>CM063510.1:112364689-112399689 GCA_032207245.1 Pardosa pseudoannulata | reverse complement strand
TGATCAATATTACAGTTATACCAAGAATACAAAGTCTGGTAGGATAAATCAAAATTATAACACATATTTTTGATAACAAATATCAGGTTGGAAAGAGTAAATAATAAAAAAAAAGAAAGTGCATATTATACAACAGCAAATATGGTATAACAAAAATTTTTATTAAGTAGTTTGAAATTATATAATTTTTACATATAAATATCTTTTTAATAATAAGCAGATAAAAACATAAATTTTATAGCGAATAAACTTATACGTAAAAACTTATGTCGTTCTCTTAAAAATTATATTAACCAACGCGTTGTCTAATTATATAATTAGACTGTAACGACAATACCATTTGGTATTTATACAAATACACAGTAACAACATATATAAGAAAATAAAAAGTAGAACAATAATACAAAAAATAAACATAAAAATAAATATATAAATAAACATAATTATACAAAAAGATATATTTTTGGATTTTATAAAATTTTAAATTTTTATTAAGTAGTATTTTTTTAAACATAGACAAAAACATTACGTCATTAACTAAAGTCGGAATATCTAACAAAATATTTGAAAATAAAATAAGCAAAAAATAAAGAAAACTACTTCACCATTAAAAATATCAAATAATATAATTTAAAAGGCAATAAAATAAAAATTATTAAATTTGAAATTATTAGTAATTATACAAATAGAATACAAATGTACCAACATGTCTGCATTATGAACTAAAATTCCCGCATATCCTTTGACATGTAAAAGTTTACTCTCGCTTCTTGATCAATATTACAGTTAATACCAAGAACGGGGCAAAGTTATTGGAGGAGTAAGATGCAGAAAACTATGCACATTCTTTTTGATAACCGCAAATCACAGGTTGGAAAGAGTCTAAGGGAGAGAATAAAAAAAGAAAGTGCATATTATACAACAGCAAATAGGTATAATAAAAATTTTATTAAGTAGTTTGAAATTATTAGTGTTATACCTAAATAAACGTTATATGGAACATTCCATATGAACTAAAATTCCAGCATTGTCCTTTGACATGTAAAAGTATCTCGCTTCTTGATCAATATTAGTTAATACCAAGACAAAGTCTGGTGAAGTAGAAAGGGGTACGAATAATATCAAAACATTCTTTTGGAACTAAAATCAGGTTGGAAAGAGTCTAAGGGAGAAATAAAAAGAAAATATTAAAACAGCAAATAGGTATAACAAATTTTATATTAGTTTGAAATTATAGGTCATTTATACACAAATATTTATTTAAGTTATGAACTAAAATTCAGCATTGTCCTTTGACGTGTAAAAGTTTACTCTCGCTTCTTGATCAATATTACAGTTAATACCAAGACGGGCAAAGTTTGGGAGTAAAAGGGGTGCAGAAAATATCAATACATTTTTGAGAACAGCTAAATCACAGGTTGGAAAGAGTCTAAGGGAGAGAATAAAAAAAGAAAGTAATATTATACAACAGCAATACATAACTAAAATTTTATTAAGTAGTTTGAAATTATTAGGTGCGCATTATCACGGAATAAACGTTTTATAAAAGTGTCCATTATGAACTAAAATTCCGCATTATCATTTGACTGTAAAAGTTTACTCTTCTTCTTGATCAATATTACGTTAATACCAAGACGGGCAAAGTCTGGTGGAGCAGTAAGAAAGGGGTACAGAATAATATCAATACATTCTCTTTGAGAACAGCTAAATCGCAGGTTGGAAAGAGTCTAAGGGAGAGAATAAAATAAGAAAGGGAATATTATACAACAGCAAATACGGTATAACTAAAATTTTATTAAGTAGTTTGACATTATTAGGTGCGCATTATACACTGGAATAAACGTTATATAGGAACATGTCTCCATTATGAACTAGAATTCCAGCATTGTCATTTGACTGTAAAAGCTTACTCTCGCTTCTTGATCAATATTACCGTTAATACCAAGAGCGGGCAAAGTCTGGTGGAGCAGTAAGAAAGGGGTACAGAATAATATCAATACATTCTCTTTGAGAACAGCTAAATCGCAGGTTGGAAAGAGTCTAAGGGAGAGAATAAAATAAGAAAGGGAATATTATACAACAGCAAATACGGTATAACTAAAATTTTATTAAGTAGTTTGACATTATTAGGTGCGCATTATACACTGGAATAAACGTTATATAGGAACATGTCTCCATTATGAACTAGAATTCCAGCATTGTCATTTGACTGTAAAAGCTTACTCTCGCTTCTTGATCAATATTACCGTTAATACCAAGAGCGGGCAAAGTCTGGTGGAGCAGTAAGAAAGGGGTACAGAATAATATCAATACATTCTCTTTGAGAACAGCTAAATCGCAGGTTGGAAAGAGTCTAAGGGAGAGAATAAAATAAGAAAGGGAATATTATACAACAGCAAATACGGTATAACTAAAATTTTATTAAGTAGTTTGAAATTATTAGGTGCGCATTATACACTGGAATAAATGTTATATAGGAAGTCTCCATTATGAACTAGAATTCCAGCATTATCATTTGACATGTAAAAGCTTACTCTCTCTTCTTGATCAATATTACCGTTAATACCAAGAGCGGGCAAAGTCTGGTGGAGCAGTAAGAAAGGGGTACAGAATAATATCAATACATTCTCTTTGAGAACAGCTAAAGAGCAGGTTGGAAAGAGTCTAAGGGATAGAATAAAAAAGAAAGGGAATATTATACAACAGCAAATACGGTATAACTAAAATTTTATTAAGTAGTTTGAAATTATTAGGTGCGCATTATACACTGGAATAAATGTTATATAGGAAGTCTCCATTATGAACTAGAATTCCAGCATTGTCATTTGACATGTAAAAGCTTACTCTCTCTTCTTGATCAATATTACCGTTAATACCAAGAGCGGGCAAAGTCTGGTGGAGCAGTAAGAAAGGGGTACAGAATAATATCAATACATTCTCTTTGAGAACAGCTAAAGAGCAGGTTGGAAAGAGTCTAAGGGATAGAATAAAAAAGAGAAAGTGAATATTATACAACAGCAACTACGGTATAACTAAAATTTTATTAAGAAGTTTGAAATTATTAGGTGCGTATTATACACTGGAATAAATGTTATATAGGAAGTCTCCATTATGAACTAGAATTCCAGCATTATCATTTGACATGTAAAAGCTTACTCTCTCTTCTTGATCAATATTACCGTTAATACCAAGAGCGGGCAAAGTCTGGTGGAGCAGTAAGAAAGGGGTACAGAATAATATCAATACATTCTCTTTGAGAACAGCTAAAGAGCAGGTTGGAAAGAGTCTAAGGGAGAGAATAAAAAAAGAAAGTGAATATTATACAACAGCAACTACGGTATAACTAAAATTTTATTAAGTAGTTTGAAATTATTAGGTGCGCATTATACAGTGGAATAAACGTTGTATAGGAACAAGTATGCATTATGAACTAGAATTCCAGCATTGTCATTTGACTGTAAAAGCTTACTCTCGCTTCTTGATCAATAATACCGTTAATACCAAGAACGGAGCTAAATCTGGTGGAGGAGTAAGAAGGGAATGCAGAAAACTATTAAAGCATTCTTTTTGTGAGCCGCTAAATCACAGGTTGGAAAGTGTCTAAGGGAGAGAATAAAAAAAGAAAGTGCGTATTATACAACAGCAAATACGGTATTACTAAAATTTTTAGTAGGTAGTTTGAAATTATTAAGTGCGCATTATACGCCTAAATATACCTTATATGGGAACATGTCTTCATTATGAACTAAAATTTCCGCATTGTCCTTTGACATGTAAAAGTTTACTCTAGCTTCTTGATCAATATTTACCATTAACACCAAGAACGGGGCAAAGTCTGATGGAAAAGTAAGAAGTGGATACAGTGTACTATCAATACATTCTTTTTGCGAACCGCTAAATCGCAGGTTGGAAAGAGTCTAAGGGAGAGAATAAAAAAAGAAAGTGAATATTATACAACAGAAATGCGGTATAACTAAACATTATATTAATTAGTTTGAAATTATAAGGTCCTCATTATACACCGAAATATAGGTTATATGTGAACATGTCTGCATTATGGACTAAAATTCCCGCATTGTCCTTTGACGTGTAAAAGTTTACTCTCACTTCTTGATCAATATTACACTTAATACCAAGAACGGGACAAAGTGTGGTGGAGGAGCAAAGAGGAGCTGCAGAAAACTGTCAACAAATTCTTTTTGTGAACCGCTAAATCAGAGGTTGGAAAGAGTCTAAGAGAGAGAATAAAAAAAGAAACTGCGTATTATACAACAGCAAATACGGTATAACTAAAAATTTTATTAAGTAGTTTGAAATTATTAGGTGCGCATTATACGCCGAAATATACGTTATTTGTGAACATGTCTGCATTATAAACTAAAATTCCCGCATTGTCCTTTGACAGGTAAAAGTTCACTCTTGCTTCTTGATCAATATTACAGTTAATACCAAGAACGGGGCAAAGTCTGGTGGAGCAGTAAGAAGAGGGTACAGAGTACTATCAACACATTCTTTTTGTGAACCGTTAAATCACAGGCTGGAAAGAATCTAAGGGAAAGAATAATAAAAGAAACCAAATACGGTATAACTAAAAATTTTATTAAGTAGTTTGAAATTATTAGTTGGGCATTATGCGCCTAAATATACGCTATATGTGAACATGTCTACATTATGAACTAAAATTCCCCTTTTCTCCTTTGACATGTAAAAGTTTACTAACGTATACGCATTGTCTTTGACATGTAAAAGTTTACTCTCGCTTCTTGATCAATATTACCATTAATACCAAGAATGGAACAAAGTCTGGTGGAGTCAGTTAGAACGGGGTACAAAGTACTATCAATACATTCTTTTTGCGAACCGTTAAATTACAGGTTGGAAAGAGTCTAAGGGGAAAAATAAAAAAAAAAAGAAAGCGAATACGGGATAACTAAAATTTTTATTAAGTAGTTTAAAATTATTAGGTGCGCGTTATACGCCGAAATTAACGTTGTACATGAACGTGTCTGCATTATGAACTAAAATTCCCGCATTGTCCTTTGACATGTAAAAGTTTACTCTCGCTTCTTGATCAATATTACCGTTAATACCAAGAACGGGCCAAAGTCTGGTGGAGGAGTAAGGAGGGGGTGCAGAAAACTATCAACACATTCTTTTTGTGAACCGCTAAATCACAGGTTGGAAAGAAGCTAAGGGAGAGAAGGAAAAAAAAGAAAGAATCTATGAAGAACGCGGGGTGCAAGATGGCGAGTTTGTGATATTGTGCGGTGGTTAAGTAAACACCCCCAAATTACGGAAAAGTACAAGAAAAAAAGAAGCGTAGAAAAAAAAAAATCTTCGTCTCCCGATGTAATTCCACGGCCTCCCGTCTCATAATCGTACCCGGTGATTTGAAGTAATTGTTACTTTATGCGGTCCGTCAGTTTGCATCATTTGTGAAGTGGGGCAGTAGGGATTATCCCCAAATTGCACGGACTCTTAAATTTAAGGTAGCTGGACAAAAATAAGGTAGCGTGCAATTTACGATAAAGCTATGGGATGATTTTAATACAATTTTGTCTTGACTTACTAATTTGCCTCCTTTTGCGATTGAGCTCTTATCTTAAACGATTTTACCTGAAATCAGTTTTATTCACGGATATTAATTGAATAGGTATTAATGTGTTTCACACAGATCGAAATTTATTAATTCCCTAAGAATAAATTTAATTATTTTGTTACAACGCCATATACATATGGACATGAACTAGCGTCGTGGCACCAAAGAGCAGCAGTTTCATATCCACGATAGTAATTCGTTGGATATGAAACTGCTGCTCTTTCGATGGACATTAAGATATTGATTTAAGTTGCCTCGTAACATTAAAGATTTATAAAATTATAGTACGGAATTGTTATTATTGTTATTTGTTTAAATAAGCTTAAAAAGGTGGACAGTTGTGGTTAAAATAAATCAAACTTAAGTAAACTAGTATTGAGTAGAAATTTAGAATGAGGCATTAATGTCGGTGAGACTATATTGGTGTAGATTTAACCCACTACTGTGGAATAATATATTTGAGAAAAAGTGCCAAAAATGGAATTTTTTTCTCTGTAATTTCTTTCTTTATTTTCGTCAAAACTTTAAATATAGCTAATTAAAAAAAAATTTAAAAGAAAATACTTTTTTTAATATTTTCACATATATGGGAAATGTTAATAGATTACAGTAAGTTTTGCTCAAATTACAGCAAAATAAATCAAATGACATAATTTTCTGGATAAAGATAATAATTTTCTGGATAAAAATAATAAATTAAGACAACAATATTATTATCTATATCAACTGTCATGAATTCCATATCCCTCAGATTCCTTTGAAGTTCACAAATCCTCTATAGCAGAAGTGGCCAAGCTCCTTGATAGTCCGAGCCATTTTTCAAAATTTGAAATTTTTCTCCAGCCGCAATTAAATAGTATTTAAAAGGTATGCAAAAAAGGTATTAAAGTTTTTTTTCACAAAAATTAGATTTATTGAATGTCATTTGAAAGTTCTTCGTCCTTTAATTTTTCAAGGAAATTTTCGTATTGTCGATGATTTTTTGCTTTGGTGCGAATGTAATTTACAATGTGTTACACTGTTTTCATAACATCAGGCTATTTCAAATATTTTATAACGACATATTCTCGGTGAATTATTGTGGGAATCGGCATGAATTGTGGAATTTGAGAATCATCTCTTAAAATCCCAATAAGACCGATTTTTTACCCAGCATTGCCGTAACTCCATAAGTTGTAATAAATTTTTAAAATATAATAACACAAAAATGAAAAGGGAAGTCGGGTACATTTATCGAGAGCCACAAATAATCCTTCAAACAGCCGCATGTGGCTCGCGAACAGCTGGTTGTCCACCCCTGCTCTATAGTATCCGAGAAATAGCGACAAATGGGGCGAAACAGCCGAACTTTTCGGTGTAAAGTATCTCTATCTTTTCCGAAAATGGCAAATTAAATATTATGTATTGGACGAACCGATTTCGGGCTTCACAGAATTGGAATACCGTTTTTCTCTTGCCCGAACTCAAGTCGGGCATTGAAATATTGGCGAATTGCTTTGCCGGAACTGAGTTCGGGCTTCACAGGCAAGAGGTTAATAAAGGGATGTAAGACTGTTATAGTTCTCAGTTTTTTTGTAACATTCTCTGGGATTATAGTCCGGAAGATTTGCTATTTCTTCGTTTCTTACTTTGTACAAATTTTCAAAAATGTTCAAAGTAAGATTCCTGATGACTGTGCTGCAATAGGATCCATTTTAGTATCATGATTTACTAATCCATTGATATGGTACCAATGAGTCTTGTGAATTGATTGACTGGTTTTGTTTTTCATTATTTGCGACTTTTGAACAGGGTTGTATCGGTTTTAATCATGGGGATTTAAACCAGTGGTTTTAACCTTCCTAGTCAATATCAATTTTGACCAGTTTTGACCACTGAAATTCACTTTTCAATATATTTAATACTAATCAAACTTCGTTGACTAGCATATGATAAAGGCAAGTTACATTTGTTAAAAATGTCATAATTATAATAACACCAGCAAAAAACAAACACCAAGATACAAAAAAAAAATGTTTTGCTTATTTTTTTATACAAGCTGTTTTATATGTAATTTATGTTGAGTTCAAAAAACGGTTACAAGTAACAGGTTTTGTAGTTGTTTCTGAATTTAAACAATTTCGTAATTTATTTGAAACGCTTAATTGGAAAATTTATTTTATTTCTTATTTATTTAACTTTGAAAATAATCTTTCTATAGATGAAGAGCTGGCACAACAGTTCATTAGATGTATTGTAAAATCAACAAATTTTATGTTAATGCCTTTAACCTTCTTCATTGATGCCCACCAGACATCAGGTCCAAGTGTATCTTTTACACTTTCAGAAAAGAAGGATTCGGGATATGGTGAAGATTCTGCTTTAAATGCAAATCACAGTTATAACAAAATTATGGTGATTGCAGTTAAAATGATTATAAATTAATAACAATTTTAATTGCAAAATGTCATGTTATTTGTTTTAATTTTAAAATTTTTGCTCTTAACTACAACTTATGTTTTTAACTTCAACTCATGTTTTATTTTTTAACTGTAACTCATATTTTATGTTTTTTACTGCAACTATATTACATTTTTACAATTGCATGTACATGGTTCATTTTTAAAAACATTCCTATTATACTGTATAAGCATGTTAAATCTCATGAACTTGTTAGTGTAATATTTTGTTGAACTGCACTACTATTTTTATTGCTTATTAAAAGTCACTAAGTAGAAAATATATTATATATTAAAATTAAGACCATTTAAAACTATTTTTAACAATTCTGACCACTTCTGTCCATTTTGACCATTTTTGGACCGTTAAAACCACTTTTATCCAGTGTTCTGGTCAAAATCAGTTTTGACCGGTCGAAATTACAACCCTTCTTTTGAATATGAGTGTTTTCCTCTGATCCCCAAACCATTTTCTGCTGCAGCCTTTGCTATCTTGAAGGCTTTAGAGGAAATGACGCACCACAATAGTAAAAATTTCATTATCTATACTGACTCTCAAAGTGTTTTAAATTCATTAATCTCTCCTAATTGTAATAACCCTATTATTTTCAAAATTCTAACTTTAATAACCAATCTTAAAACCATGGGAATCTCGTTATTTTTTGGCTGGGTTCCCTCTCATGTCTGCATCAAAAGCAATGAACTTGTGGATTTAGCTGCCAAGTCTGCCGAAAACTATTTAAACACTAGCCTTCCTAATCCTGACCTGAAAATTAACATCAAAGATTTAGTTCACTCTAAATGGCAGAATTCTTGGGTAAACACACAGTCAAATAAATTGCGAGATGTAAAAGACAAAATTTCTAAATAGCCTCAACTTCCTTCTAGAAGACACGGCGTGATAATCACTCGTCTACGAGTGGGTCACTGCCGACTCACACACGCTCATCTCTTGCTTGGTGAAATACCTCCACAGTGTGCGTATTGTAAGACTACTTATTCAGTCGCACATATTTTAACGTCTTGTATTTATTTTAAATCTCTGTACATAAAATTCTTTGGAAATTCATCACCTAATCTTAATTCAATCATTGGAAAAATCCCACATCCAGGCTTATTCCCATTTCTTCGCTATACTGACTTGTACTTTGAAATCTGATTTGTATTTTTCTAACTTTTAATGTTCAATTTTGTAATATTTAATTCTTAATTTTTAATTTTATTTTTTCAATTTTCAATTAATTTTCAATCTTCGTAAATTAATAAATTTCATTGTTGTATTCTATTTTTTTCAATTTCTCATTTTCTGTTTTACATTTTTAAAAAATTAATTTTTAATCAAACTTTGCTGATTATCGTATTGTTTTATTTGTCTTTCTAAATTTTCTACTTATGTATTTGTTTTTAAATGTTTTTCTTTGATTTTGGGCATCTTTCATTTTTACGGTTTCATCAAAATTTTTTCAAAATTGTGTTGTTCTTTTGGGTTTTTCTTCTTGTTTGGCGCAGTTTGTCCCTTGAGGAATTAGCGCCACTAAATTTCAAACAACCAACCAACCTGATTCCCAAACCGGGGTATCATAAAGAATTATGGACCTTAGGACAATTCTTACTATGAGTACATTCTGAATACATGTTTACATTTATGTATATCTGCATAATTTTAATAACGCAGGGCTGTTAAACATTTGTTTATACAACGCCGCAGATTTGGTTGACCACTTTATTATGGGAGCACCATATAGGTAGTCAACATTACTCCCTAGGACAACACAAACAAGTTAGGTCCTCTTAATGTATAAGTAGGGATGAAGCAGAAGTCTGCCACCTCCAGAGGTACCGTTTGGAAATTTGGAGTAAATGGCGACTATGAACCCATTTTACGTGTCCCAGCTGACAGTGAATACGGTGGATCTTTGGCCAACTCAAGTCTTGGTCTGCGGTTATGAAATCGATGCTTTTGTAGATTGAGTTATCATGGCTTTGTATCTGTGTAATATATTTTAAGTTTTAGTTGGCAGTTGTTCCCTGAAGTAAAAATAACTATTTTCCATTTTCCCCAAATTCGGATTAAAAAAAATACATAAATATGTACCAGACATGACAACTACTCTGGATTCTCAGGAACAGCTCCGGAGAAATGAGAAAATATGATAACTCCGGAAACTTCTCATATTTCTCCGGCAAATAACAGAACTTTTGAACAACTAAAAGATTACAATTCAGCAATCAAATACAAAGTTTTGCAAAAAAATTATGCTGACTATTACTCTTTTCACACGGTAAGGCTGAATGTTAAAAGTTTTTAGTACTGTCCGGTAAAACCAAACTGAATTTAGGTCAAATTTAAGTAGACAATCTCTACAATCCCTGTTGATAGAAAAATGGAAATATTTTAATCAGGGTCAGTGTTGCTATAAGAAACACTGTTCTGAAAAGAAAGTTGTTAAAGCTAAAAAAATACCCATTTCTATAAAGTCATAAATTTTAATTTACCTTTTACAATTTACTACTGTGTAAATATTTTAAATTTAATTTTAATTTAGAAACCAATAAGATATGTACTTATGTATAATCTGCAATTAGCATGTTAAAATTTCAAACCATGCTGTTGCTCCAGACACAAGTGTCTGAATGGTGGCATATCTGATATACCGTTATTTCAATAACGGTATATCAGACCAGCATTGTATTTCAGGCTACAATGGTGTATACACCGTACATGTGATAATTGTCTTAACAAAATGAAAGATATTGGATAAACCGCCCGGGCTTATACAGCAAACACTTGATTATGAACTAAAAGCAAAAGAAAGTTCATCAGACCATCAGTCCTCCTAAAAAGTTTTTAATTCCCGTTTTTTGAGTAATTACTTTTGCTTGTAGACAGAACTATTAACACCGATCATTTCTTTATTCTTTGCTCTGTTGTCCATTTCTCTAAATTGTCTTACAAAAAGGTCCGGTAGAATCCCAATTCCGGGAACCAGCTGCTATGTTTTTGGCTCTATTTTTGTACAAGTAGTAATTGCCAAATTGTCACCAAGTGATGTTTACAGTTTGTGCTTCATTTTGTATTAAATTTATACCCAATTTCAAAGCATATTTTGAGCAAAAAAAGATTTGAAATTTTGTTAAGATGAATACAAATTTAAAAATAATAGAAAATAAAAAATAGAGCAAAGTTTGCCAGAAAACTGGGTTCTAGAATTTGAGGATATCACCCACGCTTGGTGTACCCACTGAACTTGGTTCGGTGGGCCCCCCGAACTGGGATACGGCCAAAGGTCTAAACGGCATTATTCTCATCATTAATCTGCTCCTGCTGATAGCATGACTTTGTGTGTGCGCATTCCTAAAAGGTTGTCTTGGAGCGCACCAATTAAAGTTCCCATAAATAGTCAGGGTTCAGCTTGCTGTGATCAGACACCAACTTTGTGCTTTTTTGCGAATTTGGCAGCTTTACCCTCCTCTGATGTCAAACCTCAATTTATTTATTCATTTTACTTTTTTTTAATCTCTTTTTTTATTGTAAAAACTACACAAAATAACTCCTATTTTCAATATTTTCTTATACACGGGAAAGTTCATGGACTGCAGTAATTTTTGCTCAAATTGCAGCAAAATATAAATCAAATGACATAATTTTCTGGATAAATATAATAAACATATACATTATTATTATCCATATCAACTGTTATGAATTCCATGTGTCAGATTCCATTCAATTTCCCAAATCCTTTATAGTATCCGAGAAATAACGACAGATGGCGTGAAACTGCCAAACTTTTTTTTTAGAATATCTTTACTTGGAAAATTTCCGATTTTCCAAGTAATTAAATATTGCTCACTGGACGAAGCGATTTTGAAGTTCACGGAATCGAAATACCTTTTTTTCACTTGTCCGATCTCAGGTCGAGCATTCCAAAAATGTCGTATTTCGTTGCCCGAACTGAGTTCGGGTGTCACAGGCAAGGGGTTAACAGAGAAACTTCGCAGCTCCCCCGGAGCTTCGTAGGCAGTTGATCGGAAATCCTCAGCCAAACTGCATTTTCCATGCCGAAGAAGCTCCGTTAGAAGATCGTGTACAATATTGTTTGGTTAGTAACGATCAGCAGGTTTCCACTGATGTTTAGCACAGTAGCATGGACTAACTGAAGACTGAGTTTCTTTAAAGAAGTTACAAACAAAAAAAAAATATATAAAAACATCAAAGTTTATTTTTCCTTTCTTAAAAACAACTTAAATAAAACAGTTAAAGAAAACCTTCAGAACAGTTCCCAGATAATACTAAACTAATTTGCAAATTCAACATTCTGACAAGTCAGTATATTGTGTAATTTACCTGATGGGAAAAAAACTATATTGAAGCAAAAACACGACGAGCAACATACATCACTAGGTAACAACAAGGCCACAAAAAAATAGGAAAACCTAAACGTAAAGTGCCCCTTTTATACTTCTTGATCTTGTAATCTCGACAATTATTCAAAAAAAAAATTAACTAAGATTAAGTTATGATTAAAAGTTTAATTACAAGGAATGGGATCAGTGTATTTGGTAACAAATATATGTACATCAATCTTTTATCTCTTCGGTTATTTATATTGAAGGCTATAATAAATGATAATTAGTCTTTAATGTCTCCCCCCGATCACTCTGGGATTAGGAAGAAAAGCTCAGGGGGTGTTTTGACGGAGACAGAAATGATCAAACAGCTGTGTCCAGATTACTCAGTGGGCATTTGAAATGCATGACCTGCGATTCTGATCGAAAGGTATTTCAGACTTGTTCCAAGTGTCACCTATTGCCGGCTTGCCCTGAACGTATCCTCAGTTGTTTGGAAGATGTCCATGCGAGTCCACTTCTGGTACTGGACTTTGCTAGGGTTAATGGTCTCATGGATCTGATCTAGCTGCCGCAAGATCCTGAAATATTGGACACAACAACAACAGTCTTTAACGTAGGGAAACAATAATAATTAAAGTAATTAACCCAAAAGCTCAACTGAAAGCTGCTAAATAATTAACATTTCGATACAACATTAATTTTATTTCAAAAGAAACCAACACCTAGCGTTTAACTAGATAAATTTGGAACGTACCCTAAGATCCAATCAAATAGCAAAACCTTCGCATCCAATAGTAAATCTCGACGAATAAATTTGGGAACAGTATCAACAGCTCACTTCTTACGACCTTATATCGGAAATGCAATGGGTGGCACAACCAAATATCTTCGATCATCTCGTTATTAGCGGGTGCGAAATAAGCGAACTCTGCATTTGAATACAATCCAATTACTTAAGTTAAACAAGCTCAAATAATATCTAGGTCATTATGCTTTGCTACTTGACCGAAAATGAGATTTTTGAAGTGTTTCCAAGATCTACATATCACGATAAGACAAGAGTAACCCCAAATTGCAATAAAAATTCATCTTGACAACTGCCTAAACTTATTCGACAATGTTGAAATATAACAAAAAACATTACCTACACGAAAAACATATTTTAGATATAAATTCGTGATCTCCACACCGAGCGAAGATCGTACATTCCAAACCGGTGCTCCGTATTCGGCGCTAGTAGCGCCATCTATCATTCCGAATGGGAAAGCACAAAAGGTTCACTCTGTAACAAAAAATAATAAACAGTTAAAATTGAGAGCTATGATCTGCAAATATTAAATTTTTATTTTTCACAAAAATGGACTTTAAAAGCATAAGTAATGTTACAACTGCATATGAATACGTCGATATAAAAAGGAAAGGTCGAAAAAAAAGTTCGCGTTATGCACGAGTGAATACGGTGTATCAATACTTCAGTAACGGCCTTTAGTAAGGTCGGTTTTCAGTCATTCCAAAGTTCCCTTTCCTGAGAACCTGAGTAACTCAGAAACTGATATAAATCTCAGTCTATGACTTCTTAAGCATGAAGGAAGCATGAAAGAAAGCTAATAGATAAAACTTATAAAAATCATTTTTAACTAAATTTACCTATTCATGGCTTCTTAAGCATGAAGGGAGCCTGAAAGAAAGCTAATGGACAAAACTTATAATAATCCTTTTCTACTAAATTTGCTTAATAGTTGATGTAAATTTGGTAAAATAATTTGCCGTAGGTGTTGGTAACATTCATTAAAAGAGCATTCATGGGTTCTTAAAAGCATAAAGGAAATATGAAAGAAAGCTAATGGATAAAACTTATAAAAATCCTTTCTTACTAAATTTGCTTAATAGTTGGGGTAAATTTGGTAAAATATTTTGACTTGGGCATCAGGAGCATTCACTAAAAGAATTGAAAACTTTCATTGAACACTCTGAGCATGACTGACTGACTTGCATTGGAAATGGAGTGGATGAGAACTCGGCGCGAGAGAATCCATTCATCGCGTGCTCCCCTATTGCCCAAATTACAAGACTCTTGTCGGCCTGGTCTTGTCATAACTGTCTGGGAATTAAGTACGTTAATTGCCGGCGCGAGACCCTTTCTCCCCATTCCATCGTGCTGCGAACCCATAAAAACCCGAAACTGCCCCCAACAATGCACAAGAAGGGCACAAAGGAAATTCCTGGTCTCAGGAGAAGAACACGAGATGGAATAAAATAAAGGTAAGAAGAGGGCGGGTAAAAAAAAGTGTCCATCTTATGTCTGAGTTTCGTGAGAGGGGTGCTCTCTGATCTTCCGTCGGTACACCTGCTGCGCGTGACCGCGGTGGGGGATGGTGGTCACGACCTCGGGACGCCCACCGCGGTGGGATGGGGGACACTCCACTCCACTCCCCTCACCCCTGTAAACGCGACTGAGTGGCGCAATTGGACTCAGGCCGTCGTGGAGGGCAAAGAATATATGGTTTTTTCCTTCTCCAACATTTCTTTTAAATTTGTTGAGACTGCTGCACAACTATTATTAGATTAAGGCCAGGTCTCAAAGTCGATTACAGTTAATCGGGGTTTAACTATAACTGCTTGTCTTTAGATTCACATAAAATAATTTCCCCCTCTTTCTCCAGCGTTTTAATACATTGAGACCTGTGTACAAATATCATAATTATCATAGATTATAGCCGGTTTCAAAGCCATTTATAGTTAACTGGAGATTAACTATAATTGATTAGTCTTAAACTTCAATTACAATTAATCGATGATTAGCTGCTTTACGAAATTATGTAAGTTAATTTATTAGGTGATTATTGGTTATTTACTAATTACAATATTCCGAAAGCTAAATTTGTTTGTTAATAATATCATTAATCCTATCGTTTTCACATTCTCCAGGCTGTTAATTTAACGATGAATACCGATATTTCATAATTAACATTCGACTGTATATCATTATCGAGAAAAATTGATAAGTGCTCTTCCCAATCTGTGTCTGTTTGATCTGTTATTGTTATAATAATGTCTTCCTCTCAGCTACATTTATGAAATTAGATAAATATACTAATTCTTTCTCTAACGGTTTCATTGCATCCCTATAGTCATCGCCCCAACATTTACAGACTTCCATCTATGTGTTGGGTACAAGATGTAAAAACCCTGTATTTTATAGAACAATTAGAAATAGTTTCCAAGGAAATTTCCCTTCACTAAGCAGTAAAAACTATTCTTATGTTTTTAAAAACACTGATAGAATCATATGCTTAGATCTATTGTTCATTATAATCATTCATTATATTTTCAGCCATTTTACGGTGTTCGAAAAATTTTTTTCCGTCTATACCAAATTTAAGGTAAATAGAGTCTCGGTGTAGATTATTCAGTGCATAGAAAGATGAAGACAGTAATTTTTATTATATTATGCAATTATTATTACTGGCTGAAAGGTTAGGCCGCTGATCTTTGGTACCGGAGTTCGTGGGTTCGAGCCTCACTATGGTATGGATGTTCGTATCCGTTCGGAATCAGTTTTAAGCAGTAGGTTCCGGTCTCATTAGCACTCGTGTTGCTAAAAGTAGATCGTAGCGCTCCAAACCAAACCAATTATTATTACTAAAACAATATTTTTGTACTTGTCTTCTTTTTTGATACTGTGCTATTCTTCGTTTGCTTTCTGTTGGCGCAAAAAAATATAGCGAGATTAATCTTATGTAGCAGTCGCTAGTTTCTGTGAGTGCTACTGGTTTTTCACACTGTTCCGTTCACCTTCCTGTGTAAATAGACATTGTTCTTTTTACAGTTTTTTTTTTTTTTTTTTTTTTTTTTTTTTTTTTTTTTTTTTTTTTTTTTTTTTTTGCTATTTGGTTATTCAAACGTCCGAATTTGTATTTCTAGGTATAAAGTAAAAATTGCCTACGTATTTCTTACCGATATACAAGTGCAATTTTCTTTTTTCAAACCAAATGAAAGGGAAAACAAATTTATACAAAAATATTTAAAAAAAATTCTTACGATGTATTGTATTTGAAGATTTGCAGTGATTTTTTTAGGTGAATGGGTTGGACACCTCGCCTATCATCAATTAGTAGTTAGGGCTCCTTATCCAAACTGAAATAATGATTTTCAAGCTGTTGGGACAATGCTTTTTTATTTTATCAATTAGAATTAAATACCTAATAATGTAATAAGTTACATAATAGTTATTATTATCGCCAATGCATTTACTTTTACAGCATTCGTCTTTACCAAACCACTGTTTATTGGCCATTTTATTATGGGAGCACCATATTGGCGACCAACATTACTCTCTTGGACAAAAAATGTAGAATGCCGCTCCCCCCCCCCAAAAAAAAAAATGGTCCGGCTTGTCTGTTCTTAGAGCTGGTCTTTCTAATAAGGACAGACTGTAGTATTCAATGTTGTTAGAATTTCATACTTGTTTTCACATTCAGAAATCCGCAATAACCTAAAAAGTTCAATTCACAATCCTTCCTTCCCCCCCCAAAAAAAAAATTGTTCACTTGTCCGTCCAGAGAGCCAATACTTCTAAAGAGGATAGGCATACAATATTCAATGTTATTTCAATTTCATATTTGTTTTCACACTCAAGAGACCATAACAACCCAGAAAATCCAAAATCTCCCCAAAATGCCCGGCTTCTTCCTTCCTTAGAGGCTATCCTGCTAATGAGGACAGATTTGTAACATTTAATATACTTTGAATTTCACATTTGTTTTCACACTCAGGAGTCCATAATAACCTAAACAGTCCATAATACTCCCCAAAATGTCTGGCTTGTTCTGCCATTAGAGCCGATCCTGCTAATGAAGACATACCTGTAACATTTAATATAGTGTGAATTTCATATTTGTTTTGACACTCAAGAGTCCATAATAACCTAAAAATTCCACAATATCTCAAAAAATGTCCCGCTTGTTCCGTCATTAGAGCCGATCCTGCTATAAAGACAGATTTGTAACATTTAATATACTTTGAATTTCACATTTGTTTTCACACTCAGTCCATAATAACCTAAAAAGTCCACAATACTCCCAAAAAATGTCCGTCTTGTTCTGTCATTAGAGCCGATCCTGCTAATGAAGACAGACCTGTAACATTTAATATACTTTGAATTTCCCATTTGTTTTCACACTCAGTCCATAATAACCTAAAAAGTCCACAATACTCCCAAAAATGTCCGGATTGTTCTGCCATTAGAGTCGATCCTGCTAATGAGGACAGACCTGTAATATTTAGTGTAGTTTGAATTTCATATTTGTTTTCATATTCAGAAGTCAAGTCCATAATAACCTTAAAAGTCCCCCCCCCTCCCTCCGAGAACGAAAAGAAGTCCGGCTTGTACTTCCTTAGATCCAATACTGCTAATGAGGACAGGCCTGTAGTATTCAAGGTTGCTTGAATTCTTACTATTTTTACACTTAAGTGCCCATAATAACCTAAAAAGTCTCTAACCCCCCCAAAAAAATCTGCCGCTTGTTCGTTCTTAAAGTCGATCTTGCTAATGAGGACAAGCCTGTATTAATGTATTTGGAATTGCACATTTTCTTTCACTTTCAGAAGTCCATAATAACTTAGATTTCAGATAATCATCAATAATATATATCAATATAATCGATATATATTCAGCACTGGGCGTTAATGGGTTGAGAATGAAACCATAAAAAGCAGCTATTATCAACCAACGCCCCCAGTTGTAACATTTAATATTTGCTCAATATAACTGCGAGCAAACAAGCAAGAGTAAATAAAAATAAATCAGTTCCAATCACGCCGAGACACAGATATTGGAAACAAAAGCAAAAAAATAAAGAAGAGGGAGGTGAGTGAATGAATAGGTAAACAAGACATAAACTACCACGGTCGTCCGAAAATTGCATTCCTGTCGGGGGCCCCACCCCTAACATCGAAAGGTGAAGGGGGAGACCGGAGGGGTCGCGAAAAGTCATGTTCGGGGTCATTCTGGAAATGCCTCGCTCGGCCATTACCGCAACACAAATCCCATTGCTCGCACAAAAATAAGAGGGAGGAGAAGAAGAAGAGAAAGGAATAATAATAATGAAAAATAAAAAAAGAACGAACGACTGGTGACCGAGGAGCGTGGGAAAACGGTTTGCCGGTACGATATGGGGAAAGTGATGGTATGCCGTCAGATGCCGGGGAGTGATTTGGAAGAGCTGCCTGCGCTTTACTAGATTGCTAGATAGATGCTGCGGGAGATAGCGAGGTAACGTGTGGTTTTGTTGAGTTTTTTTCCCCCTCGTGATGTGTGCTTTTTACAGTTAATGGGGAACACTCGCTTACAATCATGATTCTGGTATTCCGTTCCGATACTTTTAGATTTCCGAAGGCGATGTTCCGAAAGCATCTTCCTGCGGTACAGAATTTATCAATGTTCCATAAGTATTGGGCAGAACGGATTCTAACAGTTTTGCTGCCCCGGAAGAAAATCTAAACTGTCTACCATTTCCGCTCCTTTTTCCTCTATGGTACAATTCCCTGTACAATTTCTTATAGAATGAGAACTTTATTGAAAACATTGTATAAACATAAAATAGATATTTATTTTATCCAAAAAATCCACAATATTGATCATTTATTCTTGTTACCATGAATTGCCTAAACGAAACACTCAGATTTGTAGATACTTTTCAGCCTTAACCCCTTCCAGGTTAATTTTATTTCGGAATTACGGATAAAAAAATGTCAATTTTTATGCTTATTTTTATACATACGTAGCTTTTTAAACATAAAACCATCAATCGCGTACAAAATTTCCTAAAATTTAATGTAAAAAAATCAATTTAAATAAATGAGTAATTTACATGTATAGTTGACTTTCTGTACGGCAGAAATCATTAGACTTTGGAGTCAATTCACACTAACTATAAATATAAAGCTTAGAATACCTAGCTTTTATCTTGAATTAAATTTTATTTATATCCTATGCATTTACATAAATGACCATGAAAATATTAATCAAAATATGATCGTGTATGATCGAAACAAGGTAGATCGAAAACAACGTACTGCTCAGAGTCCCAACATCGTAATCTAGACAGTAGAACCTTGTTTCTCCATGCTATCTCTCTTTGAGTAGTAAATTATCCATTAGCCAGAAAAGTAAACAAAAGCATTCGAAACCATAAAAAGCACATGTGAGATAATTCGGGAAAGACTGATTGCACAGTGTAAAATTTCACAGTGCCCGAGCTGCACACGTGATGATCCAGGATGGTACATTTCGCCTGCCCGAGTTCAGCTCTGGAAAAACCGGGAAGGGGTTAATGTAGTATTAACACAAATGAAACAACAGAATCGTCGTTTTTCCTTTTAAATAGGGTAGTAAATTGTCAAAAGAAATATATTTGTCCAGTAACTCTTTTTTTTTTTTTTTTTTTTTTTTTTTTTTTTTTTTTTTTTTTTTGTGCAGTTAATGGAAAATACTAGTTTACAATCCTGATTCTGGTATTTCATTCCGATACTTTTAGTTTTTGGAGGGCGATGTTTCGAAAGTCTCTTCCTGTGAGGCAGAATTTCGCAGTGTTTTTTTTAATAGAAAATATTGGGGCAAAGCTGACTTTACCAGTTTTCCACCCTAGGAAAAAATTTATAATGTCGTCCCTTTCCACTCCTTTTTCCACCACAGTACAAGTTACTGTATAATTTCCTATAGGATATCGACTTTTTTTTAAACATTGTATAAACATAAAATAGATATTTATTTTATCCAAAAAATCCACAATATTGATCATTTATTCTTGTTACCATGAATTGCCTAAACGAAACACTCAGATTTGTAGATACTTTTCAGCCTTAATGTAGTATTAACACAAATAAAACAACAGAATCACCATTTCCGTTTTAAATAGGGTAGGGTAGTTAAAGAAATACATCTGTCCAATAACTCTGTTCTTTTTACAGTTAATGGAAAATACTGGTTGTTATTCCTGATTCTGGTATTCCATTCTGATACTTTTAGATTTTGGACGGCAATGTTTCGAAAGTGCCTTCCTGTAAGGCAGAATTTCGCAGCGTTTTTTTTTTTTACAAAAAATATTGGGGCAGGGCGAACTTTAGCAGTTATTCCGTCCCGGAAAAAAAAATTTATAATGCCGCCCCTATCTACTCCTTTTTTCAGTTAAGTACAAGTTACTGTATAATTTCCTATAGGATATGGACATTTTTAAAACATTCTATAAGCATAAAATTTCACTTATATTTCTCATCTAAAAAATCCCCAATATTGATTGTTTACTCTTATTACCATTAATTGGTTAAACGAAACACTCATATTTGTGTAATATTAACTTTTAATGTAGTATTAAAACATATAAAATATCAGAATCGCTGGGTTTTTTTATAATAGGACAGTGAACTGTCAAAAGGAATATACCTACCTATTAACTATGCGCTTTTCACAGTTAATAGTGAACACTCGTTTACAATCATAATTATGATATTCTGGTCCGATACTTTTAGCTTTTTGAGAGCGATATTCCGAAAAGGCCCTGTTATGATACAGAATTTCGTAATGTGTTTAATACGGAAGAATTTGAAGGCATGACAAAAAAAAAAAAAATTTAAAATTCAAGTTTGGGATATCCGATTTCTTAGAAACTGGAATTGCTATTCACTGATGTCTTCTACACAATTGCCTTTTACTAAAACCATTTAAGACCATTAAAAAAAACCATTTAAAGTTCAAGTTTGGTCTATCCAATTTCTTAGAAACTGGAATTGGGATTCACGGATGTCTTCTACACAATTCCCTTTTACTAAAACCATTTAAGACCATTATAAAAAAAAACCATTTAAAGTTCAAGTTTGGGCTATCAAATTTCTTAGAAACTGGAATTGGGATTCACGGATGTCTTCTACACAATTCCCTTTTACTAAAACCATTTAAGACCATTAAACAAAACCATTTAAAGTTCAAGTTTGGGCTATCCAATTTCTTAGAAACTGGAATTGCTATTCACTGATGTCTTCTACACAATTGCCTTTTACTAAAACCATTTAAGACCATTATAAAAAAAACCATTTAAAGTTCAAGTTTGGGCTATCAAATTTCTTAGAAACTGGAATTGGGATTCACTGATGTCTTCTACACAATTCCCTTTTACTAAATATTAACTATTTGCGAGTAAATTTAGTTATTCAGTTAAATCTCAATAGATCGAAAATTTAATTTTTTAACCAACTTTTCGTATTTTATATTGAAATATATAAACAAATATATAAATAGAAATATATAAATAACAACCATAAGATTTTTGTAAACAAAAAATATATATTTTTAGTGGATAAATTTATAATAGTATCGTAAATATAAAAAATCAAATAGAAATAGTAGTATATAGTTTTATTTTTTTCGAATTACGTTATAAAAAAATAAAAAGAGCAGGTATAAAACTAATAATGTTTTACAGCGTGGTGACGTTCAAAACATTTTCCTCTATGAAGGGGTACACGACAAATCTTCACTTTCGATGTCACTATTACATAAACATCTGATAATGCGTCAGCGAAGATTTCATCATAATTTACTTCGTCAAATTCACTCATTTTCGGAAGGATAAATAAAAAATTAATTTTAAATCTAAATTGATTTTTTTAATCAACCTTCCCTTTCTGTGGTCGCATCGACTGATGTAAAAACTAGTTTTTATTTGTCTAAATTTTTCCAGAATCTATGTAGTAGACAAGAACATTTGGCTTCGTTTTCCTGTATATACCGTTATTTTTGTACCCACAAACAAACCATGTTGTTACACTAACCCGTACTAGTACGTGACCCGCGCTAAAGTATCAATCGTCAGAAAACGTACTAGTACGTGCCCGCATACAATGTGTTAAGAAGGGTATATAAGGTGGTATATGTGGTATGTATTCCATTTTCCATACTACAATTTAAATCTAGTGGAAGAAATTTAAATCTGAATTATAAAAAATTGAATTATAAAAAGTTAATTTTAAATCTGAATTGATTTTTTTAATCGACCTTCTCTTTCTGTTTTTCCTCATCGGCTGATGTAAAAACTAGTTTTTTTGTTTAAATTTTTAGAGAATCTATGTAGTGGACAAGAATATTCGGTTTCGTTTTCCTGTATATACCGTTATTTTTGTACCCACAAAACAAACCATGTTGTTACACTAATCCGCACTAGTAAGTGACCCGCGCTCAAGTATCAATCGTCAGAAAATGTACTAGTAAGTGTCCTGCATACAATGTGTTAATATTGTAATCAAAATTTTTTTTTTTTTAGAAAAAATAATTTTGGGGGTGTATTGTGAATGGACACCTGCATAGACTAATGAACGATGTTCCCCACCAGCTCTTTAAATGGTAATCTCAAAATATAAAGTAAAGACGAATTTTAAAGTAGAGTTCAGTACTGATTTTCAATGAATTTCCTCAAAGGATAAACTACAAAGCTATGATTTTTTTTTAAAAAGAAAGAAAGAAAAAAAAGGAAAAGTATCAATCGTCAGAAAACGTACTAGTACACGCCCGCATACAATAGGTTAAAAAGATTTTTTTATAATCTAGTTTATACGCATATATAAATAAATTAGAATAAATTTTAGAAATTAAAATTTGGTTCAATATAAAATCATGATGTAAAATTTTAATGCCATTTTTTATATTACCAAAACCTGTATTACTTTAGGGATCAAATTTTAAGTTAAAATGATTGGATTTTAAGAAAGAAATAAAACGCCAATTTTTATGTCCAAAGATACCATAAAACATGAATTCCATTACATCTTTAATGTTAAAAAAATTTTCTATCCAATTTGTTGTGAAATGAATTCCTAATCTCATGGACAAACATTTTAAATATGAATAAAAAAAAACCTAGTACGTGACCCGCGCTCAAGGATCAATCGTCAGAAAACGTACTAGTACGTGCCCGCATACAATGTGTTAAGATGGGTATATAAGGTGGTATATGTGTGGTATTTATTCCATTCTCCATACTACAATTTAAATCTGGTGGGTGAAATGTTATTTCTAATTTTAGACTTTTTGTTGTCAAAGCTTAAGGTTTTCTTTTTGGCCTTTAAAACAAACTCCAAATTACGTCTTGTGACTTAAGGTACAATTTATTCCTGTCCATCCTAACTGAACCTACCTAACCTAATTCGAACAATAGACCTCACCAAGAAGAGACATTCGCAGACAAAAATGCAGATAAAATGATAAGAAATGGAAGAATTTTTTAGCTCCTCCAACGAAAGAGGTTTATACCCTTCTCCAACTGTTTTTTTTATTTCAAATGTGCCTTTCGTTCTTTGGTTTTCGGATAAACCCTCCTCTGTATTTAGCATTCTTGCATGCTCTTCTGAGGCAAGTTGACTTTTTAAAGAGAATTTCATCCTGAAATTTTGTCGATCCATTAAAAAAATATCTATCAGCCATCCCTTTCTTTATTTTCAATTCAGATGTGGTTGCATGAATTTTATTCCTAATTATAATTCTTATGTTGGAAAAGTTTAATGTTTTTTGTGCCCTTGAAGACAAACCCCAAAATATTTCTTTTGACTTGAGGTATTCTTTATTACTTTTCTATGAACCCCTAATCCGTAAAAAGACCTCACGAAGAAGTGATATCCATAGATCGTCTTCTAGATATAAATGATTAGAAATGGAATATAAAACTGCTTTGCTCTTCTAAGTAAGGTGGTAAAACCACTCCCCCAACTATTTTTTTTTCAAACGTGTCTTTCGTTCCTCTATTTTTTATATAAACATTCCTCCATATTTGGCATTCTCGCATTCTCTTCTGAGACACGGTGATTTTTCAAAGCGGGATTTCAGTCTGCGGTGTTGTCGATCCATTAAAAAAAAATTTATCTATCAGGCATTCCAATCTTTGCCCGTGAAAAATCCTTTCTCCGGAATTAAAACGAGTTGAAAAATCTAACATAGCTTTTACCCAAGAGAATAAAGAAAAGAAAAACAATCATGGGAAAGAGATCCTAAAGATTAAAATTGAAAATAATAACAAAAAATAATTTGAGCGAAAACATACGTCAAATTTAACCTTTCATCTTACAATAAATTTAAAACAATCTGCCTCTGCATCACGTTCTCCTGCAAAACGACCCTTTTTCCCCGTCTGGTCATCTCACGTCTTAATCCTAACGAATCGTGGGATGACTTTACAATGTTTTGTTTTTTTATTTTTTGCCTAATACATTTACTGGTTGGTTGCAGTGTATCCGAAACACCTTGAACCTTCTGCTACCGAAGGCAAGGATGCAAAAACAGTGACATAAAGCAAATGGTCACTTATGGTAATTCCTGGCAAATCCGGAATATTAATTTCTCTTGGGGAATTTTTTTTATTATTACAGACATCCTGTTCCAGTTTTAAAGAGCCCCTTAAAGAGAGATGAGGTCGCAGAAACGGAACTTTTGCTCGATGTCACCAGTGACAAACATACTGAATGAAGTAGGTTTCCTCGACTTGGGTGAAAGTTCGAAATAATAAAATCTGATTGTTGGGAACTTTGCTTTCTCTTGAAAAAGAACGAGAACAAGAGAAATTTTATTATCATCCTGTGACACCATGTCCATTTCATTGGAGAATCGTATTTTACTACTATTTTTTAACTATGAAAAATAATTGCTTTGCGAATACACACAATAAATTTTGTAACAGGATTTAGTTACAGGTATGTTATACGGGCAAAATTATAAAATGTTTACCAAATCATATTTTCAAAAATTTCAAATTTTATTTTTTGAAGTTGGTAATAGGCATTTATGTAATTAATTATAGAATATAACTATTTTTATATTTGATATCCCTGCATCCATAATTTTGCTCAATGTATTCCTTTTCAGACTTAGTTCTTCTGGATTGATTAAGAACTTTATTAAACGTCAACCATGTTCGTGTTCAAAAGCAAAAGATTAAATTTAAGATTCCTCTTTCCATTGACGAATATGAGGATTTCTCACTTGATAGCAAAAAAATTTTAACCGATTAGAAATCTTATCCGATTAGAGACCTTATCATAAGTCAACCTGAACGAAATGGAATTGGTGGAACATTTTCCACTGTAACACAAAAAATCTGCCCATTCTTCACAGGTTAACCCTTTAAACGGTCAATTTTTTTTTTACCAGAAATGCTACCAAAAACGGCATATTTTTTATTGCATATAATTAAGTACCATACTTAATAGAATAAGAATAATAAGAATTTTTTATTTGTTTTCACTTTTAATGCTTTTACAATATTTTTTATTTTACAATTTTAGAAACAAAAACTCAGTAAATGTTTGTTTTTCTCAAGTACATTCTGCATGCAGTAAATAATGGTTTGTGTGAGAGTGCAGCTATGTTTGACATAAGGTTTGCGAAACTGATTTGCTCGCCGCACTCACACGTTATGGGTTGAATGCCCAAGTTTTTTTCGCGACTCCAGGAAGCGTGTGGTGTGGCCAATGAAAACGATTGCACTTAAACTTCACCAAGTTTGGAGAGTTGGGATTGGTCTCCAGGAGGCGATTCAGGACCATCCTTGGAGTCCCGGTCCTTCTGGGCAGAGCCGGGAAAGGACGCATTGTAAAAAGAACAATGGAACAACGAACAGGATAATGGAAAAAGTATAGGGTTGCCTGAGTAGAAAGAAGGAAGGAAAAGAATGCAGCGTTCTCTTGGACATTGGCAATTTTTTTTTCAGGCGTAGCACGTGGAGTGCTTCTTTTAATTTTTAATTTTTTAAAAATATTTTTTAGCATATTTCCTTGTCTTTTGTTCTATATTTGAATGTTGTAATATAGATCAGTGGCATTTTACTATAATTAAAGACGATATAAAGTAAACTTGGGTTATTAATGGCTTTGAAATAACAACAGCAATGTACTACACCACAGCAGTTTGCAAATTCTACAAAAATTCCTCTCATACTTACTGTGAATTTTGAAGTTTGCACTTTTCCAAACAGTTCAGAAGTATTTTTGTGTATGGTACAATTTGAAGCATGGTGTAATGCAAAGTCCTATGCGCATTCAGGGCAGAAATATTGTGTTTCTTTTCAGATTCTTTTTCCATTCTCGTTTCTTTTCGAACAGCACACTGCACATTGTCTTGCAGGTATCAGTTTCTTATTTGTGGGAACAATTACTTCCAAAAAATGTCTCTCTGTCAGTCTCAGGAGATTAGGCTCCGAACCTGGTGGTCCACGTCGGAAATTTAATCGCGAGTGATATTTTTCGATTATACGGTCAACTAGATAAGGTCTAAATTCTAATTGCGTGTTTATTCCCCCATTTTTACGGTAAATGACATATGATTTCAATACATCTTTGTTCAAAAAATATTAATACTAAATAGTCTCTTTACAATAATGAAAAATCCGGGAAAATCAGAAAAGGAATGGAGAAAATATCGATGCCCGTACGCAGTTGAGGCCAATTTTGGGTAGCACGTACACTGTATGGGCAACCGCTTAAGGGGTTAAAGGAATCATAAAGTAGCACACATATATTGACTCGTGATAAGACCTTAATATTCATATTTCTTTTATCTGATTATATGTCGTGTTTTATGGACTCCCTTGGGAGGATAAAATTTCCTAGGAAAAATGCCTGAAAGTCTGGGCTTGGGTATCAAGAAGATATTTCTATTTTTCTTTTCAAATATAAGTTGAAACATCTTATCAATTATTAAAGAAATAACAAGTGCTTTTGGTTCGCTTTTTGGGAAGATTGATACTATCGTAATCGAAATATAGAATGCTATAGTAATAGAACAGCAAAGACGTGCATCTCAAAGTCTAATTTACATTTTATTAACCCTCAGTGGTAAACAGGTCTCAGTGGTAAGAGATATTTATCACGAAACAGTTCACTCAGCAACAGTAAAATAAAAAAGAAAAGAAATAAAATAATAAGAAAATAATTATAAGCTATTCCTGAATAATGCACGATTGTTTAAAATAAATTAAATCAAATTCCTGGAAGAAGGTAGTATTATGCTAGCCGTTTATAGTATTAACCTGTTCTCGACCAAAGTCTCGCGGACGCGACGCAGCGATTCCTCTCAGCCTAGCGTCGCCTCTACGCGAAGAGCTCCGGTTGATATTGAGAGACCAGCGTCGCGTATTCATAATCGGAGATAGGTACGTTTTATTTGAATTTTTAAATGCTAGACTTAATTACTAGATGGCGTTAGTTGGCAACAGTTTTCACAACGGTCGACTCGTATAGCATTTACGTGTTGGTCCTCAAGGAGTTAAAATAAGAAAAAAAAAATTAAAGTTAGCGAAAAAAACTTAAAAAACTAACCTAAACTAAAACGAGGCCTGATATTTGGTGATTTCAATTATATTCAGAAATGATGTTAAGAATAAGTTACTTTTAACACAATTATACTTTTTGAGAGAGGGAAGAGGTTTCGCAAGCATAGGTTCAGCTCCGGAAGTGTTTTGAAACAGTAACGCTTGATAGTTCAGATATTTGAATTTGTGTTATTAGGTACCGAAGAGCATTACAAACAACTTGAACAGCCCTTTGCATGTGAGAACAACAAAAAGATGGAAGATAATTTTACAACAAAAATGACTTTGAAGTTACGAGAAATTGCTTATTGGAAGTAAAGATATTATTACTGAGTTAAAAAATTTTTTAATATCTCTTCCCGTTCTTTTCAATTATGTGGAAGATCACTTGCTATGTGTTTGATGATTGCTTGCTATACAAAAACACAGCAACAATTTGTATTATATATATCTTTACATATATAATTCTTCTGTCCGAGTGTTTGTAATAGAACAACTCCTTCTAAACGGTTGAACTGATTTTGATGAAATTTTGTATACGTAATTAAGTTGATTCTAGAATGGTTTAGATTCATAATTTGATTCCGTAGAAAATGTTTTTTTTATTAAAAACCCAGAATTGCGCAATTATTGAAATTATTATAATGCCATTTGAAACCCTTCACTTCCAACTGTGGCGCAGTGGTCAACTCAACGGGCTTCAGGACGATAAGTCCCAGCGTCGAATCCCCGTACAGGCGATGTGGAAGTTTTACGTTTGTGATCACTGCAAGCGTGGTAATTTCAAGTATTTTTAAAATAATTTCTTTGTCCTTACTTTTCCATCAAAACGATCCAATTTATAATTTATTTAAAAGCCTTTTACGATTTTTAGATTTACAGCACTAAAACAGGACAACGTCTGTTGGCGTCGTCTAGTATATATATATATATATATATATATATATATATATATATATATATATATATATATATATATATATATATATGTATATGTATATATGTATATATTACTAACACACACACACACACTGTAGCCCCAGTGGTCAATTTAGATAAGGGGTTAAAAAGGGTAAAGCAAAAGGAGGCAGGAATTTTTGGTCCTTGACTGAAATTTTGAAAACCCCTCATACCCTTATCTCGGGCTCTCTTAGGGGTTTATACAAAAGGCCTACATTATTTTCCCGATCCAGTTTACTTTTCCTTATATATATATATATATATATATATATATATATACATATATATACATATGTACATATATATATATTTATACATATATATACATATATATATACAAATATATGTATATATATATTTATACATATATATATATATACATATATATATATATATGTACATATATATATATACATATATATATATATATATATATATATATATATATACATATATATATATATATATATATATATATATATATACATATATATATATATATATATATATACATATATATATATACATATATATATATATATATATATATATATATATATATATATATATATATATATATATATATATATATATATATATATATATATATATATATATATATATATATATATCGGCATAATTCCAAAAATGTGTCCTTCAGATTTAACAAGATCTCGATATCGATCTGTATCTGAGGTTAAATTTTTGCCTTTTCTTCACACGAGAATGCAAAAAAATATTTACAAGTAAATTCTTTGAAATACGCCATTACAGCATATCTTAAAAGGTATTCGACTTTTCTCACCACTAAGCATTCAGTGAAAAGGTCATAAACAGCAGTATAGTTGATCGTTAATTTTTATTTTTGCCACAAGGTGGTTTATTGTACCGGAAGAGCCAATTTAGCAGTGTAGTTATTCCCCTAATTTGCTTTTCCTCCTTTAATTTTCTTATTGTGGTTAAGAACCTTCTCTCGGATTTGTGGCTTTCTCCCCAACCTGTCAACTGTTTAAGGGTTTTGAATGGTTTTCTAGGTGTTTACATTAAAAAGAAAAAAATATAGACAGTGTTTTTGTGGATAAACCTATTAAGTGCGATGGTAAATGATTTTCCTGATTACGAACCGAGAAGGCTTAGATCAAGGTAATGATAATAACCACTGTGGGAATAGCGTTCACTGAAATCGAGTATAGGATACCTCACTGTCTAGATAAACGAGGGTATAATAAGGTGATTTGACAAAGATTATCCCGTTTTAACTTACTAGAAAATTTGGGTGATGTATCATGAGTATGTTCAAATTTCCCTTGCAGTTAATGATAGATTTGGATAATTTTCCCCTTTCAATAAATAAAAACAACACGCTGAGTTTAAAAAGATATCAGTAATCAGGCGTTTTTACTATAAATAACTAACTTTATGCTTATCTTTTTATTTTCAATGCTGTATCTTCAACTCTGGTGTGCCGAACGATGGCCGAATGGTAGAGCGCTGCTCTTCGGAACCAGAGTTTGCGGGTTCGAATCCCGCTGATGGCATGGATGTTCGTAGCCGTTCGGAATCGGCTTTAAGCAGTAGGCCCTGATCTCATTAGCCCTCGTGTTGCACAAAAGTAGACCGTAGCACTCCAGACCAAACCAAACTCTGGTGCTGAAAAAAATCCAGTTCCGTAACTAGGGCGTGGCAAAGGTGGCATTTGCGACAGGCGCATCAGCCGTAGGAGCACAGCATTGTGATAAAAACGAGGTCAGAAAGAGGATGATTCACCCCGAGTAGAAAAAAGGGAATTTTTTTTATTATAAAATTCAATTTTATTTATAAAATAAAATGTGTTTAAAAATTTTTTTTTATGAATTTACTTATTTTTAAAAAATGTTTCTAGAGATTAAACTTGTTATAGATTCTTACAAAATGTTTACCAAACACTCCTAATATGATTTAATATAAATCTAGTTATTCGTTTTAAAATTTAAGTTTATTAAATTTATTTAAAATAAATTTAAATTTATTAATTAAAAAAAATAAATTTAAATTCATTAAATTTATTTAAAATAAATTTAAATTTATTAAATTTATTTAAAATAAATTTAAATTTATTAAATTTATTTAAAAAAATTTAAATTTAGAAATTCGTCAATTTTTTTTTATGAAAATTCAACGTACAAATAAAAAATATTCCCCTCAATAAACTATTCAATTCATCAGCAAAATAATACCACCTGAGTGTTCGAAAATATTCTTAAGTATTAATAAATGTAAAAATGGAAGAAAGAATTAAAAATTAATGTACTAGGAACATTTTAAGAATTAACAAAATATTTTGTGAGTTCATTCTAAATATAGGATATACCAACAAAAAAAATGTTTATATATTTTCTCACTATATTTGGTGGTAGGGGCGAGTACCAGTTTTTTTGCCAGGGGAGCCAAAAGACCTATTTACGGCCCTGAAAAAATCATTTTCGTATTTACAACTAAATTGAAATTTTGATAGTAGATAGATATTTGATTATAGTATAAGTTTATAATGAGAAATGAAAACAAAAAAGTAAAAAGCAATGGGTAAATGTTATTCTGTCCCACCAGAAGTGAACGCAAACATTAAATAAAAAGATTATTCCTCAACGATGTGATGTATACAATAAACTCACTCTTTAGTATGATTCTTTATAAGAAAAAGAGCAAACAATCGCATAATCTCATGCCACAACATGAAGTACAGATGTGCTACACAATATAACATTTAATGAAGCTAAAACCTTTAGCACTCTCAGTGGAAGGGAAAAATAAAACCTGGGAGTTTTAGAAGAGGAACATCAGCAATAGGCTATGTAATAGTCACCCCCACTCCGGGGACCATGTTGTAATAACACCCTGTTCTGGGGCGCTATACTTGCGTGTGAACTGTCCACCTACTTTACTGGGGCAGGTATGTTCGTAGATCGCAGCTGGGATGCATAGACTAAATAAATCCTCCAAAGTTTAGACGGACAACACAAATTTTATTTAAAAGATTTATGAAACATTAGAGTAAAACCAAATGTCCTATTTAGAACCTCGGAGCTTGCATGAATCAGAAAGGATTAGCCGAACATTTTTTTTAAGTCCAAACATAAAACCGTCGTCGTGTTTTCTCACATCGAATCGAGAGGTCTCCAAGTCGCAGGCCCGAATACAACTGTTTTCTTCACATCTTCTCTCCCTTTCCTCGGGGGCGGGGGTGTCCGGATTTCTCTCAACTGGATCCCTGCCGAAAAAAGTTCTCTCGTCCAGATGTACTGCTGGCCTGCAAAAAACTAACCGAGCGCATCCGAAGAACCTTATCAGCCCCCCCCCCCTTAGCCGATCATCTCCAATTTCAAGGAACGTCGAGTGAAAGGGGTCAATGGGGGCGATTTTGCAGAAAACAAGAAAGGTAGATACATGTGAAACACTGGTCGTGGAATCCGCATTCCTTACAGGCAAAATACAAATACATAAGTACATTGCCGAATTAAAACGAATTTTGCAGTTTACATAGCCAAATGGTCATCACACTAGTTTCATAATCCAGAGGTCACGAGTTCGTACCCTGATATCGACAGTAGGGTTTAAAATCCGTGTAAATATTTAATTCCTTTATTTATGTACTACTTTATTTCGTGTTGCAGGAGATTCTGGACCTTTCTATAGTTTGACAGAAGAGTAATCTAGAATATTCGCCATTTCCCTGCGTTGCGCAGTAAAACTTTTTATCTCCTTCCCAGACAGATTTCTAGAACTTTCCCTGCTACTATAAAAGCCAAAAATCACAGAGAGTTTTGAGTTCAGAGTTATGCAGAGCTTGCAATTTTACTTGGCTCTTTGAGTTGAGTTAATAAATTAGGTTAGCTCTATTTCCTGTGTGTGTTATAGTGTTCCACATTAAACTCCTACTTGGCAATATTAGTATGACTTTCTTAACCACTATTTTAAAACCGAATCGTAATGTTAATTACATTAATTTATTCAAATCTATTATGATAATATTATTATTCATTATATCACATTTATATGGAAAAATAAAACTTAATAAATAAAATAAAAAATAAAAATAAAAAAGAGGAACATCGTCAATAGGCCAAATACAAATAGATAAGTACATTGTCGCATTGAGAAGCATTTTGGAGTTTCCATAACCGAATGGCCCTCACACTAGTTTCATAATCAAGAGGTCGTGAGTTCAAACCCCGGTCCCAATAGGATTTAAAATCTGTGTAAATATTTATTTAATTCCTTTATTTATGTACTACTTTATTTCGTGTCGCAGGAGATTCTGGACCTTTCTATAGTTTGCCAGAAGAGTAATCTAGAATATTCGCCCTTTCCCTGCGTTGCGCAGTAAAACTTTTATCGAATTCCCAGACAGATTTCTGGAACTTTCCCTGTTGCTATAAAAGCCAAAAATCTCTCACAGAGAGTTTTGAGCTCAGAGTTAGGCAGAGCTTGCAATTGTACTTGGCTCTTTTGAGTTGAATTAATAAATTAGATTAGCTCTACTTCCTGTGTGTGTTGTTATGTTCCACATTAAGCCCCTATTTGGCAATATTAGTATTACTTTATAAACCACTATTTTAAAACCAAATCATAATATCAATTACATTAATTACTTTATTTAAATATATTACTATAATATTCATTATATCACATTTATATGGAAAAATAAAACTTGGGGGTTTAAAACGAGAAACGTCATCAATAGGCCAAATACTAATGCATAAGTATTTTAGTATGACTCTAAACCGCTATTCCAAACCCAAAGCATAATATAAACTACATTAATTACTTAATTTAAATCTATTATGATTTATTCATTATAATATAAAATTTATATTTTAGACTTTTCAAATTATGTCCAGTACTTAATTATTAATGAATTATTTGTAAAATCTGCAATTACCAATTATGTGTTTAGTCAAATTAACAGGATAATTATTTCTTAGTAGCCCATCACTTATATTTTAACATGTTTTTTTTGATTAACTTTGAAGCGTAGTCTATTCTAATAACCTGATTCACAATATTGTTTTTATAGTTAGATTTGTGATAACAGAAATTGTCCTGAAATTAGAGAAGTCCTGAAATTTAACAATTTAAAACTGATATCAGACTTTTAATCAAATGAAAATCTGTATCAAAATTAAATTTCTGCAGATTATTTATTTTAATAGTACATATATACTACAGATACTCCTTATTTTAAGACCGAGTTCTATATCGACGACTATGTCGTTAAGCGACCTGCCCGATGACGGAAGAGCTTACGACAAGAATACAAGCCTTTATAAAGTTATAAAAGTTTGAAATTATGCAACCAACTTCAAACTTATTCAGGAAAATTATGCATATGTACATATTATCATTTGTTTATTTAACTATCCGAAATTGTAGTAAGTATGGTTAAGGGATTAGACGGTGATGACATAGGAGTTGTACCATCAAAAATGTCCCACTTGCCAACAAAGCCGTGTTAATTTTGGAGATCATATCAGATAACTCATGTACCTTAAATATCTTTTACATTTCCTCAGTTATTTTTCCTTTTTTACCTTCCCCGCGCGATGACTCCAAGGCCAGCTATAGTAGTTTTGCCTACCTGACAAAAGTGTAAAAAACCACCCCCAGATAAAAATTACTAATTGACATTTCAATTAAATATGAGAATTAATATAAAATAATTATGCTTCAACCTTTAAGCTGTAATAAATAAATTTTACAAAGAATGTTTTATACAAGTTTTTATTTTCATAAAGAAAAACGTATTTCTTAAATTCTTGCCAAAAAGTCACCATAAAATTTTCCACCCTCAACAGGAGTTTAGTTTGTCCAGCCGTAGGACTGAACTTGCTAAAGCACTTCTAAATCTGGAAGATCCTCATTTTTTAGCATACATAAATATATAATTCGTGTGAAATTGCGAGTATCTGTATATCCAAATGGTTACAGCACTACGACAGGTCGTCTGTACGACACCAGCCCGTAATTAAATTTCTTTCTCTCTTATTTATGTAACCTTTCTAAGAATTTCAAGAAAGTTCTCGTTTATAATAATTTAGCTAATTTCAATATTTCCTAGAAAGTTCTTAACTTGTGTGTAAGTCGCTTCCCTCAGGTTGAAGGCAGTTCAAATTTTTCGATGTCTTCCTACTAGCAGCCTATCAATAAATGTCTTTCAGTGTAGTCAGCGGCCATGTCATTTAGATATTCTTTGTTCTCATATTTTGCTACGACAAGCGTGGTTATCAGCCCGAGTTCCCGCTCAGAACTGTCCTTTTTGGCATTGCTACC
>CM063510.1:112339689-112362189 GCA_032207245.1 Pardosa pseudoannulata | reverse complement strand
CAAAAACTTAACCATTTGTATCATCGTGTTTCATATCTGAAACATACACAAAAATCTGTTTTTCTATTAGCTTTAACACTTTGACTGCCATGGCTATCATATGTGATATCCAGTGATATTTCCGTTGAGACACTGGCTATCCGATATGATAGCCATGGTGTTTTAACACTTCAGGCCATGGCTATCAAAGATGTTATCAGTTACATGAAAATCGTATTGGAGTTTGATTGTTGGGCTCCCTACGATGTGTTAGGTATACGTGGTTTGCGCAAATTGGTATATGTGACGATTTTATGAGCTAAGTTTTATGAAAAATTAAATATTTGGAACATGCAACAAAAAAGGGAATATATATAAATAGAGAGAGTTTGTTTTAAAATATTGTTTGTTTTGAAATATTGTTTTTATATATAGTTTTATGTTGAAAAATACAAATTACACAAAAAAAAAAGTTTGGCCCCGTTGTGAACATTTGCAATTTTGGCTTAGCAGTCAAAGTGTTAATAGATAGTTTTGTTGATTACTGTTGTCCTACAACAATATAATCAGTACAAGTTATTCATAAAATCGCCAATAAATGGTAATACAGTCTGGTCTCCTATAAATGGTGCTTGGTACGGGCCGCATCTGCAGTTCCTATTTGACACGGTACAGATTAATCGTGTTATAGGAGATTTGACTGTACTAAACTTACATTTTAAACTAAAATTTCATTTAATCCTCAATTATCTAGACATATTAAGAAATATATAATTTTTGTTTGCTGTAGGTACACCTTTTTGACGATAAATTTATACTGTTTTATGCTACAAACTTTTCAAAGATTTCTTTAGATATTTGAAATAATGCAATTTAACATCTGAGCAAACATTTTTCAAATTGGATTTGTTGACATAAAAAGGGTTAATAATAAATATTTATTAATCAGGCCGAAATATTGCTCTTAAAGCGTTAAAAACTTAACAAAGTGAAAAACATATTTCCCTTCTTATATGAAAGTTAGCAAATGTTTAGGCTAAAGATGATTCCACAATTAGTTTTGTACTATATTTTTGTACTTATTGATTTCGTAAGTTTGAATTTTTATTTTCGAAATAATATATTTACTAGAAACTAACAAAACAAATCTTTAGCACATAGATATTGAAGATGTCTTTGGCATTTACCAACATCTACTTTTGGATTATGTTTGCTTGTCTGCTGTCAGGGTACATGAAACATCTTACTTGATAAATTTGCTTGATTGAACTGAAGAATTCACCGCGATATAAAATGTTTTTTTAGACTTTTTATTATCTTTTAGATTTGAAATTAAATGAATGCAAAATAAAAGAAAGTTTAAAAATAATCTTAATTTTTGTCTTTAAAATTAACTTAATCTTAGTTTTTAAGCTACCCTTAATAAAAATAACTAATACATATACAATATTTACCCATAAAATTGTATATATCATTTTTTATAGAAGCAATTTAGTTTTTTATGTAAAATGTGATTCATTTCTTCATTTTAGCTTGTGTTTACTTTTAGGTCTTCTCTTACTTTGATATAAGTTTTCAATACTAGAATTCACTCATTAAAAAATAAACTAACATATATACAGATTTTCATTGCATAAACACACCAAATTGCAATAGTAAGTCTCAAATATTTTCAGATATCAGTCAATATTCTATAGCTTTCTCAAACTTGCACAAAAGTTCTTTAGCGTGAAAGAAAAGTCTGCAATATCCTTCAGTTTACCTTAACTGAAATGCTTAAAATTTACCAATTCCGAGCTGTATGAGTCTTTGAAATTTCCACTCGTAGCATTCTATAGTAGAACGTCGAGAATTTGATCGGATTATCTACAGTTATTTGTCTTTAGAACTAATTACCAACCGCAACATTTTGATTTAGTCTCTTTGCAAACATTTTTTATGCTGCACAATCTTTGAATGTTGTTTTGACCATCAACCGGCTAGATTCACGACGTAGCTTGTCGGTATGAATGGCGGCAGAGGACCAACGAAAGGCGTTCGAACTTTTACAGCTGGCTTCGGTTTCATGTCCGGCACCATAGTCCTCGTCTTTAGGATGTGGAATCCCGTGGAATCAGCCCTGTATTCGACGACCCTCAATGCTCCCGAAGGTTCCACGTAACCGTAACGACCTCTGACGACACCATCTCTTCTTCTTTCTTCCTCTCGAAAGGACTGTCTAGGCCCCGATCCGGTATCGTATCCGAATTTATAGGTTCCCGGACCTTCGAAGTTGTTGATGTTGTAGTGAGCCCTCGTTCCGGCCGGTATGGGAACCATGCGGCCGTATGTGCCAGCAGTGGGAGATCTGAAGGGCACGATGGGTGTACTATTGGCAAGACTGGAAGCACACAGAAAGATGACAGCGATGTACGTCTAGAAAAAGAGAAGAAAAGTCATACTTTATTTTCTCATAAAATAGTAAGTAATTGAACTTGTGTTTTATTTTTATTAATATGGGAAACATATCTGTATGTAATAAGTAAATAACAATATAACTGGGAAGATCTGTAAAACTGAATCAGAAATATATTATATCAATACATTCGTTTATAATGCTTAAAATGCTTTAAGTAAAATTTCAATGGTATGTTCAGTTTCTGATCTAAGTATAAAGTATTGGCTGAGTTTCAGGATGGGAATATGACAGTACTTTGAAATAATGAGTAAGTTATTGTTAGTATAAAAACAGCTGTAAAACTATGTGCAAGTTAGCAAATTTTCAGTAGCTTAGCAACTTCTCACGTATAGTACTGAGCCTGTGTGGCGAACGGGCATGTAACAACTAAGCTATACGTGTATGTAATGACTACAATAATGCAGTGATAACTTTTAGAGGAATGTTGTATAATTATGTGAACGGGATTTGGTATGTTGCAGTTAAAATATTCAGGAATTATTCCAGACGAATATCTGAATATATTCTGTGTTTAGTATAGTGAAGTTGTAATTTTGCCAAGTTAGTGTGCCAAAAATTTATTCCAAATTGTGGATGTGATTATTTTTAATGGCAAAGAACGGTTTATTGAATTTTTTAACACAAATTTACCTCAAGAAGAAAAAACGATTAAAGGATAAAAATTAAAGTGTTATGTACAAAGGTTGAATTTATACTCGAATAAATCTCTATACTGCTGTTTAACCAATTGCTATTTAACTTTTGCTGAAGAAAGTTGCTGCTTCAAATGAATTTTATAAAAGTTAAGTCCTATAATCATACTTATTAAAAAAGAAAAACTGTAACCAAATTATGCAGCAAAAGGCAAATAACTTATACCCTTATATTGTCATTTTAATAATGCTAGTGTATATCTTTTTACTGTAATACTTCGTGATTTCATGCAATACTGAATAATTACTTTTTTTTAATCAAAAATGTGATATTCTTTGAAAGCACAGACCTTGAGTTTTTATTATAGAGGAAAAAGAAATCTGAACCTTTTAATGTTAATATAACGTATTGTATCCTATTGTGATTATTTCCTAATGAGTATATCTAACTTTAGTATAATCTTGTCAACATCAACTTTATTATGTTTTTCTTGCCTTCACTGAACTCGTGAACCTTAGCTTGTACTTTAAACTTAACTTTAATTTATATATCTCCTAACATCAATTAGATTCTTGGTCCTCATTATCGTGTTGTAATATCTCCGTTACTTCTCATACCATGCAATTACAGTACTTCTGGCTTAGAGAGATTGGCCCAGGGAAGTCAGACAAGAGAGCTCCAGTGCGATGTTAATTATTTTTATCTCTCTCTTTGACATCTTGAAATACAATAATTTTGATTAGAACATTACATTTAGGCATGTTGCAAGATGGTTATATTGGAAAAATTTAAAATTTTATTGGTAGCTGAAAGGTTGTAGTTCAGCTTACAAGTAGAATTTCGTGAAAAATTTCGTAGTGTTAGAATCTTTAGTTTTGTTTCTTAATTTCTGAGTATATGTCCATTAATTTCTTATTTAAAAAATATATATTTGTTTAGATATATTTTACTTAATCCGTAGAGATTAGTTAAGTGTTTTATTAAGACTGCTAAATCCTCCTACCAGATATCGGTTAACTTGCTTATCGGTCTTTCAGCTGAATACTGACTATATGAGACAGTTCTTGTTGAACGGGAAAGATACCCGATATTCTAACTGCAGTATTCAGTCTACCACAGTGTTTGTGAAATCGTGATGTTAAAAGGCAACAAACCTTTTTTTGGCTCTCGTGTAAGTATATAGACAGCATGCAGGAGGACATATTCTAAATCGTGGAATAAACTTTTGGAATATAGGAAACAAGATACAGTGAAAGATGTATATAACGATAATGCTGTAGAGATATTTTTTGGTCTAGCGAACAGCACTAAAAATGTCACTATAAACCGGCGATATCATAGTGCCTTACTGCTGTCAAGTAGATGACTCAAAAAGCAGTAGTTTATGACTTGTGATCATTTGACAACAATAAGGCTGACATAGAATTTAGTAATATCCATTAAAAATAAATTTATAGGAAATCTTTTATTATAAAACGTTTTTATTATGATTTGAAAATTTTTATTACATAAATGTGAAAGTTTTAATTATAAGTGATAATAATATGCTATTCTGTTTTCTATGTTATACACCCCCTCCTTCTTCCAAAAATAATCATTGGATAAAATTGTGTTTATTTCCATTCTAGTCGTTTATGCAGTGAATGTCCTGCACGCAGGTGGCGGCATTTAGGGATACCAAATTCAGTCGCTATTTAAGTCACCTATTTAAAAAACAAATATTCAATGATTTTGGGCTAATGTAACAAACAAAATACTCGCATATTATTGCTTATTATTACTTTTATAATCAAAGCTTTCCTATAAATTTTCCTTTCAATGAATATTATTACGTTCTATGCCTGCTTTATTGGTGGAAAATGGTCACAATTCATAGACTACCACACTCAGCCGCTCCAAAGTAGTAAGCCATTATGATCGACGGTTTATAATGACTTCATTTTTTAATACTCTTTTGAATTAGGTTTTATTAAGTCCTTAATCACGCGTCAACATGCAGTGTTGAGAAAACAGCCGATTCAGTATATAATTTCTTTTCCCGTTAAAGAATACGCGAATTTTTCGTGTGATAGTAACTCGTCTCCCAATAGGACATACCCGTCTCACTCATCGCCACTTACTCGTAGGCGAACCTACTCCCACTTGCCTTCACTGCAATGTTGCTATCACCGTGAAGCACATTCTTGTAGACTGTCCTATTTATAACAATTATAGGCTTTTATACTTTCATTCCAAAAATATTCTCTTACATACTTTACTTAAGCTACTTCTAACCAAAACCTTTTTCGTTTTTTGCAGCATGTTGGTTTTTACCAACTTATTTGATTCTTCACTCCTTTTTTTATTTGACATTTTTTGAGTAACTTTTCTTTATACATTTTGTCGTCTTATTCTCCTCCCTGTTTTTACACACTTTTTTATAAGCTATTTTGTACATTTTTTGCCTTCTTATCTTTACTACAGGTTTTATTTTCTCTACAGCTTTACACTGTATGAGGTCTTTTAACCCTGTGTTTGGTATACTATGTCCCTTGTGGATTCGGTGCCGTTAACCTCGAACAACCAACCAACCACATATTTTACTGAACTAAAATAAATCTGATAAAATTTTTTTGATTGTAACACAAGAAATGCACTTTCTTAAACAGTAAAAGAAATCCTAAACTAACACGCATATGTTGCTGTGTGATACGACCTTAAGGGGAATAAACATTTATATAGGAAGTGTTCAAACAACTTGAATGTAGGTTCTTGAACCCTCTGGAACGGTACTGATTGTGTTATACATATCTATATTTTGAATTATTTAAAAATTCTTAAGTTGGTTTTCAGTACAATCCAAGATATTATATACACACTGCGACAGAAGCATGCTCGTACATGAATGCGCAAATGATGAAAATGCAAATTAATTTATTATAAAGAGCATAAAAGTAGTTCAAGTATAGAAATATTATTGCGAATATAATTAACTTTGCTTATATAAAATGCATCTGGGGAAAGATCCTAAGTATTAAACAGTGCAAAAAATTATTTACGAAACTGAGTCAAACAAGATCATACCTCGATGTTTTATACATGATGGATTGTATCCGGAATAATATAGTTTATTTATATTTGAATATAATTTATTTATATTCATATACTTGTTAGAAAGTCAATAAATTTCAATTATTTGAATTTCACAAACCAATTGATCAACTTTTCTAGTAATTAAATTTTATTGTTGTATTAATGAAAATTTAAGATTTGTTTTAGTTTTTCATTTTGTTTTATTTTGTTGTTTTATATATTACGTGATTTCTTATGGTAGAGGGAGGGACCTGGTAAGTGAAAAAATCTAGGTCCTTAAAGTGGTTTAATCCGGTCCTGGTGCATGTGATGCAAGAAGTCTACCTTTGAAAAGGTCAACTTTTTGTTTGGACTTTTCAAAGGTGATAGCAATATTTTTAATGCTGAAATAGTAAAGATATTTTGATACGGTGTTTTTTTTCACTATACATGTGATTTTTCTTATTTTATGAAAATTTCTCATTGTAAACGAAATCTAGATATGTCGAGTTAAACTGCCTTAACTTTTAGACCAACCCAAAAAAATTGTTATATTTCTTTAATACTAAGTATTTTTTAGCTTGAAGAAAGAAATTTTTTAAGTTAAGAAGTATAGCGATTTTAAATCTAAATAATTACTCCATAGGCAACCTAAAGACGCCGTGATACACCAAAATTCTTCAATGCGAGCGACTAGTTCCGATTGACGGTGCGTCTCTAAGCTAGGTCTTGTGCTTACATTATTTGCTTTTATGAATTTTGCTAAGCTTTAATATTTAATTACTACTTAGAAATCGTCACAATTTGTAAAGGTATATTTAAGGTAAGGGGGAAAACATATCTTGAGAAAAATTTGTAATTAAGTGCATTTAAAATTTTTTTATTGGGTATAAATCATGTATGTTTTTGGTAAACCTCATTTGCTTTATGTTTTGATAATTCATGTTTTGAGTTATTTCTATAACCACTGTTCTGCATGACTGTAAAGAATAGCATCTTTCTTGCTGAACTGTGATAAATGCTTTACAACTTCTCTTCCATATTACAAACGTAGTTTAAACCTCCCAGACAACCGCAATTTTCACCGAAGTCAATGAGTTCCATGTAACTTAACCCTTAATGAATTTTCACGATAGTTTTCAAAGGAAAACGAGTTTTCGTTTCTAAGAAAATAACTTAATTAGGAAAGCTACGGTTAAAGTGTGTCTGGTTTAGTTGCGAGATAAATAATGAAAGTGCTTTTAAGATCTTTTTAAACACGTTGAGGTCCTTATTTTTTTTCAATTTACACTGATTGTAAATCATACTATATGGGTTATTTTTCATTTGGTAATGGAAAGTAATTAGTTATATGTATTGTCTCTTTTACTTTCTTACTAAGTGGTGTGAAGTTGAGTCAGTGCATCATACGAGTTGCAAAGTTCAACTTCAACGGTTTTACAAATCATCTTTTAATGCTAGGTTAAATATACTTTGTACTATTTAATCTTAAACTATATTGGTTTATTTGGGAGGTAAAAAATGAAAGCGTTCTTAAGATATTTTTAATCACCGTATTTTTTTTCAATATACATTGATTGTAAATCATACTGTATGAGTTAATTTTCAATTAGTAATGGAAATTAGTAATGGAGTTATATGTATTTGTATTTTTTGCATATGCAAAATTATTAGTTATATGTATTATCTATTTTACTATCTTTCACAGGAAGTATAGCCCTTGTGTTGCAAAAAAGTAGACAGTAGTGCTCCAAATCAAACCAAACCAAATTATTTCGAAGTAGGATCAGATGGAGCAAGTGCGTCATATGGGATGCAAAGTCCGATTTTAACCATCAGCTTTAAATCCTCTTTTAATGCTAAGTTAATTATATTTTGCATTACTTTAACTATATTGATTTATTTAGGAGGTAAAAAAGGGAAAGCTCTTAAGGTCTTTTTTAAACATTTTTTCTCAATATACATCGATTGTAAATCATTACGAGTCATTTTCCATTATCAATGGATTATTTTTTCTTTATATTTTCTTCCTCAAGAAGTAGGGTAAACTGGAGTGAGTGATTCATATGAGATGCAAAATTGAATTTCAACCATCAACTTCAACAGTCACAACAAATCATCTATTAATGCAAGGTTAATTATATTTTACGTTGATGATTAAACAATATTGGTTTAGTTGGGAGGAAAATAATAACAGTTTTAATGAAGGTTGGTCAGCAATAATAAAAATCTTAAGACCTTTTAAAACACTCTGAGATCCATATATTTTTTTCAATTGATACTGATTGTAAATCATACTACATGGGTTATTTTTCATCAGTAATGTAAAGTCACAGGGTAGTAAGTTGTATTTTCTCATTTACTTTCTTACTAAGTAGTGTGAAGTTGAGTCAGTGCATCAAACGAGTTGCAAAGTTCAATTTCAACGGTTTTAATAAATCACCTTTTAATGCTAGGTTAAATATACTTTGTACTATTTAATCTTAAACTATATTGTTTTACTTGAGAGGTAAGAAAGGAAAACGTACTTCTTAAGATCTTTTTAATGGTCGAGGCCCGTATTTTTTTAAATATGCATTGATTGTAAATCATACTGTATGAGTTATTTTTCCATTAGTCATGGAAAGTTGCAAAAGGGTTAGTTATATGTACTTTCTCTTTTACTACCTTCCCCACTAAGAATGAACTCTAGTGTTGCAAAAAAGTAGACCGTAGCTGTATAAATCAAATCAAATCAAACCAAACCAAATTCTTACGAAGTAGGATGAGAAGAAGCAAGTGCGTCATATGGGATACAAAATTTCGATTTAAATTAGCAACTTCATCAAATCCTCTTTTAATGCTAGGTTAATTATATTTTGCATTACTTATCTTTAACTATATTGGTTTATTTGGGAAGTAAAAAAGTGAAAGCTCTTAAGATCTTTATAAGCAGTATTTTTTTTTCAGTGTACATAGATTGTAAATCGTACTACAAGTTATTTTTCCATTAACAAAGGAAAGTTAGTTATACATATTTTCTCTTTTATTTTCTTCCTCACGAAGTAGGGTGATCTAGAATGAATGCGTCATATGTTATGCAAAGTTAAACTTCAACCATCAACTTCAATAGCTATAACAAATCATCTATTAATGCTAGGTTAATTATATTTTGCATTGCTTATCTTAAACCTACTTGGTTTAGTTGGGAGGTAAATAATAAGTTATAAATAATGAAAGTTTCATAGAAATAATGAAAGTAATAAACTTTTTAAGTAAGCCGAGATCAATATTTTTTTCTATTTATTTTTGATGGTAAATCATATTCCATGGATTATTTTTCCATTAGTAATGGAAAGTTCTAGGGTAGTAAGTTGTATTTTTTTTCTGATTTACTTTCTTACTAAGTGTGAAGTGGAGTCAGTAGATCATACGAGATGCAAAGTTCAACGGTTATAACAAATCATCTTTTAATGCTAGGTTAATTATACTTTGCACTATTTAATCTTAACTATATTGTTTTATTTGGGATTTAAAAAAGGAAAACGTTCTTAAGATTTTTTTAATCTCGTCGAAACCCGTATTCAATACACATTGATTGTAAATCATACAGTTAATTTCCCATTAGTAATGGAAGTTGCAAAAGGATTAGTTATATGTACTTTCTCTTTTACTATCTTTCCCACTAAATATTAACCCTCGTGTTGCAAAAAAAAAGTAGACCATAGTGCTCCAAATCAAATCGAATCAAACCAAATTCTCACGAAGTAGTATGAGGTGGAGCAACTGCGTCATATGGGAAGCAAAGTTCGATTTTAACCATCAGCTTCAACAAATCATCTTTTAATGCTACTTTAATTATATTTTGCATTACTGATCTTTAACTATGTTGGTTTATTTGGGAGGTAAAAGAGTAAAAGCTCTCTTAAGATCTTTTTAAATAGGGTTTTTTTTCAATTTACATGGATTGTAAATCATATTACGAGTTATTTTCCATTGGAAAGTCAGTTATATGTATTTTCTATTTTATTTTCTTCACCACGAAGTAGGGTGAACTGGAGTGAATGAGTCCTATGGGATGCAAAGTTCAATTTCGCCCATCAGCTTCAACAGTTATAACAAATCATCTATTAATGCTAGGTTAATTATATTTTCTTTACTTATCTTAAACTTTATTTGTTTAGTTGGGAGGTAAATAATAAGTTATAAATAATGAAAATTTGATAGAAATAATGAAAATTTTAAGACCTTTTTAAATAAACCAAGATCAATATTTTTTTCAGTTTATACTGATGGTAAATTACACTACATGTGTTATTTTTCCATTAATAATGGAAAGTGACAGGGTAGTAAGTTGTATGTATATTCTCATTTACTTTCTTACGAAGTAGTGGGAAGTGGAGTCAATGCATCATACGAAATGCAAAGTTCAACTTCAACGGTTATAACAAATTATCTTTTAATGTTAAGTTAATTATATTTTGCACTACTTATCTTAAACTATATTGTGTTATTTGGGAGGTAAGAATGGAAAACGTTCTTAAGATCTTTTAACCACTTCAAGTTTCGTATTTTTTTCAATATACATTGAACGTAAATCATACTACGAGTTATTTTTCAATTGGTAATGGAAAGTTGCAAAAGGGTTAGTTATATGTGTTTTCTCTTTTACTATCTCCCTCTTAAAGTATTAGCCCTTGTGTTGCAAAAAATTAGGACCGTAGCTCTTCAAATCAAATCACACCAAACAAAATTCTCACGAAGTAGCATGAGGGGGAGCAAGTGCGTCATATGGGATGCAAAATCTCGATTCCAACCATCAACTTTAACAAATCCTCTTTTAATGCTAGGGTAATTATATTTTGCATTACTTATCTTAAACTATATTGGTTTAGTTGGGAGGTAAATAATAAGTTATAAATGATGAAATTTTCATAGAAATAATGAAGATCTTCAGACCTTTTTAAATACGCCGAATTCAATATCTTTTTTCAATTTATGCTGATGGTAAATCACACTACATGGGTTATTTTTCTACTAGTAATGGAAAGTCTTATGGTAGTAAGTTGTATGTATTTTCTCATCTATTTTCTTACTAAATAGTGTGAAGTGGAGTCAGTGCATCATACGAGATGCAAAGTTCAACGGTTATAACAAATAATCTTTTAATGCTAGGTTAATTATACTTTGCACTACTGAATCTTAAACTATATTGTTTTATTTGGGAGGTAAGAAGGGAAAACGTTTTTAAGATGTTTTTAATCACGTCGAGGCCTTTATTTTTTCAATATACATTGATTGTAAATCATATGAGTTATTTTTCCATTAGCAATGGAAAGTTGCAAAATGATTAGTTATATGTACTCTTTCTTTTACTATCTTCCCCACTAAGTATTAACCCTTGTGTTGCAAGAGAGTAGACCCTAGATCTCCAAATCAAATCACACCAAACCAAATTAACCAAAGTAGGATGAGGGGGAGCAAGTGCGTCATATGGGTTGCAAAATTCGATTTCAACCATTAGCTTAAAAAATCCTCTTTTAATGCTAGGTTAATTATATTTTGCATTAGTGATCTCTAACTATATTGGTTTATTTGGGAGGTAAAAAATTGAAAGCTCTCTTAGGATCTTTTTTAAACAGTATTTGTTATCAATATGCATCGATTGTAAATCATTATGAGTTATTTTCCATTATCAATGGATTATATGTATTTTCTTTTTATTTTCTTCCTCACGAAGTAGGGTGAACTGGAGTGAGTGCGTCATATGGGATGCAAAATTGAATTTCAACTATCAACTTCAACAGTCACAACAAATCATCTATTAATGCAAGGTTAATTATATTTTGCATTGCTTATCTGACCCATGTACTGCCAACTAAACCAACACGGTTTAGTTGGGAGGTAAATAATAAGTTATAAATAATAAAAATCTTAAGACCTTTATAAATACGCTGAGATCCATATTTTTTTTTTCAATTTATGCTGATTGTAAATCGTATAAATAAATTTTCTATGTGGTATACCTATCCCTACGGATATGCGTCAATTTGACGCGATTGTAATATAGACAAAATTTTTAGTAAATTAGTTCTAATCATGAAAAAATTACAACAATAATAAATAGGAATGTACAGACAATACTTTTATCTGTTATCCTATATTGTTATCTCAAATGAAACAAGATATAAGCAACAGTAGAAAGAACGAATCACAGATTGTCAATTGAAGATTGAGTGTGAAGAGATTTTGTGGTTTTTAGTTGCTTGGTTCGAGTGTTGAAAAATAAAATACTAGAATATTTTTTGAAAGTAATATTATTGTAAAGCTCAATATTATTTCATATTTTCATTTTTTGCTTATAGTGTATAATTACATTCCTTTCTGAGTGTTGTTATATGTATTCGTTCATGCGTCAAATTGACGCGTGTTCTTAGAGATAGGTATATAAGAAACGTCCGTAAACCTAGTGTTAAACAATATTGATTAGAAAAAAATTTCAAGAATACTTTTTAAAAATTTAGGAGATTATTAATTACGGTGTTTACGACTACACAATATATGCAAACCGTGTATTTTACTATCTGAACATATAAGGAAATGCTTAAGTACCGTATGCATTGCTGTAGAATTTAGCTATTATAGCCTTGGGACAACTATGCTATTAAAAATACTGCTACGACAAAAAATTGGAAATTGTTAATAAAATATGTATGATAGGACTTATTTAAGAAAATTTATCGGCTTAAATAAACCTCTGACATTGCTCGGCATTGGAGTTTATATAGTAGAATGTTTAACACTAGAATTTGCGGACCGAGCCAATTTGACTCATTAAAAATTTGATAACTATACATATATATATATATATATACATATATATATACATATATATACTTATATATACATATATATATACATATATATATATACATATATATATATACATATATATATATATATATATATATATATATATATATATATATATATATATATATATATATATATATATATATATATATATATATATATATAACTTTAATATCACTTTTCAAAAACATACGTTGGTTTTTAGTTAAGTAATAAAATATATGTAAACTTTCATTCCTCTTCCCCGCAGACCCCTTCATTTCACATTATCAAATGTGGTATACCTATTTTCACGGTTGTGAGCCAATTTGACTCATAGAATGGTTTAACAGTTAATCGCATAACATGAAATTTATTGGTCCTATCAGGCCTGGGATATTTTCCAATTGGCTGAAGAGCTAAGAAGTAAATATAGAGAAGAAGTCGAGAACACTTCCATTCCAATGACAGAAATTCATGCTACTGACGCACGGAAGAATTGTCAAGTTCAACAATCATGCAAAAGAAACAGATGTAGAAACCATTGTGCTAAATGTAATAGAAATGTTTGCGGAAAATGTGTTTCAAAAACAGATTTTATATGCAAAAAAATGTTTTCCATGAATTTTTTGATGATAAATATTTTATTATTTTATTTAAATTAATTTGAAACTACATTTTTTTCCAAAAAATTTCAATTTTTTGTATGAGTCAAATTTGCTCACTTCAGTAAAAATAGGTATATGATCAACATCCGTAAATCTAGTGTTAAGAGTATATGCGTGAAAAATTCATCGGGAAAAAAAACAGGAATTGGATACAATGTAACTCATAGTTTTCACAGAGTTAATCAGTTTTTTCAGTGCAATTATTACTTAAGATTCTGTAGCAAAAATTTCAACAAATACGGCTCTACAATCAGCCATTTTTTTTTCCCTTTTTGTAACTGTCCATTCGTCGGCATTGTTTCGAATTATGTTACTGCATCGATAGAAGCAGTAACAGAAAATTCTCTAATAAACCTAAAGCGGTTTCACGTAAACAATCTTAAAGTAAGTTTAAAAAATTTTTAAAAACATTGGTAGAATTAAAATTTTAGTAATTATATTTAGGAAATACAATATTGAAGAATAAATTGGTACCTTATTGTTTCGTGACAGTATTTCCAATACTTTTTAATCACTAGTAAATTTTTCTTCTATATTTGGTGGACTAGCATATAGCCCGTCATATGACGGGATCAGTAAAATTTTTAATTTTAAAGAATTGTAAAGTACTCTATAAGGCAGGTAAAAAATTGGTTTGTTTTTTCGCTGAGAATTATCTGGTTTGTCTATCTTCATACACCTCTAAAGTCTCCCGATACTGTGAATGCAGTTTAGAATCACGTTGAATTCTTTAGAAAGATAATTCAAAATTTTTCTTAGCTACGTCAAATTATCGTTAAGTTCTTCCCAATTTTTTTGCCACAGTAATTAATGGAAATAAAAGAATGAAACTATCATTTCCACTACACCCTGGAAGTAGATAGAATTTGTTGTTAATACCGGTGATAAAATTTTCATTGCAACAAAATATAATCGGTGATTAAATTTAAAATTATCACATATGTACCTAACCTATTATTTAATCCAAATACAAAAGAGAATTATTTACGTAATATTTAAGTTCAGTGATAAAACTTATGAAAATAATGCAGACGATATTTACATAATTTAAAATAAGAAATGATTAAATGAGATGGTTAAAGGAATGACGTCATAATGTTGGAAAAAATGTTATTTTTACATATTTATTATGTGATTAATTGATAAATTTAATCATCTTCTCCTAACCGGGGAAAATAGGGCTTGAAATAATGACATTAAATGCTCGAAAAGGAGGGAAAGGATGGATTTCGAACGTTGCTAACCCTAACTCATCAAAATCCTATATCCATTATCCTTTATCCATTCTAGGCAGGGCTTCGAACCGGAACTGAACCGAAAACCGAAAACCGGAAAAAAACCGTTATTTTGGTCGGAACGAAAACCGGAACTGAACCGAAAAAAATATCGGTTTATTTCGGTTCGATATATCTTTCAGTCATTTTGTTACTGTTACCAACTTATCAATATTTTCTAATTTAACGTCAACTTTATAATTACATATCCGCACTTGTATAAGATTGCAATGGTGGTTTTGGCAGCTCCAGCTACACAAGTTAGTGTTGAAAGAGCGTTTTCAGGTTTGAAATTTATTCTCCGAGACAACAGAAGTAATCTCAGTGAAACCACGTTAGAAGATATATTAATAATTAGAGGCAATTTTCATATGTTAAATAAATAATATATTTTTTACATAATTATTGCAGGGCCAAGTGCACGATGTGAGAGTCAAACGACGAATGTGGGTAATCATGAACCTAGTTGTCAAATGCGATTTTGATAATGGATAACAATGCCAATGCTCGCCGCTCTTATCGTACCTGCTGTTTGTATCAATTCACATAGTGTACCAATTAAAAAAAGAATAAAATCTTCTAAATTTTGATAGAATTACATTTTTGTTTATGATAGAATTATATTTTTAGTACAAATAAGAATATACATAAAATGAAATTATTAATTTGGAACTGAAACGAAAACAGTTATTTTTGGCTGAGCGAAAACCGGAACTGAACCGAAAACCGTTATTTTTGGCGGAGCGAAAACCGGAACTGAACCGATATTAATTTTTAGTTGAACCGGAACGAAAACCGGAACAAAAAAAATTACGGTTCGAAGCCCTGATTTTAGGTTCAACCGTTTCATAAAAAAAGACAGACGGATAGATAGCTTAGGCTTTTATTATATAAGGGATTCTTAAAGAGAATCTCATTGATGGATACGTAAGATTAATAAAGCTGAAGGGTAAAAAATGATACATTCTGAGCAGTAATTGAAGGGCAGTGTCTCTTTTTTTGAAAAAGAGAAATTAAACTTTCATCTGCACGCATTTTTAATAATAATATCAACTTCCTATGATTAATGAGCTAGTACTTTAAGAACAAAACTAATCTCGCAGTTGCGTTAATTTGCTTTTGGCTGACCTCTGGACGAAAGCTTAACAACCATTTAACAGGTTAGTAAAGGTCTAAAACAGGGGTCGGCAACCTGTTTGTCCTTAAGGGCGCAATACTAAATTTGAAACTCACCGAGGGCGCATATTTTACAGATAATCAACAGGTATAAATAGGCATTAAAAAAAAACCAGATTTTTTATAACTTTTTTTTGTTGGTGTCACACCTAATGATACATAAAATTCAGTGTGAAACTTGAGTGTCTTGCAACGTGTTTATAGCTGAAACTATTTCTTTTTTATTTTTAAATTCTTCAAAAAGTGAATCAGAAGCTTCTAACATGGCTTCTTTCACTAATTCTCCATCCGTAAATGGTTTTTTATTCTTAGCTAGCAAATGCGATATTTTATATGACGCGATCTTTGCTGCTTTATGTTGTTGCAGTGGTTTAGTAAAAAAACTTTGCTGGTTAGTTATTGAACATTTTAAAGAAATAATTTTTTTCTTCTAATTTCAGAGTTCATTGGATAGTCACTATCAAAATTGGTATGAACGGTCTTAAAATGTCGTTCAATATTACTTTTCTTGGGAATCGCAACACTATTATTACACAACAAACAAATACACTTCCCTTTGTAATCAACGAAACAATATAGATGTTCCCATTCATCGTTAAAATAATATGTTCTTTTTCTTTTACATTTAACCATGAACGGTTTTGAAAGAAAAGAATTATTTCGGATTACTTGGTAGTTTTAAATGCACGGTCTACGCGTGGTCTATTCGAAATACGATCACACACTAACAAAAAATACGTGCGTGTTATTAGATAAGCTCAAGGTTAGCAAACTGCTAATCTATGCACAATCCTAAACTAAACTGACTACTTGCTGTATATCGCCGTTTGACAAAAGTAAATCGCTCTGGATATCATACATTTACATTAGTCCAGCGAGGGCGCATTAAAAAACGATCGGGGGCGCCATGGCGCCCGCGGGCGCCGCGTTGCCTACCCCTGGTCTAAAATTTGAATTCCGAAAGTACCGGTGAAAAAGCCCGAGCATCGAGATTTTTGAAGACATACGACGCGATTCAAAATATTAAATGTAATTCAAAACATAAGACAAAATTAATCATGAAAGTAAAGAAAGAGCATAAAAGGGCAAGAGAAAATAACTTTAAATATAAATGAATTGACTTAAAATGTGAATCCGATGAGTTGAATTTGTGAAAGAGTTAACTTTCATTAGAAGAGGGTATGAATAATTTTGCTTCAGTTAAGAGGCAAATGTCATAATGCTAGAATAAAAATGTTACCTTCATCGACTTATAATGTGATAAATTGATAAATTTAATTGCCTGCTCTTAACCGGGGAAAATAGGACTTGTAATAATGACATTAAACGTTCGAAAAGGGGTTAAAGGGGTAGATTTTGAATGTTTTAAAGACGACAGTACTTTTTGTTGTGATATAAAACTTATAAAAAATAAACTTATTCAACTAAAAAAATTATCTAACTTTAATAAGGCGGATATCTATTTGTAAAAATTGGAAATAACATAAATTTTGAGAATTTTATTCGAGATGGAGTGTTGCATCTTTTATCAAACCTGACGCATAGTCAGCTAAAGTAAAACTCGAACACTAAGCTTTTTCTATTCAGTTTAAGATTTTAAAAGGGAAAATTTAGACACATTAATTACTTAAATAACAAATAAAATTATTAGTCCCTTTACACAAATAACGTTAAGCGTTATGGAATATTTAAAAAACGTATTACTTATTTAGATAGGTATTAAACTAAGTAAAACTCGTACACTATGCAAAGTTCTCAATTTTAGGAAACTTAAAAACATATTACATATTCACAAATTTATTCTGTGAATTTCAGGTATATTAATACAAGCGATATATTTTATCTTATTGCATGATAAAGGCTAAATTTTTAAATTATTTCTTTACAATTTTTAATAAAACTGCCATGTACTTTTATGATAGTTTTACACGTTACGTTTTACGTGTCTGAATTTTAAAATATCGTATAAAGTTTCAATTTACAGAATAAAACAGATATTTTACTTTTTTTTTATTCAAAAATTTGTTTCTAATATACATGTTTCAAAAGTTTTTTTGTGGGCAAATGAATTTCCTATTCTTCATTTGGCACATATATATATATATATATATATATATATATATATATATATATATATATATATATATATATATATATATATATATATATGACAAGACGATAGATTTTTAAAGCTAGAGTGTTAATAAAGAATCTGTATAATAGTCGTTATAAAACGAGTATAGCTTTTTATTTCAGAATGAATAGAAAAAAGGAATTTATTATGGAGTTTTTAAATCTCAAAAAGTACTACGCTCACTTAAATAAGTTAAATTAAACCTTGAAATGCAATATACGAAATTATGTGCACACAGTGCATTGGATTAGCAAATTATGTACTGCAAATGTATTATGTATGCTATGTCATTATGTAGTTATCAAACTGACGACAACCTGTTAAAAACAATAACTAGTTTTTAGGTCCCTATGGTATTGATATAGATGTATTTTGTCGTACCTTTGATATTACCTTTAAAAATTGTATTAGTAGTACGCAAAATATATAGTTTGATCCGCTAACACTTAAACTTCAGTTACAATTCAGCACACCGCACAAAATATCAAATTTAATTTTTTCTAAATTTTTCGTAGATCTCTTAATTTTATAGAGTGATTGCATGCTTATTGGAGGTTGACCACCTTTGTTCTGTTTCACTAAAATGGACATAAAAAAGTAAAAATTTAAAGGGATAAATAAATCTTTTACCGCAATATGCATCGTGAAGTTGGTTAATTTTACACCGCAAATAATCCCCCCTCACATTTTTTTCCTGAAGGTCTCCGAACCCAAACAAACCACGGCCTAACTCGGGTTATTGAGTTAAAACTTACTTCCCTTGCCAAGGAACTATTATTGAAATTATTTTAAACTAGAGCACTTTCTTGATTCATTAGTATTCATTTACTGATATTTCTTTTGAAGTAAATTTACTCAATGTTTCTATTTGTAACTTTAAAAAATTATTGGATCACTAAATTTTAATATCCGAATTTAATGGTACGCAATATCCTTAGGAATCTTCTTTGATTAATCAACATCTTGACTGACATACCTTTTAAGCCAAGAGAAGCAAATTTATTCAGTTCTCCTATTAGTTCGTAACTTTGAAAATTAGTGAACTACCAAATTTTAAATTCTGAATTGAGTAGTTTGTAATATCCTTAAGTCATTTCTTTGGTCAATCAGCATCCTGACTGATATTTCTTTTAAATGAAAAGCAGAAAATATACTCAATACTGTTATTGATTTATAACTTTAACAAATTAGTTATTGGATTACTAAATTTTAATATCCGAATTTAGTGGTACGTAATATCCCTAGGAAACTTTTGATCCATCAACATCTTGAATGATACTTCTTTTAAACCAAGATCAGCAAATACATTCAATATTCGTGATAAAGTGTAACTTTAAAAATTAGTTATTGGACTACCAAATGTTAAATTAAGAAAATCAAATAGCTCGTAATATCTCTAGAAAATTTCTATCATCCATCAACATCTTGAATGATATTTCTTTTAAACCAAGAGCAGCAAATTTACTTAATGCTTCTATTAATTCGTAACTTCAAAAAACTAGTTACTGGACCACCAAATTTTACTATCTGAATTTACTGGTCCGCAATATACCCAAGATACTTCTTTGACCAATCAACATCTTGATTGATATTCCTTTTTTTTAAACCAAGAAAAACAAATTTATTCAATGTTCCTATTAATTTATAGCTTTGAAAATTAGAGAACTATAAAATTTAAATTCTGAATTAAATAGTTCGTAATACGCCTTAGATATTTCTTTGATTATGATTTTTTTTAAATAAGAGCAGCAAATATACTCAACGGTCTTATTGATTCATAACTTTAAAAAACTAGTTATCGGACCACCAAATTTTAATATCCAAATTTAGTGGTTCGCAATATCCCCAGGAAACTCCTTTGACCCATCAATATCTTGATTGACATTTCTTTTAAACCAAGAGAAGCAAATTTATTCAATGCTCCTGTTAATTTGCAACTTTGAAAATTAGTGAACTACCAAATTTTAAATTCTGAATTGAGTAGTTTGTAATATCCCTAAGTCATTTCTTTGGTCGATCAGCATCATGACTGATATTTCTTTTAAATCATAAAAAGAAAATATACTCAATGCTCTTATTGAATCACAGCTTTAAAAATTAGTTATTGGACTACCGAATGTTAAATTCTGAATGGAGTGGTTCGTAGTATCTCCAGAACACATTTTTGATCCATCAACATTTTAACTGACATTTCTTTTAAAGAGCTACAGATATAATCAATGTTCCTTCTAATTCGTAACTTTAAGAAATTAATCACTGAACTACCAAATTTTATTATCCGAATTTAGTAGTCTGCAATATTCCGAGAAAATTTCTATCATCCATCAACATTTTGAATATTTCTTTTAAACCAGTAGCAGCAAATTTACTCAATGCTGCTATTATTTCGTAACTTTAATTAGTTATTGAACCACCAAATTTTAATACCCTAATTTACAGGTCCGCAGTATACCCAAGATACTTCTTTGACCCATTAATATCTTGATTGACGTTTCTTTATTTGACCCATCAATATTCTTGATTGACGTCTTAAACCAACAGAAACAAATTTATTAGATACTCCTATTAATTTGTAGATGTGAAAATTAGGGAACTACCGTATTTAAACTCTGAATTAAATCGTTCGTAATATCCATAAGACATTTCTTTGATTAATCAGCATCTTAAGTGATATTTCTTTTAAATCAGGAGCAGCAAATATATTCAATGCTCTTATTGAGTCGTAACTTTAAAAAATTAGTTATTGGATCACTAAATTTCAATATCCTAATTTAGTGGGTAATTGAGTTTATACACTGCAGACTTTTTTATAACTTTATTAAATTGGTACGGTTTTATCTTGTTCTGTTATTAGGTTAGGGCTCTTTTATCAGTTAGGTCTTGTTGTTTTTATGAAAATACCTTGTGCTTGGCGCTTATGTTCTAAATAGGACCTTGCTCAGTAAAACTCCAACCAATCAACCGAATTTAGTGGTTCGCAATATTCCTAGGAAACTTTTTTGATTCATCAACATCTTGAAGGATATTTATTTTAAACTAAGATCGGCAAATATACTCAATATTCGTGATAATGTGTAACTTTAAAAAATAGTTATTAGACTACCGAATGTTAAATTCTGAATTGAGTGGTTCGTAGTGTCTCTAGAACACATTTTTGATCCATCAACATTTTGACTAACTTTTATTTTAAATAAAGAGCTGCAAATATACTCAATGCTCCTACTAATTCGTAACTTTAAGAAATTAGTTATTGGACCACCAAATTTTATTATCCGAATTTAGTAGTCTGCAATATCCTTACAAAATTTTTATCATGCATCAACATTTGGAGTATTTCTTTCAAACCAAGAGCAGAAAATATACTCAATGCTGTTATTGGTTCTTTAAAAAATTAGTTTTTGGACCTCTAAATTTTAATATCCTAATTTGGTGGTTCGTAATATCCTAGGAAACTTCTTTGATCCATCAACATCTTGAATGGTATTACTTTCAAACCAAGAGCAGCAAATATACTCAATATTCGTGTAACTTTAAAAATTAGTTATTGGACTACCGAATGTTAAATTCTGAATTGCGGGGTTCATAGTATCTCTAGAACACTTTTTGATCCATCAACATTTTGACTAACATTTCTTTTATATAAAGAGCTGCAAATATAATCAATGCTCTTACTAATTCGTAACTTTAAGAAATTAGTTATTTTACCACCAAATTTTATTATCCTAATTTAGTAGTCTGCAATATATTTAGAAAATTTCTATCATGCATCCACATTTTGAATATTTCTTTTAAACCAAAAGCAGCAAATTTACTCAATGCTCCTATTAATTAGTAACTTTAAGAAATTAGTTATTGGACCTCCGAATTTACTGGTCAATAATGTACCCAAGATACTTCTTTGACCCATCAACATCTTGATTGACGTTTCTTTTTTTAAACCAACACAAATTTATTCCATGATCCTATTAATTCCTAACTATGAAAATTAGAGAACTACCAAATTTAAATTCTGAATTAAATAGTTCGTAATATCCCTCAGACATTTCTTTGAGTATATTTTTTTTAAATCAAGAGCAGCAGATATACCCAATGCTCTTATTGATTCATAATTTTAAAAAATTAGTTATAATGGACCACTAAATTTTAATATCCGAATTTAAAGGTTTGCAATATCCCTAGGAAACTTCTTTGATACATCAACATCTTTAATGATGTTTCTTTTAAACCAAGATCAGCAAATACACTCAATATTCATGATAATGTGTAACTTTAAAAATTAGTTATTGGACTACCAAA
>CM063510.1:112294689-112334689 GCA_032207245.1 Pardosa pseudoannulata | reverse complement strand
ATTTGCTCTCGTGTTGAAAAAGTACACCGTTGCGCGTTCTAAATCAAACCAAACCCGAACTTGCTTATCTCCGCAAGTTTGTGGACTCAAGGTGAGATACGAGAGATATGCGTTTGACTTGAATAGGGCCCATGATAAGGAAAAAAATAAGAAAAATTCTTTTAAAGTTAATTAAAGGTGACTTGTGCTCTTAAATGTTATGATATTAATTGCAAAGGTTGTACAATTGTACGAGTTATAATTGAAATATTTCAGTGGGATTTTTTAAGTGATTCATAAATGTTCAGGGACTTAAAATGTAAAAATAAAAAAAAATCGAATATTTGAAAGTTTAAAGGTCATGTGTCTCTTAAAAATAGATAATGGGGTTATTGATCACAATAATGCAAATGACTTGATTCAATCACTGTTCTGAAATGAAACCCATACTTGCAAATATTTAGCTAATATTATAGGCTTAATTTTTTTTACTAAATAAAACTTTAATTTAAAATAGCCTTGTTACTTGTATTTCTTTTATATTTTAATACACTTTCGTATATTCATTGAAGATTCAAAAAAGTTTACGTAATCGTAAAACCTTAAATTTCATATATGAGCTGTTTTCTATGAAAGTGGTGTAAGTGCATTTCATTTTATATGGAGATATTTAAGGTTTTGCACTTGAATAATCTGAAAAATATGGATGTATGTTATTACACTATTTTTATATTTTCATACAATACTAATAATTTTATATAAAACTTATTTTATGCAAAGTTTATAGTAAATTGTATTAATTTTTATCATTAACTAATTTTTTGTCAAAATGGACTTATACCGCTTTCAATGATAAACGCCTGAAGGTACATTTTTATAGATTACACACAGTAGTATCATAAAAAAAAATTTCTGTTTTATTCACATCAGTTTAATAGCATGACTAATTTATGAATTTCAAAGCAGAGTGTCCTTGTCGAGGGTAAGAAAGTTGTTCAAAATTAAACACCTGTCAAGGGCAAATCTGGAAAAATTTAATGAATCTACTGTTAGAATTGTTAAATCTGTTGACCATCTTAATCCTCCACCAAAATTTCAATTTCCAGCACGTTTTTATCTGAGTTTAAAAATTATGTCATCGCTTAGCGTGTTTGTTCACTGAGTAAGCATACATAACTAATCTTATTCCAAAAATAAGAATTTAGAAATATTGCTCATGTTCTATTCGGTAAAGAGTTTAACCATAAATAAAAGGGAACACGACAGTTGTAAACGGTAGAATTCATATTTAAGATAATAATTTTATAAATGAGTTTGTTTAGTCATTTCTAAGGTACTAGAAATACATAAAGAATGATTAAGTATTATGTATTGCAGTTATGTAAATACATATATGCTTTGCATGTTACTCATTTTTTCTCTAAAGCCTTTCATGGGAAGGTGGTGGATTCAGAGTCAAATGGGGAGGGGGGTAAAGCAAGCAAAGAAGGCTGCCAATAGAAAAATAAGCAATAAACCAATTAAGCAATATTGTATTTACCGTAATAAATGGGGGGACAAGTCTCTCGAGTCTGTGGCTACGATCTCAAGCCTTATGTGTCCTCTGGGTAGTGCTAAATGAGCAACGCCTCAGGGGTATACCTCCTTTAGGTATACAAGGGTTTCACGCTCCCGGGATTTACCTGAGTGATCTGGGTCTTCAGTTATTTCTGGTAGTCAAGCTTACCTTTGTAGAATTTGCTCCCTACCGGGTTTGACAAAATTGAATCGGACCATGACGAAACTCGCGTAGGTCAACAGCAGCTCAATACTTGTTGTGCTTGCTGTCTTGACCTCTGGTCTTCAGTATGCCTGCTGCTGTATGTCTTCGTGATGGATCAGCGTAAGAAGTAACATATAATAAATGGGGGACAACGGTTCTCGGTTCCTCACCCACGAGCACAAGCCGTGTCTTTTGGGGAGTGCTAAATGAGAAACAACCTTAGGGGTATACCTCCTTTATTTATGGATAGGTTTCACGTGCCCTGGGTTCATCTGAGTGAGCTGGGTCTTCAGTTATTCGTGGTAGACGAGCTTACCTTTGTAGTGTTTGCTCATTACCGAGTTTGACAACATTAACACTGACCATGATGGAATTCTCTTAGGTCAGCAGCAGCTCAAAAACAGCTGTGGTTACTGTCTTGACCTCTGGCAAGCATATTGAAATATGCTTACTGTTGTATGTATTCAAGATGGGCCAGCTTAAGAATTAACTTACCATAATTAATGGGGGGACAACGTCTCTTGCTTCCGCGGCCACGAGAACAAGCCGTACATGTCCTCTGGGCAGTGCTAAATTAAAGACACCTCAGGGGTATACCTTCTTTAAGTATATACAGATGACACGAGCCCGAGGTACCCTAGTGATCTGGGTCTTCAGTTATTCCTGGTAGTCTCAAGCTTACCTTTGTAGAGTTTGCTCTTTATTGGGTTTGTCTTCTGGCTAATGCTAAATGAGAAACACATCAGGGATATATCTCCTTTAGGTATATATGGGTGTCGCAAGCCCGATGTGTCCTAGTGATCTGGGTCTTCAGTTATTCCTGGTAATCTCATGCTTACCTTTGTAGAGTTTGCTCCTTAATTGACAAAATTAAAATCGGACCATGACGGTACTCTCATAGCATAGGTCAGCAGCAGCTTTGGTCTTCAGTTTGTTGCTGCTGTATATCTTCGGATGGGTCAGCGTAAGAATTGACTTACCATAATAAATGATACTTTGCTTTCAATTATAAATTCTGTGAATTCCACTGTAGGTCGTAGTTTGGCCACCCCTTGGCTAGAGTGCATAAACTTTTTAAAGGCACCTCCATCATCGTATTTGGATGAACGTATACTCAGTGCAATAGCTTATTGGCTGTCGAAAAAATGAACGTCACTGATCAGAGATTTACGAATGATGTTAAGAAAATTGAAACACGGTATTAAGATATTCTAAAAACTCCCCCAACCTCAACTTATTTTTTTTTCTTATTGATTTTATTCTTTTTAAAGTTTTTAATAGACAGTTTTGATTGACCGTTTTAAGTAATTTTTACTTTGTAAATCTTAATAAATAGGTGGGTAAAATATAGATATGAAACAATATTTTAGTAAGGTACAACTGGGTTTCGTTTGGAGCACTATGGTCTACTTGTTTGCAATACAAGAGCTAATGAGACCGGGACATTCTGCTTAAAGCCAATTTCGAATGGCTACGAACAACCATGCCGCAGTGGGATTCTAACCCCCGAAGTCTGGTACTGAAGATCAGAGCCATAACCATTTTTAAAACGATCGGCGATGTTTGGTATAATTAACTATTATTAAAAAATAGGCATTTGGATAATCCTTTCCTTGTTAAGGAGACAATCCACAAAAGATTGGGAACCTATATGTAATAGATAAATGTATACGTCATAATTTCAGTCGATGTACCCGCTGGAAAAGTAGATTTATGTACAAATCTCGAAAAAAAAAGGATTAAATGTCGTCCTAAAAGACAAAATTAGACATAATAGCAGATAAAGAAATATTTGTTTACAGAATTGCTATCTGACTTCCCTAAGAAGGAAAATTTGTTCCCAAAAAACATAAAAAAATTCTGCAAATTATTTTTTAGCTGTCCCTAGAAAGGGATGCTAGGCATTAAATACGTTAAATGACATTAGATTTTTATATAATTTAATAAGTATTTAAAACCTTGTGATTCGTCATAACAAATGCACTTCTACGATCTTTTAGGAGGTATGAGGTCTATTAAGAGGACATAGTAATTTCGAGTTGAAATTTTTGATTCAATTTAAATCTTAAAGTTCTATTTAGTTTAGAATAAAACTTTTCCTAGATCATCAATCTAAAAATAAATCTCATGTCTTCTGATCAAATTTTACATATTTTTTTCAACTAATCATTTAATTAAAAATCCGACCCTTAATGTTATTTAGAAAATGTTTTGAATATAAGAAAAATTTAATATAAAATAATAAAATTTTAATAAAAAAAGGTTTTAAAATTTTTTCAACATCCACATAAGTAATAATACACTCACTTTTAAAAGTTAAGCACGAAGATGAAAATACTAATTTTCGGAAGCCAATCAGAATTGAAGGGATGCAATTCGCTGCAGAGATAGATGGAAGTATGCAAATATGTTAATCAATAGCCAATCGAGCTTTTAAGTCAAGAAATATGTAAAAAGGTCAGTCTTATAAGATGCCAGATTTATGAAGGATTACAGAAGTTGATTGTAAGTGCTGATAGAAGGTGTTTTAAACTTTCGTATTATTTGTTTTCAAGACATACGTGATTCTATGACTTCCTGAAGACGAATGGAAGATTCTGAGTACTGGCGTGCTGTGGGGCGCAACACGTCAGCGGAGCAATACAGTCGGTAGAATAGTCGATCACAGATGTTGCTCTTTCCTTTGGCGTTCATCATTCTGTAATTTCACGTTTATGGAAATAATTCGAAACCCCACAGACAGTTGTCTGAACGCCAGTAGCCGGTCTCCCAAGGGTTACAACCCCCCTCGGAAGATCCATATATATTGCTATTTTAGCCAAGCGGAATTGCAGAGCAACCTCCACACGTGTGACATCTGTGGTTACAGTGTAAATTGGTAAGGCGATATCTGCAGCTACTGTACGCCGAAGATTACATACAAGTGGACTGTACGCCCGGGTTACTCGAAATTGTGTTTTTCTATCCGCCCAATCAAGAGGCTCACGATTAAATTGGTGCCGGGAACATGTCAATTGAACTGTGTCTGAGTGGGGCGATGTCATGCTTACTGATGAGTCATGATTTTTCTGGAGACAGATGACAAGCTTATAAAGATATGACGTGAACAAGGACCACTCAATCAGCCCTAAAACATCACCAAACATCACGCATTTTGAGGCTGAAATATTATGGTGAGGTCAGGGATTTCATTAGGATACCGCACCGACCTGTCTTTAAACGGGGTTCTGTGATGGCTGTCCGGTATCTAGATGAAGTGCTAGAACCCACTGTGAGATTTTACGTTGTAGCAGTTGGCCCTAATTTTGTTTTAATGGACGTTAATGCACGTCCCCATAGACCTGACATCGTCGATGACTACCTTGATAGTGAAGGGATTACGCGTATGGCGTGGCTAGCATATTCGCCCGACCTTAAAATCTCTGGGATGCTCTCGGCCGTGCTGTATCCTCACGTTTCCCACCTCCGGCCATTCTTTTTGAGCTGGAAACTGCTCTACAAGAAGAATGGGGATTGCTTAATTCTGCGGTGGTTGACCACCTAATTGAAAGCATGGTCACACAAGGTGTAAACTTTGTATACAGATGAGGGGGGGATCACATACCCTATTAATGTCTTTTTTTTCATTTTATGCTGTTTATTTTTGACTTTATACATAATTCTGTTTGTCTCCAGTATGTCATTATCTGATAACTTTCAAAAATTTAATACTGTTTTCATTGCTGTATATAATTATTGATTTTGTGTTATGCATAAATATCTATACTACTTTCCTGCCAAATTTTGTGTCAATCAAAGCAGTATTTGTTGATTATTTTGCATTTTACATCTTCGTGCTTAACTTTTGGAAGTGAGTGTATCATCGTAGGATACGCACAGTATTTAATAAAACAACTTTATTTAAAAGAATCCCCTTAATAAAATATTGACACATTTTTTTTTTAATTTTGTTGGACGGAGTAATGCATTTTAAATAGCATGAACATACACATGAAGAAAAAAAATCTATTTACAAAAAATACCCTAAATATGTAAATTAGGTACTAATTTTTATATCAAGTGGCTGCTAATCCTCATTTTTATTCTGTAAACTAAAATTATATTAATACGAGCATTATATTTCATTTTATGATATGAGAGGTAGCATATACGAGCATTATATTTCATTTTATGATATGAGAGGTAGCATATACGGGCATTATATTTCATTTTATAATATGAGAGGTAGCATATACGAGCATTATATTTCATTTTATATGATATGAGAGGTAGCATATACGAGCATTATATTTCATATTATGATATGAGAGGTAGCATATACGAGCATTATATTTCATTTTATAATATGAGAGGTAGCATATATGGGCATTATATTTCGTTTTATAATATGAGAGGTAGCATATACAGGCATTATATTTCATTTTATAATATGAGAGGTAGCATATACGAGCATTATATTTCATTTTATATGATATGAGAGGTAGCATATACGAGCATATTTCATATTATGATATGAGAGGTAGCATATACGAGCATTATATTTCATATTATGATATGAGAGGTAGCATATACGAGCATTATATTTCATTTTATAATATGAGAGGTAGCATATACGGGCATTATATTTCATTTTATAATATGAGAGGTAGCATATACGGGCATTATATTTCATATTATGATATGAGAGGTAGCATATACGAGCATTATATTTCATTTTATGATATGAGAGGTAGCATACACGAGCATTATATTTTATTTTATAATGAGGGGTAGCATACACGAGCATTATGTTTCATTTTATAATATGAGAGGTAGCATATACGAACATTATATTTCATTTTATAATATGAGAGGTAGCATATACGAGCATTATATTTCATTTTATAATGAGAGGTAGCATATACGAGCATTATATTTCATTTTATAATATGAGAGGTAGCATATACGGGCATTATATTTCATATTATGATATGAGAGGTAGCATATACGAGCATTATATTTCATTTTATGATATGAGAGGTAGCATACACGAGCATTATATTTTATTTTATAATGAGGGGTAGCATACACGAGCATTATATTTCATTTTATAATATGAGAGGTAGCATATACGAGCATTATATTTCATTTTATAATATGAGAGGTAGCATATACGAGCATTATATTTCATTTTATAATGAGAGGTAGCATATACGAGCATTATATTTCATTTTATAATATGAGAGGTAGCATATACGAGCATTATATTTTATTTTATAATATGAGAGGTAGCATATACGGGCATTATATTTCATTTTATAATAGGAGAGGTAGCATATACGAGCATTATATTTAATTTTATAATGAGAGGTAGCATATACGAGCATTATATTTCATTTTATAATATGAGATGTAGCATATACGAGCATTATATTTCATTCTTAAAAACTTTTCATTTCCTTTGTGGCTTTCGATTTTTCAAATATCTTATATCTTTAAAGTTTTATTTTACGGAATGAAATGAACATTTTACTTTAATCTTATTTAAGAGTTTACTTTATAAAGTAAGAATAAATGAATCATTGATTTAATAATAAAAGAAAAAAGAAAGGAAATTTGCTTACTCACCAGATAAATTTTGAAATATGCATATATTTCAAAATTTCTTTCCAGTAAATAAATTTCATTTCTTCTTTCATATGGTGTGTACGTTTTATATTCTTTTGAATCAATAAGTTGGAGAATAAACAAAACTCTAGATTTTTTAAATGTTATTGGTGAACTTTTAATAATACATACAAGTAACATTTTAATAGTACATACAAGTAATTCCACTTGTATGTAATCTTCGGCGTAAAGTAGCTGCATATATCGCCTTTCCAATTTACGCTGTAACCATAGATGTAGGTCTCTCTGCAATTTTATTTTAAAATGAGACCATTTCGTGATTAATAAAAAAAAGTTGTTTTAAAGAAATTGTAATGTATTAAAGTGTTCTCTTTATATGCTCAAGTATCAGATCGTATATATATTTTCTAATCGTTCAGTCAGGATAAAGAAAGTGAATATACCAAACATATTTTTAGCTCGTCCCCGTACTTCGGAGACATCTGTGGTGGGTACCAGCCACTAATTCGTGTCAAGACCTGTCTCTTCCCGTAAAGATAACTTGCTTGGAAGTTGATTACTCAGTCACCCCCACGTTTTGTTTTTAATCTCTTCCCCTTGGTTGTTCGAGAGAGGAAAGCCTTTGTTTGATCAGATCTATTGTGCAGGTAATCCCACTCACCGTGTTCCAGAGAGGTATTTGCTTTTGATAATGAAAGTTATGAAGATACATATTATTTTCTACTTTGCAGGTGGCATGCGGGAAACAAGAGAGCAGAGTCAATCCCGCGGAGTGTAATCATTTTGTGTTTCTTGACTTATGTGATAGTTAATCTGCAAACTTCAAAGTACTTGGGGGGAAGGGGAACATGAAAAAAAATTAAGCTATAATAATAGCAGGGCATCCCTGTGGCTATGTTGCATTATATAATGTCAGTGTGATTCATCGTAGATGGCTGTACCAAACTGTTTCTTTTGTTCTTTAGATATACTGTCTGAGTTTACAGAGTACTGCTGAAGAGGACCAGACTTTATGGTATGGTCCTGTCTGTGTCTAACGGGCAGGAATTATCCTCACGTGTATCTGACATCAAAGAAGCCGCTCTAGTAGAAAAAAAGTGAAAAAAACTCGAATGAAACAGTTTGTTTCAAAACTCCTTCTGCGAAAATAAAACTAAATTTAAAAAAATGTTTTATGCTTTTTCGAGACAGCCGACAAAACTATTGAACCAATGGTTAAGAAAAAAGACTGTTTCTTGGTATAACCGAGAGTTCAAAGCCAAATATTGAACAGAAATAATCCACTTCCCCAAGTCAACCAACGGTTTATCGCTATCAAAGAATAAGGAGCTCATTTTATTAAATATTTCGGAAGTAAATAGGTATCTAATGCCAGTGCCGTGCGGTCCATATATGCAGGGTGTGCACTGCACACCCTAGCAAAATTATGAGAGACAATAGTTTTCTGTACCTATGTCTACCTATCTTTATATGGTATATAATAAATATTATTTATAATATATTCAAATATTATGTTGATTTGCTTGCTTGTATTCCCGCGGTCCGTGCGGTACTAGGTGCTGCACCACGTAGCGCGTTCAGAAGAAAACGAACATGGGAATTTCTAATGTGTACGCACTACGCACTAAATTGAAAATCACACTTTATATGCATGGGCTACTGGAGATGAAAAGCATACTATGACACTGACGCAAGTGCAGCTGTTTTTCCTGCACTTGGCATTCATAATCATCCGAAGGTAGGTTTATTAAGCGTTGTATTAGAGCGGGGACTTATGTGCTGATGCGATTTTGGTTTTTTAACTGATTAACTGGCCATACGATGCTGCAGACGGTTAATGTTTAAATTTATATATTGTAATATTTTGTTTGCATGGAAATATAAAAGAAATATTTCATCAATATAAAGGGAAATGTTAGTGTAGTAAAGTAATTTTGGGTGATGTATTATATTCATTGAAATAATTCGCTGAAAAACAATGTTGTTTTGTTAGACCAAAAGAGAAACGAATTTTAAGAGATCAGTCCAAATTTTACCATTCATTGTGTCTTACAGACAGTATATGTTATATCTGTAACACCATATCTCTGGTTTTGTTTTTAAAAATTGTCAAGATGTTTTTCGCAGAATATATGATTTCCAAATGTTAAAAACAATTAATAAATATAATTTAATACACTGACCGAACGAGAAATAATTCGTTTTATTGAGCCAGCATGCAGTGAAATTCTCTGCACGTGGACTAGCCTTTCGGTTTGTCGGCACCAATGAGCAACCTGATGAGGCACCGCAGCGGCGGTCGTCGTGTGGTGCTATGTTTGCTGAAAATATAAGTTTTTCGTGGAAATAAAAGCTTTTCGTTATTTTATTAGTAATACGATAGACGTATGGATTTTGTGTACAAAGGAATAAAAAAGTTAAAGAAGTGTTTAATGTACATTTTTATGGTTTTATTATTGTTGTTGTAGCTCTCTGCACACCGTGCATGAACACCTACCGCACGCCACTGACTAATGCATAATTTATGGTGTCACTGTTTTGAGGAGACGCTATGTGCTTCATTTTGTGAAATAGTGTATGTTTAAATATCATCAATTAAATATTGTATTAAGACTATTAATCCTTACACTTTTTTTAAAGTAAGTATCAAAGAGAGAAATTGTTTACAATTTGCTAAAATTTTTTATTGATAAAGTGTAAACAGAGTGTTGGATGAATTACTATTTTAAGGGGTTTGGATTCACACAAAAAAAGAAACAATCTTAGTCCAAAGCCATCTTTATTTAGAACAAGAGGAACAGGCATAAAAAAATTACAATAGCTAGTAATCCTCAAAGGTTTGAATTTGATTAAGCTGTAGCGAAAAGAAAATACTTTAGCGGAGTATCAAACATATCAAATGTTTTTTTTCAACTAAGAGGGCCTATACCCATAAACTGGAATTGGATCAATCCAAAGAAAACAAAAATGATGGGACATGAAATGTTGAATTAAAAGAGCCAAACATGAACATGTAGTTATGTCATCATAAATAGGAATTAAGTTAAACCAGTGGGAAAATTACAATAGATAGACATAAAAGACATCAAATATTTGTTCAAAAGTTTCAACAAATGTAATTTAGGATGTAATTCTTATGAAAAAACACTACTTAGAAGCATTTAATGAAGAAGTGTATATTTAAATAACATCAAAACTAAGTCACAAAAAAAGTATATCTATAGAGAGAAAAATTGTTTGTTTACAATTTTCTGAAAGAGAAAAATCGGGATTTCAAGGATTTTTTATCATACAAGAGAAACCTAAGATGATAAATAAAATAGCATAACGTGTCGTACCTGGATTTATACATTGTGTGCTGGTATGAATTTGAAAAACAGTACTAATTTAGTTGTAGCTCAGATAAGTAGTTCAGTCTGAACCTTTTTTTATTTAGTGAGATCAATATCCTAATTTCAATATACTATTTTTCTACTATTTTAAAAAGCATTTCTAGAAAAAAAGGTATATTATTTTAAAGATTAAAAAAAATTCTCTTAATTTTTTAATTTCAAATTTCTTCTATATCACTGTACTTTAATGTTGTTTATGTTGTCTAAATAAGCAGACCCCCCCCTTCTGTATTTTATTTTTTTCTGTAATTTATAAGTCCCGAAATTTAACAAAAGAGTCAATTATATGCCTACAACAACTAATCATAAAATCCTCTAACGCAATATGATGTAAAGTTTCTATTACTAAAATAATGAAAGCTGCAGGCAAAGGAAGCCGGAAAAATTTCTCAGCAAATCACTAATTTTCCGAAGTGTTTCAGAAACACGAATATACCCAGATACTGTCGACACTCTATTTCGATTTTGTTTATTTCCAATTTCCTTTTGTTTCGAAGTCCCATGTTTACGCCAATGTAATTGAACAGAATAGTTGAACAGAATAATTGAACAGAATTTTTGTTCGCTCTAGATTCATTCTACTTATCTCGATTACACACGAAGAAAGTTTTTTGTAGAAATATTTACACATAGTCTGCCTATGATCTTCAAATTTTCAAGACGACTGAAGAAAATTTATTTAATTTGGGTAGGCTGGGAAATCCTAATATTAGCAATCACTTGGAATATTGGCAAACACATTATTTACAATAATATCTAACAATGGTAAAATCGGTTCTAATTTCCAATGTAAAGAAATCAATATTTCTCTCGAATATTCTCTCAGATCCTTAAAAAAAATCCAGGGATAAGGGGGGTGACTTTCCAAATTTTTGTAGATAAGGAGCGAAGATAAATGCTGACAAATAATACAGTACTGGTTATTCATTCTTCAATTGAAGGCCCGCCGATTGTACCAAGAGGCATATCAAAATTTTATATACATTTTTTTTTCATGCTAGATAATAAGAAAAAACAAAAGAATAAGGAATTTTTTCTGAAAGAATTAAATATCTTATAATAAAATGTGTCTCAAACTTTGGTAATATCGAGTATTTCCTTTGGTCTCGTTAACTTCGAATTATGTCGAGTCGATTGTCCGGACGACTTATTTTTTTTTCCTATTCCGGACGCAAATGTAAAATACCGAACTTTCTGTTCATGGAAACAACTCATTAATATAAGAGTTGAGTTCTTAATCGATACAAACCTATGAAACACGAATAGTTCTTGGAAAGAAGAAACAGTATAACAAAAATACTTCTGAATTAAGTCATAAACAGAAATACTAAAAATAACTCCCCAATCCTCCCATATGCCTGGAATCTTTGAACACTGTAATATTCCAGTCTCATAAAACTGATGCAGAGATTTTGAGTTCTCCCGTGAAACGTACATAAGACTTAAATATAGAACTTTTGGTTATTTAACAAGGAAATATACTTTTACGGTTGTTTACTTTAGAGTTAAGACTTTTTAATAATTTTAGTTTTTAAATATAAAGAGTAAGTATAAACTGTAAATTTTAAGCCAACAGAAAGATATGTAAAAATTTTAAGTATTACGGTTTGTAACATATTAATATTTTTCTCATACTCATAGCCAAAATTCCATCCCTGAAAGGCCGAACGCTGGCCGATTGGTTAGGGCGTTTATTGTCGGTACCGGAGCTCGTGGGTTCGAATCCCACTATGGCATGGATGTTCGTAGCCGTTCGGAATCGACTTTAAGCAGTAGGTCCTGGTCTCATTAGCCCTCGTGTGCAAAACAGTAGACCGTAGCGCACTAAACCAAACCATCCCTAAAAGAACTAGTCCTAGACTGTAGATAAGGCAGGGGATTGCATGTAGCGGCAAAATTTAGAAGTGGCAATCCCCAAAACTAGAAAAGAAATCCCTTAAACTGTATTAGCATTATATAAATACAGTAAAGTAAATTTTCTGTGTCTATGTAATGCCTCGTTCTAAATATTATTTCCTTTCTAACGTCGCCACTATATGGGCTGATGTGGTCTGCTCTCTGGCATCTATATATCATAGTACGGCATGGGTTTGAGTATTGTTGTCATAATTCAGTTTTGTCATTTCTCTGGATCACATATTTTAAAGCTCTATTTTTATAGTTTTTTAAGCGGGGTCAGGGCGGTATTTTTGGGATTTGAATACGGCGTTAAAAACAATAGGGCTATCACTGCCCTCAAATTTTAGTGCACAGTTGTTCATCTCTTTATCAAGGCCCGGTGTCTATACTACCTAATTACCTTCTTTTCAACACCTGAGTCATGGGTACAATTTAGTTTAGTTTAAATACAATGTTTTTTTTTGGTTTTAGCTAAAGGAAGAATTATATCTGGACTTAGAATGAGCGTGAAAGATGTCCTGAGCTTTTGGGCTCGCGGTTCCAAAAAGTCCGATCTGGGTATTATTCGGCTTGTGGTTGTTTGAATCCTTATGATTGCACGGATGTTTGATCCTCACAACCGGCTGCCTATTGTGGTAGATGTAAGGCGATTGTAACGCTTCGCTGGAGATTCTCCTCACTTTTGATCATCCTCAGGAGGAGTGATATTTGATACTTATTCCGTAATTCTCTGCCACTTGCTAGCTTCCCAGCGATAGGGTATTCTGACACGTTGATTTGTTTTGAACATCTCCTGGTTTAAAGGGAAATTATTGGTGTGTCTGCCAGGCTTAAACCTGACATTCCGGAATTTTAGCAACGAACTCTAATCGGTATAGCTTAGGATTATATGAATATCTGTACATATTTAACCAACTTTAACCAACGAATTCTGGTCTAATTATTTTGTATTCTCTATTCTCTTCTCTTCTATTAATTCTATTAACTAATTCTTTTATTCTCTAACTATAAAATTTGAGGCTGGTACCCCCCCTACACGAACCATTCATTTATTACTGCACAAATACTAGAAAATAAACATTCTTGTCTAGTTACATACATTGACGCACACTTGTAAGTACCCGAGTGTCTTTATTGTAAATATCCATGAAGTTTATGTATTTAGGAATATATACATGTGAAGGTTTTTATATAAATGAAAATTTAGGGAAAAATTAAACGTATAGAACAACGTATGGATATGTAGTGTGTGCGTATTTATAGGAAGACAAATTGGGTTATACAAAGCGAAATTCTCCTTTAGTTCTTTATCTGTACATAAAAAAATCATGGAATTCCAAAAAGAGAAGAAAATTAAGCACACGCGCTTCTTCAAACATTTCTCTCCCTCCCCCCATCGAAGTCTCCAAAAAATTCGAAAAGTGTTTTCTGTGAAAGAAAGAGAGGAAAAACTATCCAAATAAATAAATAAATAAAAGCTCTTCGAAGAGAGAAGAACCCATCAAGTTGGCAGTCACCCTCGGAACACAATAGGTTAGCGCAGCCAAATTCCTCTCTCTCAAGGTGCTGCTTAAATCAGATCTTCTTTTCTTTCTTGCGACCTCTGACCCGGCGTGACCTTGTGTGCTGCATCCATTCTTCCGCGGGTTCCGATAAATTTCCTTTCTCTGCCAAAAGCGCTTGAACTATGACTCTTCCGAAAAAGTTAAAAGTGCCCATTTTATTGGAGACCGTCTGCATATTGTGCACGAGTAAAACGCGATCTCTTGCATGCTCTCTCTCTTGTTGTGTAAAGGCGTGAGATTTTGGGCAGCTGGAATAGCAACATTAATGCTGGCGAAACCAGGGCCCTATAGTGCTATACTACAATGAAGTGGCAACATCAAGTGACACATTATAAGTAGGCTTATCATGAGTTGTCAAATACCTTTTCCTGCCAAACGGTACAAAATGACCCCTTGCGGTATTTATAAAAATACATAAATTATCCCATCTATTATGAAGTTAATGTATAAAAAATTATATGAATTATAGTAAGTAGTGTATATTGTTTAAAAAATTATTTGGATTTTTTAACGTGAAGTCATTTATGTAAAAAATGTAAAAGCATTTTTTTTTACTAATTCTAAAATATTTGATGAAATTTAACAAAAACTTTTCTCAGATCAATCAAACGGATCCCTTGGTAAGACTAGTATTAAAGATGCAGCCTAAGCAGTGAAGTTAAAATATATAAAGAACATAATTTCGAATACTTAGAATATACTGAGAAAACATACTCAAAAGAAAAACTGTCCTCTTCAAAGCTAATTTAGCACCTTGAATCTTAGTTCTCATGCTAGATGACTCCAGCAGACATCAGAGAGACCGCGGTAATAATCAAAAAAGTCAACAAAAAATTGTAAAAATTAATAAAGAGAGCATGAAGGTACTTAAAATTTATTCTGTCTTCCTTTACTACTGCGCTACAATCAAAACATGCTAACAAGTATTCGTGTATTTATCTCAACCTGTGTGCCATAGCTACAATAGTTTAAGAACCGCTGTATTAAGGTACTAAATTCATGCATTCAAAACTTTAAATTGAATATCTGAAAAACTTGGGTGTCGTCAGTGGTGCCGATGGAAGAAAAGTTTAAGAACCCCTGACCTAGAAAACACCATTGAGTATGAGGTAATTCAGCTGTATCATTCCAGAAATTTCACACAAAACATCATTCCTGGGTTAGCTTGCGTCAATGAGGCTGAAAAAGTTAAGATAAAATTAAAAAAATTAAATTTAAGCTATGGATAAAAGAAATATAAATAAATTTAAGTTGTCAAATTTAAAGTTATATTTCAAAAGTTAATATAAATACCATATTAACGTAAGTAATTATTTACAGTCGGACATTATTGCCTAAATCAGGGTAGAAATAAAATTGAGATTATAAAATTTAAATAAACAAGATGTTCCCGAACATGGACATCCAAAACCCCAAATCCAGACATGGGCCTGAAATAGTTCGTATAAAATTTACTTTATTAGCTTTACTCGTTACCATTGAATACAGTGCAAACTGCCTTAAAATGTCTGTTTGCTTTAACAATTTCCATTATTGATATTGGTAAAATTGCATACAGGCTGTCCGATCAAAACTTCTGTCTTCAGTTCTGCGTTTAAGAACAGGCATTCTATTTCCCGCTTCCTCTGTAAGTACACTATCACTTTCACTGAGTGTACAGAGATGTTTTTAAATTTCACATAGCACCATATGCACCACAAAAACTCTGTACTTCATACAGATTTGTTTTAGTCTTCCATTTTCTCATTGCTTTTGATAAAAGCATAGGTCTTCCTCTGTTGTCACTGTTAATATAAATAACAAAGTTGTTAAGTTGCTAATTCTCTTCTGGTCCAGGAAACTCCCTGATGAGATAAAATTTTACATTATGTATACACACACCCTTGAAAATTTCTTATGAACACAAAAACTCATTTCTTCAGTTTTCCTAAATTTAACAGTAGGTCCTGTTCTCATTAGCCCTTTTGTTGCAAAATAGTAGACCGTATCTCTCCAGACAAAATCAAACCTAAATTTAACAAACCGATACTGCAAAGTAGCCAAAAGTGAGGTTCAAACGATGAATGCAGGAACGATATATCAAGGCTACACTGTATTTCCGCTTCGTTCTACGAAGTAATGAAAGTACTGTAAACATGAAAAATTCCAGTGTTCAGATTTCAACAGAAATACTCATTTTGACCATGTTTGAATCAGTTTTTAAAATTTCATCGTTTCGACTGCTCATGCAAAGTAAACTTTAATTTTTCTTTTCTGTTTGACCGAGACTAGGAATTTGAGAACATAGGTGTTTATCATTTGACAATCACCCAAATAAACCTTAAAAAAAAAGCATATTTAGTATGATGAACTACAATCTTTTTGATTTTTATATTTCATTTGTAGAAGTAATACAGTATATTGATACGTAGCTTTTAACAATTTGGGAGTATTTTTTTTGTTTAGTTTAAAATATAACATACATCCTATACACATTAAAAACAGAACAGTTTTTCAATTACAGTACTGATTTTCCTCAAGTTTTTCTCAATTCAAAAATATGATGAGTATTGATCAACTGTCAACAGCTTCCATACATTTATTGTGCTAAATTTAATTTTATTACTGGTACCGATCATTTTTGCTTTACGCAAGGATGATATCCTTTTTAATATCTTGTTTGTCTTGTTCCACTTATAAGAAAATATCAAATTTTCTTCGAAAAATAACATTGTCTTTCTCTTGAATTCGTTCAAATATATTTTGCAATGCTTAACAATTACTGTTAAAACAGATAGTTTTCAGAAAAGGATATGAAAATGACAAATTTCATTGCCATTTCACCCTTAATACACTAGAAAGCTCATGAGCGGTCATTCGTGTGTTAAATTAATCAACAATCCTCTTGTTTCAATGGTATATAAAACAAAAGCCTTTTGTTTTAACATCTATGTTACCACCCAAAAGTTCTTTCACTTGCTATGAGGTCCCACGCTTTTTTTTGCTAGCTGGGAGATCTAGTGTTCATATTTTGATCTTAAAAAATAAAAAAAAAAATCCTTTCATCTCCTTGTTATAAATGGTAGGGCTACCGTGAAACACTTGTGCGGCATTTCAAGAACTTCAGACGAGTGAAAGCAGACAGATCGTATGGCAGTTTTCCACTGGATTCCTGGAAGCAATTTCAGAGTCAGATGGCTGGGCTGGGTCCATAATTCCCAACAAGCGACACACCTTCTACAATTGCTATCCATTAAAATTCGGGAGAAAATTCATTACCTATTAGGGGTATCATACCATCTCTGCCTACTATAAATGAAACCGATGATAAAGGGTGGAGAATGAGCGGTGACTTTCTGCCCCTGCACTTGGTTGCCCTCCATTCTTTGTAATTGGGCTTGTTTCAATGTAGCTTATATGTAGGCTTATATGCAACTCTGGGGAAGAGCTAATGTTGATACACATATGTTGATAGTTGTTTTAATTGCATTGAGTAAAATATTTAGATTCTGTTTTCCCCTTGCTATTAGAATGAATACAATGGAAAAGAAGACACTATAGATAAATCTAAAAAAAATCTTTCTTTTGATAATAAGATGATTTTCAAGAACGCTTACCTTGATCGAAGGGGGCTCTTTCCTTTCGGGACGTTTGTCTAGGAGATCAAATGTGGTGCTTGCTTGTTAAGGCGCCTCCACTCTGTGGTCCACTGCAAGCCATTACCACCGTCTGGAGGGGCTTTAGCTTATCGTGGCCGATGGCGGCAGACGATAAAATAGCCTTGGCGGACAATGGCCTCGGAGGCGGTTTTTCTCCAAAGATCAAAGTCAGCCAGATGCATAACTTAAGTGCTCAGTAGACCCTATGGACGAATCAATGCGCTCAGCTCATTCAGTGGCCCAGGGTATGGATGCGACCCGTGAACCATCGTTCGAGATCACCATCAGGAAGTGGTGAACAACTGGCCATAGTGTGGAGGCTACATTATGTCTGCAACCCAGAGATGTTTTCCCACTAGAGGGCGCTCTACAGGGGAAATAATGTAACGATGGAATTCTATGTACATGTAGTGTGTGAAGTGTGTTTATGTGATGTTTTTTAGAGTTTTTGCAGAGAATGCAAGAATAAAAATTTTCGTGTGTGTGTGTCGTATGGAAGTAGTGGTTTTTTGTCTTCTTGGTCCAGACACAACCGTGATTCAACATGAAAGGTAAAGAAAATTTTCCATATTTTAATTAAAAGGACATTAAAAGGAACCCTAGTCAGTGGATTCTGTCAACTATGATCAACAGAAGTTGATCCGATTAGTAACATATACTAGGCGGACATGTAATTTGTGATGGTTGTTTTTTGCTACACTTGTTTTTACTTTCTGGGGTTTTATCATTCAGTTTTGTTTCTGTTCGTCTTTATACTTTTAATCAGTTATCCAAAATCTGTCGCCAGCTAAAACTTTTGCCATTTGTTTGGCTTGTTGGTAACTTTTCATGGTCCCTCTTTGGCGAGAATGATTTTTGTGACATTGGTTTATCAGGGAAATGGCTTAAGGAAAGACTTAATTCTTGCATTTTCTCAGCTCGTTCGAGTTGACTGACCGACTGACAGATAGTTTTGCTCAGTGATAAATAAATGTTGTCAACTTTATCTGTTCTTTCTTTTACTTTTCGCTTTCTAGTTTGAGGTATAAATTTCTGGTTGGCAATCAAAACCCGGCTATTGGTAATCCTGTTTCTTCATATTTCCGGCATAGATTTTAGAGCTCAATTTCTAGTGAGTTTATAGGGGCGTCATTTAGATTATGATTGTAGTCTGCTTCAAAATCAGCTATTAGGAATTTCACACACGTGGAAATATGCACTCCTCTTCATTTTGTTATTTATTTTCAACCGTGTGGCTCCTTCAAGGATTCAACCAATAAAAAAGGCAAAAAAAGACATAAACACCAGACTTTGAAAAGCTGTTTTATTTCATTGGCTATCGTTAAAATGAATTCTCATTTTCTTTAACTGTTAATTTTTATTCTTCATGAAATTGTACAGTAGTTATTTTCTTTAAAATACCATATAACGTGTATAACGTACAATTTTTTTTCAAAAGTTTAAGGCAAAAATTCGAGGTGTACATAGAATATTTTCTTTTTCCTGTAGTCACACGGTATAAGTATATACTACAGGTACTAGATGAAGAAAATAAAACGTAAATATCTTACTCAGTATAACTAGTACAGCATCTATATTTTATTTTTCCCTTTCTTTCATACAACAGTGCTAGGAATTCTAATTATTAACTTTGAAGGTCGAATTTGCGAATAGAAACCCTGTTCTCCCTTTTTCTTGCATATTGCGCTACTTGCAATTAAAGGCTTTTGTGTAATTTGCGAATAGAAGCAGTGTTCCTATTTTTTGTTGTATATTGTGGTACTGGAAATTAAATGCTCCTGTGTAATTAGATCACTGCTTCATCTTACTCTAAATTATCAGAATTTTTTTTATAGAATGAAGAGGAATAGAGAAAATAAAATTTCTTGTATTACACCCCATATAAAAGGAAACTTGTACGAGATATTCAATTTCATTTCCATTTGTCATTTCATAGTAACTAAAACTCTTTCCAGTGACTAACAACTGTTAACACGTGAAGGAACTGTTTGTTACACGATACGAGAACTGTTAACACGTTAAGAATAAACATCTTATGAAAGACATCAAAAGGGCGTTGGAGCTTGATTTAAGCTGCTACCATATTACAGTCGACATATGTCACTGGTGACTTACACGTCATAATGACATCAGAAATCGCCAGAGATTTGGTACCATAAACTTCCCTCTCTGACATCATTATGACGTAGAAATCACCAGTGACATATGTCGACCGTAATATGGTAGCACCCTATTTTTGTCCGCATAACAATTGGTTTAAAATCAGGCAAGTTATTTGCATGTCAAATCTCAGGTGCACGTTATACACGAGAAAAAAAAACTTCGCCAATTTTTTTTTCTTGTAAGAAACATGGGTGCGTTTTATACAAAAATGAATACGATATATACAGTGTGTACAGAGTTTTATACGGACGTTAAATGGATGTCGAGTGAAAATAGTGCTATTAGGGATAAATTAGAACGATTTTAAGAATGTACCTCACCTATATTATGGAGCATTTTGTAAATATTTTAGTCTATTAAGGGGAGTAATCACCTTTAACGTTTCAAAAAATCGATTTTTTTTCACATTTTTAGAAAATTTCAACATTTTTGAATCATTTAAAACAGCGTTTAAAAATTTCAATTAGAACACATAAAATTGTTTAAACTACGATGTAAACATAGACGCTGTTGGACATTTAAATCAACCAGCTGCTGTTTGTTTACCTTTGACACGCCTACATACTCGTTTTTTCTGCCGTAACTTTTATTTATCTTATTTTTTTTTTGCAAACCTCGTGGCATTTGCAAACTCTGTGGTTAATATTTTATTTGCAACAGCAGGAGTTATGCTATTAACTTATCTGTTTCTCTTACATTGTTTACTACATATGTGTATACATTGCTCGAGTTTAAAACTGAGTGATGGTGAAACTTTATGCGTAGCTGTCAACTTATAGATATTATAAATAAACTAACAGTATATTATGGAAATGCTGTAAGGAAACACTAATTCTTTAAGAGTTATGCAGCAAGCTGCATGGGCTATGTTTTCTAACAAGCATTCTACAGACATATAGAACATTTTCATCAATTTTGTCCTTCAGGATTTCAGGAAGATTCGTGGTGCATTTATCAGAGATTGGGATTTCCACAGTCTTACAAATATTAAAATTGTATACCTCCTCCTGTAATAGATGGTATAAAATATTTTTAAATATTTCAGCATGCCTGTCTTACACAAAAAATATTTACGATGATACGCACCAATCCCAGTAAGACTTTCAACATTCTGATATAAAAATTATGCCTCCAAACATCTGGATGTGGTTCAGATAACTGTTTATAAAGCTGTTTCTATTTATAATGATCGTCAAGTTGGTCTACTAAGAGTTATGTGTGAACTTGGTTACAAAATAGGGAATAATGTAAAAACATTTGCATATAACAATAATCAATTTCTGTTGTTGAGATGAGTACATTAGAGGCTCGAAGAGCAATAGAAAAGGCCAAAACTGCTGCAAAAGTAAAAAAAATTTGAAGAAGTGATGAGTCCAAGTGATATCCAAAATTTCACATGTTACTAAAAATCTCAGTGGCAAGTAAATGGTTAAATATGTAATATTTCTTCCACTGTATGATATTTGAAAGTTGAAGCGTTCATAAAAGTGAATGCTTGTTCTGCCTGCAGAAGAAACATTGATGCTGCTGTTCGCAATATACTGTATGTATGTTTTGTAATTTTTCAAAATACTATATTTGGATACAGCAACTTATCTGTTTACTTCCTTTTGGAAACAAAGGATTTCGAGCTTATTCTATCGACGATCACTTTCAGAATTTTCAAACTGTGTTTTTGGGACTTTCACATAATTTGCTCTATACAGTTAGCTAATATATTATGCCCATTATATTTTGATTGCATTTGCGCATGCGCAGTGAAACATTATTTAGTAAACCTAATTTTTCATCCAATATTTCTTATTTTTTTATTTCAATTACAGGGTAATGTGTACAATGTCGTTTGACATGCACCCTGAAAGTAGCATTATTTGATATTGAGAACTCTGCAAATTATAAGCAAAACATTTGCAGAAATTTGGGATTGGTTTTATAAAAACCTTAATTTCTCCAGGAGTATAAGTGTTATCCACATACAAATGAACACAGATTATTACAAGAAGCATCCTAATCATGTGCTAAAGTTTCAACGCTTTTCATACATTTCCTTTTACAGGGTTATCCAAAACATATTCGTTTTTCTTCAATTTGTTGACGGTTTCCTATGGGGTTTCGGGAAAAATTCTTTGCTGAAATATGACGTCTACCATCCTGTTTATACGCCTGAGGTTTCAGGATAATTCCTCGTGCATTTTTCTAGATATTCAAGAAAATGTCTAAAATCGTAAGTGGCCGATCATCATTGGCAATATAGAATATGTATATGTGTATATATGTGTATGTGTATATATATATGTGTATGTGTATATATATATATATATAATATGCTTTGCATTTTACCCAATTTTTCTCGAGTATTCTGTTTTGTATATGCTTATTACAAAATTGTCATTAGTTGGGAAATTATGAGCTAAATTTGTAAAAAAATATATAACAAGATATTGATTGCATAGAAAAATTTAACAAATTAAATTACCTTTTAAATATTTATTATTGCAATTTACAATCTGTAATTTGATTTATCTCAGTTTGTGTTTTCTGTATACATAGCTGTATACAAAATGCTGAAACTCAAACACATACGAATAAAATGACTTGAATTTTTTATTTACATTTAAAATATTTGTCCATGAGATTAGGAATCCATTTTATAATGAACTAGAAAGTGTGCCCGTGCTTTGCTAGGGTGAATTTAATATTTTCCTTTTAAACAAGGTTTTTTTTATGCATAACTCTCCGTGGCATTAAAATTTTGAATCATGACTTTATAATTGAACCAAATTTTGATTTCTAAAATTTATTCCAATTTATATGTGCGTATAAACTAGAATATAAAAAAATCATTTTTACACATTGTATGCGGGACACATACTAGTACAAATACGTTTTCTGACGATTGATACTTTAGCGCGAGTCACGTACTAGTACGGGTTAGTGTAACAACATGGTTTGTTTGTGGGTACGAAAATAACGGTATATACAGGAAAACGAAGTCGAATGTTCTTGTCTACTACATAGATTCTGGAAAAATTTAGACAAATAAAAACTAGTTTTTACATTTGTGGTATAGCCACATTTCCCGCGCTGACCATCCGTGGGTTGCCGTTTTGCTCTCCCCATCTTTCATCTTTTGTCCAGCGTGAGCGCTGCTTGGCGCCCTAAGTTTCCTAGGCTGTTGTTCCTACTCAAGCTACGTTTGGCGATCGTCTTGGGTTCCCGCTGGCGGGATTTTTCCACTGACCTCGCCATTCGCGGTGTTGAATGGACATCATTCTGGCCGAATTTGAGGGAGAGATCACCCGCATCATTTTAAGAAGAAAAAATATTTCTTTTGAGCCATTTTGCTCCTTTTTCTTTGATTTTTGTGTCATGTCGAGGGACGAGTATTTTTCTGACAAAGTCAGCAAGGAATAATCTATAATAAAATTCTTTTAAGCTATCAACTGATCTGGACTATATTTATTTTCGTGAACTTGAATTTTTCTTTGTTAAAAGAGTCTGGAGCATTCCAAATGAGGATAGTGAGTCGTGTCTGCCGCCATACTGTTCCACCAAAGAACCGGTCAAAGGTTATTGCGACTATGAAAAAAAAGGAATATCCAACAACAACCGTTATTCTTCAATAATTATTCAACAATCCAAATTCAACAATGACTAAATATTCTTTGCTAAGCAAGTGATCAATAATGCGTGTGCTACTCAAGCGATTCTTAGTGTTCTTTTGAATTGCAAGCATGCTGATGTCAAACTTGGATACACTTTGACATCCTTATTACAAAATTGTCATTAGTTGGGAAATTATGAGCTAAATTTGTAAAAAAATATATAACAAGATATTGATTGCATAGAAAAAATTTAACAAATTAAATTACCTTTTAAATATTTATTATTGCAATTTACAATCTGTAATTTGATTTATCTCAGTTTGTGTTTTCTGTATACATAGCTGTATACAAAATGCTGAAACTCAAACACATACGAATAAAATGACTTGAATTTTTTATTTACATTTAAAATATTTGTCCATGAGATTAGGAATCCATTTTATAATGAACTAGAAAGTGTGCCCGTGCTTTGCTAGGGTGAATTTAATATTTTCCTTTTAAACAAGGTTTTTTTTATGCATAACTCTCCGTGGCATTAAAATTTTGAATCATGACTTTATAATTGAACCAAATTTTGATTTCTAAAATTTATTCCAATTTATATGTGCGTATAAACTAGAATATAAAAAAATCATTTTTACACATTGTATGCGGGACACATACTAGTACAAATACGTTTTCTGACGATTGATACTTTAGCGCGAGTCACGTACTAGTACGGGTTAGTGTAACAACATGGTTTGTTTGTGGGTACGAAAATAACGGTATATACAGGAAAACGAAGTCGAATGTTCTTGTCTACTACATAGATTCTGGAAAAATTTAGACAAATAAAAACTAGTTTTTACATTTGTGGTATAGCCACATTTCCCGCGCTGACCATCCGTGGGTTGCCGTTTTGCTCTCCCCATCTTTCATCTTTTGTCCAGCGTGAGCGCTGCTTGGCGCCCTAAGTTTCCTAGGCTGTTGTTCCTACTCAAGCTACGTTTGGCGATCGTCTTGGGTTCCCGCTGGCGGGATTTTTCCACTGACCTCGCCATTCGCGGTGTTGAATGGACATCATTCTGGCCGAATTTGAGGGAGAGATCACCCGCATCATTTTAAGAAGAAAAAATATTTCTTTTGAGCCATTTTGCTCCTTTTTCTTTGATTTTTGTGTCATGTCGAGGGACGAGTATTTTTCTGACAAAGTCAGCAAGGAATAATCTATAATAAAATTCTTTTAAGCTATCAACTGATCTGGACTATATTTATTTTCGTGAACTTGAATTTTTCTTTGTTAAAAGAGTCTGGAGCATTCCAAATGAGGATAGTGAGTCGTGTCTGCCGCCATACTGTTCCACCAAAGAACCGGTCAAAGGTTATTGCGACTATGAAAAAAAAGGAATATCCAACAACAACCGTTATTCTTCAATAATTATTCAACAATCCAAATTCAACAATGACTAAATATTCTTTGCTAAGCAAGTGATCAATAATGCGTGTGCTACTCAAGCGATTCTTAGTGTTCTTTTGAATTGCAAGCATGCTGATGTCAAACTTGGATACACATTAACATCCTTCAAAGAGTTTTGTCAAACATTTAATTCAACAACATTATTAGTTTTATGATTGCTCTTTTTATTTTTTTATAATGTAAAAATGTCTATATGTAACATAATTCGAAAAATTAAAACTATATACTACTATTTTTATTTGATTTTCCAAATCTACGATACTATTATAAATTTATCCACTAAAAATATATATTTTTTGTTTACAAAAATCTTATGGTTGTTATTTATATATTTCTATTTATATATTTGTTTATATATTTTAATATAAAATACGAAAAGTTGGTTAAAAAATTAAATAATTTTCGATCTATTGAGAATTAACTGAATAACTAAATTTAAGCGCAAAACGTCCGCTCCCGGTAAAATTCCTCTGCGAAATATACCCGCACACAATGTGTTAATATTTCAAATTAAATAAAAAATGGAATTTTTTAAAATGCTATCAAACTTTTTTTCTGCCTTTCCAAAAAACCCTTATATGGAGTAATATCTTTTTAGTACATCCAAAGTATTTAATAAAACAACCTTAAATCTAAAAATAATATATCAAAAGAGTAGAGGTCAGGATAAAAAAAATAGATAGTTATTCATCATAGGATAAATGATTTGGTTTAATCACTATTCTGAAAAGAAAAGCATACTTAAAAACATTTAGTTTAAACATCTCCACTTTTCTTGCTGCGATGTTTTTTGTAGCCTTAATTAACACACTGTGCAGAACACGTACTAGTACGTTTTCTGACGATTGATACTTGAGCGCGGGTCACGTATTAGTACGGGTTAGTGTAACAACATGGTTTGTTTGTGAGTACAAAAATAATGGTATATACAGGGAAACGAAGCCGAATGTTCTTGTCTACTACATAGATTCTGGAAAAATTTAGACAAAAACTAGTTTTTACATCAGTCGATGCGGAACCACAGAACGGGAAAAAACTAAAACTGTATGCTACTCTTTCTATTTGATTTTTCATATTTACGATACTATTATAAATTTATCCACTAAAAAAATACATTTTTTGTTTACAAAAATCTTATGGTTGTTATTTATACACTTCTATTTATATATTTGTTTATATATTTCAATATAAAATATGAAAAGTTGGTTAAAAAGTTAAATAATTTTCGATCTATTGAAATTTAACTGAATAACTAAATTTACGCTCAAAACGCCCGCTCCTGGTACAATTCCACTGCGAAATGTACGCGCGCACAATATGATAATATCTCAAATTTAATAAAAATGAAATTTTTCAAAATATCAAACTTTCTTTTCTGTCTTTCCAAAAACCCTTATATAGGATAATATCATTTTAGTACAAAGTATTTAATAACACAACCTTAAATCTAAAAATAAAATATCAAAAGAGTATAGGGCGGCATCAGATAAATAGTTATTGATCATAGGGTGAATGATTTGGTTTAATCATTATTCTGAAATGAAAAGCGTACTTGCAAACATTTAGTTTAAACCTTTCTTTTTTTGCTGCGGTGTTGTTTGTAGAGGGCCACTTACTAGTACGTTTTCTGACGATTGATACTTGAACGAGGGACATCCTTAATCATACGTTGGGTAGAATTATATTCAACAATCAATAGTATATTATAGGGGGGGGGGTTCACAACCAATGTGAACTAAATCTATTTGATCATGCTTTCAGGAACTGAGTTTTAAAATGTCAGGATAATAGTTAATTCCTGAAAATTTAAACTAATTTTAGAAAATGCTGTATAACGTGCATTTCCTCACGTATGTACTCATGCGTACAAATGAAATAACAAGTTATTAATACTAGTAAATAAGTATTTTCTAACTAAAAAATACGTTGGTTCATTCTGGTTGTGAATCTTTCACATATTAGCTTAACAATAAATGAAGATTTCAAGTACTGTCATCAGGAGAAGACCTGACGAAGCATTAATTCCAGGTATATTGAAATTTTTTGTTATATAAAGTGCAGATTAAAATACAAATTAGGTGTGTGCAAGTAGATGTTATAACCGGCCACATACTCGAGTTACACTCGACAACGTTAATGAACGTTATATTAATTATTTTTTATATAGAGTTCAAATTACAGTCATAACAAGAGATAACATATTACACCTGTCCTAAATACGAAACTTCAGAAAATTAAGTGTATTTGTTTATGAGTGTCTCGAGATATCCATTTAAGTACAGATGTCACGTCAAAGTTGTCAAAATTCACTCGAGGATGGTGAAAATGAATTTCCCATTCAAATATGAACACGGAAATTATTCGCGATTGTTAAACTTCTATTTTTCAAACAATGAAGTACGAAAGTCTAGGTTGTAATTAACACATTGTATGCGGAACACGTACTATTACGTTTTCAGACGATTGATACTTGTTTGCAGGTCACGTACTAGTACGGGTTAGTATAAAAACATGGTTTGCTTGTGGGTAGAAAAATAACGGTATGTACAGGAAAACGAAGCATAATGTTCTTGTCTTTCTTTTTTTTTTGTAACAATGTTTATATATAACACAAATAAAAAAATTAAAACTAATATATAGTACTATTTCTATTTGAGTTTTCATATCTAGGATTCTATTATAAATTTATCCACTAAAAAATATAATTTTGTTTACAAAAATCTTATGGTTGTTTTTTATATATTTCTATTTATATATTTGTTTATATATTTCAATATAAAATACGAAAAGTTGGTTAAAAAATTAAATTTTCGATGTATTGAGATTTAACTGAATAACTAAATTTACGCCCAAATCGCCAGCTCCCGGTACAATTCCGCTGCGAAATGTAACCGCACACAATTTGTTAATTTCTTTTGCTAAAAACACCCTTTAAATTGAAATAAACGTGCTATTTTAAAAATATTTTATATTTTGAAAACAAAAATTTCGTATCCTCCTTGAAGAGTCGAAAAGGTTAAGGTAATCGTAAAACATGGGATTTCCAGCATGAATAAACGCCTGAAGGTGCATTATTTTTATAGATTACACGCAGCAGTGTCATGAAAAAGACATTTTTTTCCGTTTCAGTCGTATCATTTTAATAGCATGACTAATTTATGAATCTCAAAGCAGAGAGCACTCGTCGAGGTTAAAAAAAAAAATAAAGAAAACTGCGTAAGATTAAACACATGTCATGCTCAAATCTGGAATAAATGAAGGAACCTTTTATTAGAATTGTTAAATCCACCGACTATCTCAAACCTCCGCTGAAATTTCGAGCACGTTTTTGTCTAAGCTTAAAAATTATGTCATCGCTTAGTGTGTGTTCACTGCATAAGCATATACGAGCATATTCTCGCACACTGAAACTTCCAAATAAAGAACATCAATATTTTTTTCTCCTATTAAGAGACGTAGATCTAGTTTATACACACATATAAATTAGATTAAATTTTAGAAATTAAAATTTTTTTCAGTTAAAAAATCCCGATGGAAATTTTTTAGTGCCAATTAGCATAGGTTTATTTTCAGTTTAAAGAAAATCTGCAAATATTTCATTTTTCATCATATATTACTTGTTTTATCAGAGCAATATTGTATATCATTTAATACTTTTTCAATCCCCTGTATAATAATAGCCTAAGTTATCTGTCCGTCTGTCCTCGAATTTATGAAGCGGTTGGACCTGGAATGGATAGAGGCATCAAATTCTTGATGAGTTAGTGTTAGCAACGTTCGAAATCCACCTCTTCCCCCCTTTTCTTGCATTTAATGCCATTATTTCAAGACCTATTTTCCCCGGTTAAGAGCAGGCGATTAAAATTAATTTGTCACATAAATACGTAAAAATGACATTTTTTTACTAGCATTATGACGTCATTCCTTTAACCCTCTATTTTAATAATTTCTTATTTTAAATTATTTAAATATCGTCCGCATTATTTTCATACATTTTATCACTGAATTTAGGTTTTACGTAAATAATTTTCCTTTATATTTGACTTAAACAATAGATTAGGTACATATGTGATAATTTTAAATTTAATCATTGATTATTTTTTGTTGCAATGAAAATTTTATGATTGGTGTTAACCCCAAATTCTATCTAACTCCAGGGTGTAGTGGAAATGATAATTTCATTCCTTTACTTCCATTAATTACTGTGGCAAAAATATTGGGAAGAACTTAACGATAACTTTGACGTAGCTAAGAAAACTTTCAGTTATCTTTCTAAATGAATTTAACGGGATTATAAACTGCATTCACAGTATCGGGAGACATTAGAGGAGTATGAAGAAAAACAAATTATTGAGCTTTTACCAGATAATTCTGTGCCAAAAAATAAACCATTTTATTACCAGCCTCATAGGGTACTTTACAATTCTGGAAAATTAAAAATTTTACTGATCTTTTCATATGACGGGCTATATGCTAGTTTTTCTGAGTCATTTTGGAGACATTCAGTATTGGTTGCTAAAGTTAATGCCAAATTATGTTACAAGCAGTTTGAAAACACGATTTCGTAATATAATATGAAATAAACTAATAAGGAAATCGAATAATAGTATAACTTGATGACGATTAGATGGCATTACTAACATTAATTAACTCAAAAACGGCAGATATTAAATGTATATAAATGAATAAACCAATGATTTAATAAGTAAAAAAATAAAATATACCAACCTAGCATAATTTTTAGGATTTTTGGAAATATGGCGTCCAGAATTCGTGACTGTCGCCAGGGATTTAGTTTTGTTTGGAGAGCTACGGTTTACCTTTTTAGCTACACGAGGGCTAACGAGACTGGGATCTACTGCTTAAAGCAGATTAAGAATGGATACGAGCATCCATGTCACAGTGCGATTCGAACCAACGAATTCCGGTACCGAAGATTAGCGCCGTAACCATTCGGTCATGGCATAGGAATTCATGTCCTCATTAAGCCACATTAAAGCCCAAAGGAATTTTTTCCTATAGGGCTTCCTACCTCTCTCAAAAGAATAAAAAAGGACGTATTTATAAATAGATGTCAGGCGGTCTGGACCCCCCCCCCAATGTTTTGAATGTATTCATTACAATAGTTTTAAACTTAATAAAATTTATGTACATCATTAGTTTTCACTGCAAGTGTTTAAAGATAGTTTTGAATTATGAAAAGTGTAAAAACATTTTTTCGCATTAGAATTCGTAAGAGGAGGTTAATTTATTATTTACTTTAGATGTATCTAGACAGGACTGTAAATGCAGATGAAAGCTTTATTAAAGAAGGAAGTGACAAACTGATAAATTTTAAAATGACAGCTCTAAAGCAGCAATGTACATCATTAAGAATAAATAATGAATATTATGATAGGTTTAAGGTTTAATTGTAAATAAAACTGGCATTCTACAAAGCACTAGCTACATTCAATTAAAACATTTTTTGATTTAGACAATCGATTTTCTTGCGATAAAAGATATGAATATATATTGCACTTTTCATAGAGGGGTTCTCTTATCATTCAATAAAAGGAATAATAATAATAAATACCATGAATAAAAACTATCAGAATAAGCTTTTTGAACAAATTAAGAATAAAACTTGGAGAAATTTTTTTTTTAAAGTTCTCAGTTTCCAATACGGCACGCAGTTACTGCATTCAGTCTTGAAACAAGGTTATGATTGCTTTGCAGGTTATTTGAACAGAATTAGGATGCTCTCTTCCCTAATCTATGCCCTATGCAAAAGTGATCAAAGTAATAGATGTCAAACATCTTGGAGCATGTCTAGCAGTTACCGGAAATATTTTATGATAGGGTGCTACCCTATTTCAGTTGAGAGGTCACATCTGACTTTCGTAGTATAATGACGTCAGAAGTCACAGAGATGGGAATTTGGTACCATAAGTTCCCCTCTCTGGTGACTTCGAAGGTCATTAATGATGACTTCTGGCATCTTTATGACTAGAGTCTCCTGTGAAATATTGCTACCACAAAATGGTAGTACCCATAGATATTGGTAAGTTAGAGAACAGCTTCAAGCTGTCTGATCTAAATAACTTTTAACTGTTATTTTTCGTTTATTTTTTTTGTTGTTGTTCCTGTTCTATTGTTACCTGTTTGTTGTTTCTCATTCTGTGTTGGCATGGAGTGTTTTCACTCTGGCGATTGATGTCATCACGTGTTACTGAGGAAAATAAAATTAAAAAGAAATTAGATTGAATATGCCAATCAGTTCCATTTGCTTCAATCATTTTAGTTTTCTTCTTTAAGTCATGCACTGTAGAAGATCCAATACAGAAGTGCAAGCAGATATCTTTCAAGTTTATTTTTTAAAATATCAACTGTCTTCAATGGATAAACTTTTCTGCAACTGTTTGATACTCTTACTACTATTACTAGTAAAAGATATAATTTAAGAAAACGAAAATAAAAAAAAATAAACTAAATTACAATGCACTGGATTCCTGTGAAAATCTTATTTCTTACAAATACAATTGACAAATAGAAGATGATACAGTTTTGTTTTTGATACCTAGAAGACCTTACGAATTTCTAGCTATCTTCTTTTCAGCCGAATGATGGCCGAATGGATACATCACTGCTCTTCGGTAACGGAGTGCACGGGTTCAAATCCCGTTGTTGGCATAGATGATCGTAGCCGTTAATAATTGGCTTTAAGAAGTAGGTCCCGGCCTCATTAAGCCTCTTGAAGCAAAAAAGACATAGCACTCAAAACAAACAAGCCGAAAGATGGCCGATTGGTTAGAGTGCTGGACTTCGGTACCGGAGTTCGTGGGTTCGAATCCCACAGTGGCATGGATGTTCGTAATTGGCTTTAAGCTGTAGGTCCCGGTCTCATTAGCCCTCAAGTTGCAAAAAGTAGACCATAGCACTCCAAACCAAAACAAACAAACCGCGTTTGAATGTTGCATTTGAAAAATTAATCTTCTGTAGTGAATTTCTGGTCGACGGAGGTAATTTTCTTCTCTACCTCATCGGATAAATTTCAAAATGTAAAAGCAGGATATTTTAACTTGAACGTAAATCAGGAAAATTAAATATTTAAAAAATTTTATTAGCGCCGGAAGTACTAAAAAAGTTTAATCAATTAAATAGAAAATGCAATTAGTATCGTATAGTAGATTCAACTGAATAATAAGTTTCAAGATTTCAATGCTTTTACAGTATTTGGTTTTATTCATTTATCCCCTGTATAATAATAACCTTAGTTATCTGTCGTCTGTTCTCGAATTTATGAAGCTGTTGTACCTGGAATTGATAGAGGCATCCATATTGAATTGTTGATGAGTTAAGGTTGGCAACGTTCGAAATCACCCCTTCCCCCTATTCTTGCATTTAATGCCAATATTTCAAGCCTTAATTTCCCCGGTTAAAAGCAGGTGATTAAATTTATCAATTTGTCACACAATAAATACGTAAAAATAACTTTTTTCTAGCATTATGACGTCACTCCTTTAACCATCTCATTTAGTCATTTCTTATTTTAAATTACTTAAATATGGTTTGAATTATTTTCATACGTTTTATCATTGAATTTAGATATTACGACAGTAATTTTCTCTTTATATTTGGCTTAAATAGATTAGGTACATATATAATTTAAAATTTAATCATCGGTTATTTTTTTGTTGCAATGAAAGTTTTGTCACCGGTATTAATAACAAATTATATTTACCTCCAGGATGTAGTGGAAATGTAAGTTTCATCCTTTTACTTCCATTAATTGCTGTGGGAAAAAAAATAAGAACTTAAAGATAATTTTGACGTATGTAAGAAAACTTTGAACATGGCCTGATTATTGCGGTGGTACTTAGGGCACGTGTTCTGGGCACGAAAATTTTAGGTGGCACGAAAATTTAGTCGAGTGCTTGAAACACATATTAAATGGGGAAAAATTGCAAACTTACTCTACCATCGTTAAGTTTTAATAAATTATTGTACGAGGTAATTGTGTTTGTCATGAACTATATTGTTTCCTTTTTACTAATTTTACTGTTATTTACCTGATAATTAATTCCCTCAAAAAAACCTGGTGCTCTTTATATCCTACCGGTTATAGCATATTCATAAGACAGATTATTAGCAACGTACCACTATAAACCATTAAATCATCTCAGCAATTTAAATTATTTTTAATTCTATTATTATTTTTTTCTGCACCACAGAGCTTGTGAGTGTGACAAGGTAAAAATAAAAAAAGAGGGTCACTCTAGGTCTTTAAAAGTCCTTAATTTTTAGCATGGCTAAACAGAGACAATAATGATTACGTAAAATGAAAATTTGGTGTTTTTGATTTTGAATATTACTTTAATGCCAATTTCTTAAATCCGTTTGCTAATTCAAAGTTATAATTTGTATGACTGTAAGTATGATAATAACCTGTCGCTATAAATTTGTATGAGGGTGGAGGACACAAAAATTGGATTGTGCCTTGGGCACAAAATATCTTAGTCGGGCCCTGACTTTGAATTATCTTTGTAAATGAATTCAACGGGATTTTGAACTGCATTCACAGTATCGGGAACCTTTAGGGAAGTATGAAGATAAACAAATTATTGAGCGTGTATCAGATAATTTTCAGCCAAAAAACAAGCCATTTTTTAAAATCTGCCTTATAAGGTACTTTATAATTTTAGAAAATTAAAAATTTTACTGATCCCGTCATATGACGGGCTATATGCTACTTACTTCATATTTTGCGTGCCCTATTTTCTTGTGAGAGAGAAAAGTGCGGTAAGAAGAAATTGTCTTAAGTGCCCAAAGTTATTCAGTTTGGCCCTGATTGGTTATATATATCCAAACCGAGTGCTGACAACAAATAAAAGTATGGAATTTTCAAATTTCAGCTAGCTGAAAATCCCTTGTCACCGTAACTGAACATTCTTTTGTCGTCTTTCAAAAATTCCGCTCTTGGAGAGATTTCCATTCGAGGCACTGATTAATGCGATGCGGTATTTAAATATGCCATTTGCAAATGTTCGGAAAGAGCTCCTCCAAATGCTGGGGAAAATACGAGGAATCCATCATCAGTTCCATTAATCTGTGAATCGGCAGTCGGGAGGTCAAGGCACAAATTTGTACAACTTGAAGTGAGGGGAGAGAGAGCACAAAAAAAGGTTAGCAGTCAGTTTTCCATCGCTTGACCTCTTTGCACTCTGCCGGATTGGCATGTATTTGTGATGTATTTGGCGTCGATAAGCACCCCACTGGCTTGATTTGATCTCCTGATGGATTTCTTTCTTCGCGGAATTTATGCGAGGGAAAGATGGTAGAGAAAAGAGGGGGGGGGGAGCGTGTAGAATGCATTGTGCCTCGACGTGACTGGAGTTGAAATGTTTCCATCCACGTAACATTTTACTCTTGCAATGAGCATGAATGAATTTGTTATTGGTTGCTTAGCAGACAACTGTAGTGGGTTAGGGATTTATCAGTGAGCAACAGAGGCAAGGTACGCGACTGCCCGAGGCGGCAAAATTTAGGAGCGGCAAAACCGTCTGAACTAGAGAGCGATAAATAAATAAGTTAATTTAATAAATAAAATAAACACAACCCATTAAAATATTCTTCGATATCTTGAATCTATAAAAACGATGAGTAGTAATTTGTTTCTTTTTTAGCAGACAACTGTAGTCACTTAGGAACTTATCAGAGTGAGCAACACAGGCAAGGTGCGCGACTGCCTAAGGCGGCAAAATTTAGGAGCGGCAAAACCGTCTGAACTAGAGAGCGATAAATAAATAAATAAATAAATAAATAAATAAATAAATAATAAATAATAAATAAATAAATAAATAATAAATAAAGTTAATTTAATAAATAAAATAAGCCCTACCCATTAAATTATTCTTCGATAGCTTGAATCTATAAAAAAAAAAAAATGAGTAGTAATTTGTTTCTTTTGGATTAAAATAATTTTTAAGATTGGGAACAGTTGGTTTGGCACCGACGCCATAAAAGTTACCTTCCATACCTCACAAGAAGAACATCAAGTGAATAGAAAAGGCTAAGGTCATGCAGTAAAGCATTGCTTATACGTCGTTCAAAATAAAAACGTAAAAATGATATATAAATGAAAAGTAATTTGTATCAAGCCGAATAGATCCTCAAAGCAGGCTGGAACCAAATCACGGGCTATAGTTTGCTCATGCGTGGTGTAGTAATATGCTAGTACTAGAAAATTACCTTAAAAAAGTACGTTAGGAAATTTGTGTGATTTTCATTTTCAGCCTTTCTTTTATTGTAAAATTTATTTTGTTTAAACGTAACATTGTTAAATAATTATGTATGTTAATATTCTTTAAAAAATATTGTACTGCATCAAAGAAACATTATTTGAAATAAATCGGTAATCGTTATATGCAAATATTTCGCCCATTGCACAGTCAACGCTGATTATAAGATAGTCACTATTTGTATAGTTTTGAAACTAATTAATGCTTGGTTTTTTTTAACCTAGCCGTTTATAAAATGCACGATCCCGAAGAGTCGTAGTAGCTCAGTCGGCAAAGACAACGCTATCGTGTGCAGGAGTGTCGCGGGTTCGAAGCCCGAGCCGGCCTAAAATCCGCCGTGTTCGTTAAATGTGACTGGGCACATAAAATAAGTTAGTGGTCACGATGTCCAAATCAGGGGTGGACAAATACTTTTAAGAGCTGTCCAAAATGAAATTTTCAAAATGTCTCCCGGGCAGAGGACTATACCGCGTTCGCTGTGCACACGCGAATGTTTTGGGTGGAGTTTTTTCCATGCCCAAGAAATGTTTTTGACAAAAACACTAAGTATCATTATAAAACATTTGGACAGAGAAATTTGACAGTTATTAAAAGATAATAGTAATAATTGTAACTAATATAGTGCGAGATAAATAATATAAAAAATAATAATAATAAATATATATAATAATAATGTAACTAATATAGTGGTGGGAGATTTTGTTTATCGAAAGCGTATTAGTAAACGTATATATAAATGTCTACGTGAAGCGTAAAATCATTTGCCCGACTTCTACGATACCCTTAATACGTTACACAGTAAGCCGACCTCACGTTTTGTGAGAGTATGTATGTTGCATACATTAAGTAGGGATATGGTTACAGCTGTTCAAATTATAATACTCTCTATTATTTATATATTTTATATTATTTATATGTACACTATGCATACAAATACTGTTGATTCCAACAAAAAGATTAAAAAAAATGCATGCAGGATTTCTCAACGGGCCGGATAAAGTAAGCAAAAGGGCCGGGTCCGGCTCTCGGTCCGGCTTTTGCCCACTTCTGGTCCAAATGAAAAGTGGTGAAATCGAAATTTTAAAAATCAAGTTAATGCTTGCAAATTTGATACAAATTATGTAAAATTAATTTGAAAGTTTTCTAAGAGACTAAACAGGCACATATCTTCAGCCAACCACGCAGAGTTTTTTACTACAAAATACCACTTTGGGATGATAAAACTAACTTCACCACAAGCTGAACCTTAGCCTCGAGATCGTTGTTGTTGTTTTTGATGTCACTTGGTCAAACCGTTACCGTCTCTCTCGAAGGTACCGGTCAAACCAGGCACGATTCAACCGCACTTACTCGTAGTAAGGTGTGTTTTACGCCGACCCGTCCGAAGACATATAGCAGCAACTCCTGATGACCGTGCAGCAACAGTGACTCCACTGACCTACGAGAGTCCCGTCATGGTCCGATTTTAATGTGGTACAACCCGGTAAGGAGCGAACACTACAGATGTAAGCTCGAGACTACCAGGAAGAAAGTTAGAGAAAGATCACTCACCTACCCCGGGATCGTGAACCCCGTACACACCTAAAGGATGTGTGCACCTGGGGGCCACGTAGTACGGTAAAGGGGTACGTCTTTCGTTTTGACGAGCTCCTCAAGGGTGAAAAGACGACATTTGCTCAAGTGGGTCCTCATAGTTTTGAAGCAGAGACCATTCAGAAGACCCATAGGCTTTGCCTGCTACCCCAGAGGTACTAATTGAGAACTTGGAGGACATCGTGACCACTAACTTATTTTATGTGCCCAGTCACATTTAACGAACACGGCGGATCTTATGCCGTCTCGGGGTTCGTATCCGCAATACGATAGCGTTGTCTTACGCTGATCTACTTGTGATTTTCCTAGAATATCTTAATAAGGTAAAGGCTTTACCTTCCTTTACAGTCCCGAATCCGTGGGACTGCCAGCCGATCTTCCCTTTCCATCCTCAGGACCATCACAAAACACACCACTCTTTACAGACTCATTTTATTACTAACTACACAAAAGCGGTACTAAGACTAAAAGAACATAAACAAAATCATAGAAATGAGTAGAGCGCCATCTATCGCCCTCTACTAGCGAACAATACTCCCGTTACGTCCGACTGATCTACCGCGACTCGTCGGGACTGTGCCTATTATAAACAGCTGGGTTTAAAGAACCAGGCATTAGTTTCAAACCTATACAAATAGTTACTATCTTATAATCAGCATTGACTGTGCAATGGGTAAAATATTTGCATATAATGATTACAGATTAATTTCAAACTATGTTTATACTTTGATGCAGTATAACTTTTTGTAAACAATATTAACATATATAATTATTTTGTAACAATGTGTTATGTTTAAACACAATAAATTTTACGATAAAACAGAAGGGCTGAAAATGAAAATCACAGAAATTTTCTAATGTACTTTAAGGTCATTTTTAGTACTAGAATATTACTACACCAGGGATGGGCAAACTACAGCTAGTGAGTTAGCTCCAACCCGCTTGAAGGATCTATTCGGCTTGCTAGAAATTAAAAAATAATTTATATGACATATAACAATATAGAAATATACCATCCCTAATTTAAATGTTCTGGTATTTACTTTCCATTCTGGTTTAATTATGCACATAATATGTAACATACGGTGGTTGCATTTCAAATAGGAAAATATAGTTGTATAAAGTCTACAGGAAACTACAGGAATCAATATAGAGGAACAACGGTTCCTACTTAAGAGAAGGAACATTTTAAGCTCAACTCCCTGACTTCTCTGTCGGCACAAATTCTAGTCTTTCTTAATTCTTATGAAAGTATGATAGACATTGTTATTGTGAATAGTAGTGAAATTATTAAAAACAAAACACTGTTGCAGATTCTTTTCCTTAAAGAAATGATTGAATCCAATATTTTTACTAAAAATGTAATGTTGATCCAGTAAATCCTGTTCTTAAATAGCAATGAACTTCGAAACATATTTTAGAGTTTTTAAAATATTAGAGTAAACTTATTGGCCTGCTAATTTTTTTTTGTTTTTCTCCTCACCCACACACGTAAAAAAATGCCCATTTTATTTTACCCAATGTATAGAAACCAGTAGTAATTGAATTGTATAATAAAGTACTTAGTATAAAAGTGTGACATGTGCTGCAGCAATTGTACTTCTATTATATGTCTTGAGCACTTAATTACATCAATTATGTACATGTAAGTGTGCATTCAATCAAAAAGTCTGTAATCGTTGTCTGATTTATTGTTTTTTGTATTAAATACAACGATATAAAATTAAATCCATTCAGTATTTTTTATCTGGTTTATTGACACGAAAAGTCTGGAAGTTTTTCAATTGAGTCTATCAATGGGGATTTTTTTTTCTTTTTGTCTCTAGAAAGGGAAAACCGAAGGTTTATTTCTTATAAAGACTTTACCAATACCTGTTTGAGTGCTGTACGAAAAATGCGTAGAACCGCGAAAGCGCTGCTGTGTGTTACTATAATTTTCACATTAGTCTTATCAATTTATCTCTTACGCACGATGTACCAATATAGTAATATATATAACAAATATAACTACATATTTTCTTCTACACTTTTAGCATATATAAGAAAATTCTTCAGCACTCAAATGGTTAAAATCGTTACGCGTGCATCGGGACTCTGATATAAAAAAACTTGGATTAGTGTAATCTACATTTAAAGGATACGCGTAAACGACGCTTTATGTATTTAATGTCATCTTGTATTTAATGTAATAAGGAAAACAAACCCGAGACTCACGACTTTGTAGATTGCTGATAAATAGTTGATGTATAAAGAAACTTTTGTTGTTTTTATAGCAGAATAGACTAAGACGTTGATCGGGAATACTGATCAATATGTCAATACTGATCAAATGTAATAACTTCAGAGCTGATTTAAACATAATAAAATGTAAACTAATCTTTAAACTTGATTATAAGTAAAAATCTATTTTTGAAAAATTGAGTTTTAGCTAAATTATTACTCATCAAATCTTGAAACATTTACTAAAATAATCGAAATGTTAAGTCTTTAAAATATATAAATTCATTTTTTTTTAACTTTGTGAATTCTTTTAAAATTTTGCCTCTAACTTGTTTAACAAAATTCTAAATTTCTTGAATTTCATGAGTAATTCTAGAAAACAATTATTTATGTTTTATAAGTTTCAAAAATAGTCGTTAAATTTTGGAAGTAGCTTCTATAGACATCACTATTATTTTATTTGGTTTAGTTTGGCTTGGAGCACCACAATCTACTTTTATGCAACACGAGGGCTAATGAGACCGGGATATACTGCTTAAAGCAGATTCCGAATGACTACGAACATTCCTGCCACAGTGGAATTTGAACCCACGAACTCAGGTACGGAAGATCAGTGTCCTAACCATTAGGCCATCGTTCGGCACCCACCAATATTTAAGTACCTAAAAACGTGTTACGTTACATGACAGTGAACTTGTTAACGTTCACTGCCATGTGCCGTGCACAGCGCCGTGGGGGCCACCGGTGACCGGCGACGCAGCAAATAATGAAAGTACATAATTATAGTAAATATGGATAGTATAAATTTTTCAATAATATCATTATTATATTGGCTTGAAGA
>CM063510.1:112262189-112289689 GCA_032207245.1 Pardosa pseudoannulata | reverse complement strand
ATTAAACTTTTAAAAAAGCATGATGGTCTCGCTGTCATAGGAGGTTGTCAGTTAAAACACTCCTCAAACCCTCCTTAGGTATCCTGTAAGTCAAACCCTCCTAAGGAATGTCAAGAAAACTTATCACATATTTTACATTTATAAGGTTCATAGATAACATTTATAAGGTTCATAGATAACATTTATAAGGTTCATAGATAACATTTATAAGCTAATTACATTAAATTTCAATGAATTTATTTTGGTGACCTTTAAAGGGTGAAAAGAAAGAAAAACGCTTTGGCTATAAAAGGTTCTGCTGTACCGCTGTCCGAAAATTTGACTTTTTTCTCTATATTTGGCTAAATTTTGTCAAATATAGAGGAAGGTAACAAGTCATCAAATCTTTTTAATTATTTGAGTTAAATGGATAATTGTCATACCTCATCCATGCCTTAATACATTAATTTTGTTTTACTCTAGTATCATTAATTTCCTTTTTGGTCCCTCCCCCCGGAAAACAATTTCTGGTTATGGTCCAGGAAATAGAGGCTTTTGAGCTAGATTTAACTGTATATTCACTATAGTGTGGTAAATACTTGTATTTTTGCTTTTCATACTTACTTAAATTTTATAATTCAATGTGCTGGAAATATTGAGTTTTCATCTAAATTTCGTTCAGCTGAAATTCGACTCTAGGCTTGAAAGGAGATGGTAATAAACGAAATATAGACAATATTCATCTTCAGTAGATTCCTCACTTGACAAGATTCTTGCTTGCTTTCATTAGTGATTTTACCATTCATTGGTTGGAGTACACTTTCAAGTGGAGACATCTGGTGTACAATTTTAATATTTATTAAAGGGTCTCTGGGATTTTCTACAGTTATAAAATAGTGTAAGAGTATTTTGTTTTCAGCCTCCAATAATTATATTATTGTTACAACTGTGGTAATATTTTTGAAGCTTTATGGAGTACTTTAAAAAATGTTTTCATGAAATAAATATTTTTGTTGTCAAAGTAAAATGTAAAATTCATTTAATACAGCAAAATTTCTCAAGTTTTACGTAGTTCAAAGTAATTCAAAGTCAAATAATTAAAAACATTTTTTTTACCTTAAAATGATAAGAAATGTAGTCTATAAAACTAATGTGCATTAATGCATGTAGTAAATGTGTCAGTAATTATCCTACAATTTAGACAAAATTAAATACAACTGAATTTAAAGAATTTTGAAAATATTGGCATTTCTTTTTTATATTAAATCATTAAATAGAAAATAATAAGAATGTTTTCAAATGCAGAAGTTTGCACATATTTTTATAAGAGTTAGATTTTTATTTATTCATCTTCCGTATAGCAAAGCAAATTAGTTTTAATGAAAAAAAATCACAAAGTTAAACAGACTGCAGTGATACATAAAATATACTTTATAACTCAACATTTGATGCCTTTTTTTTTGGTAACTTTTGCAAATTGATCTCAAAAATATAAATAGCTATAAAATTAGTTTTACTCATCTTGAGTGTTGATTGCTCTACAATCTCTTTACAAAGTAATCTTTTACATGGTGCTGCCATCTATCGAAATAAATCAAAACTCTAATCTCAATGGGAATCAATGAACTTGTACAGCAAATCTGTGATGTAAACTACCCACTGACATATGCCTGTTTGTTAATTTATTAACTACATTACAAAACATTACACACCAGTTTTATTCATATAGCTATTTTATACTGGAAACTAGTCTCATTGTGTGTATTCTTTCATTAAAAAAAAAAAAAAAAAACCCGTAAAGGAATAGATTTTGCAATATTTGCTAATTAAAATTTTCGTATCTTTTTTTCTTCACATTTACTATTTAAGAGGGCGTTATTTTTCCATTTTCTTAGGATAATAACTTACATCCCTATATGTGAGGAAAATTTAAAACTATAGAAAAAGAAATCGATTTATATCTTTTCTCAAAACTTTCCCTAAAATAGTCCAATCATGTTGTTATTTTCCATGATATCTTAAAATGCTTTCAAATTTGTGGAATATCTGGTATGCACTATAATGTTTAATATAAGCATTATCGAATTATTGCTATGCAAGTCAAATAGATTTTCAAATGCTTTTTGGTTTTCGATAGGAATCCAATTATTTTCTGGAAGCGTTTAACAGAATTTTTAAGTAGAGCTGGTTCTTCCTAAGGTTACCATATGTCCTCGAAATTCGGGGACAGTCCCCAAATTTATATATGCAATGCAATGAAACCACAGTATTATGTTAAACACAAGCCTTGTGCGGAATCGATTTTTAAATGTTTTTGAGTTTTCGATGGTCATTTACATATCCCCTGTGAGCATTTAACAGAATCTTTGTTAAGCAGAGCTGGTTCTCCCTAAGGTGACCATATGTTCTCGAATCCCACAGTTTCCAAATATATATGTGCAATGCAATGAAACCACAGTTGCTATGCGGAATCGATTTTTAAATGGTTTTGGGTTTTCGATGGGCATCTACTTATCTTCTCAGTATTTAACAGAATCTTTGTTGAGTATAACTAGTTCTTCCTAAGGTGACCATATGTCTTCGAATACCACAGTCTCTCCCCCCCAATATATATATATATATATATATATATATATATATATATATATATATATATATATATATATATATATATATATATATATATATAATATGCATGCAATGCAATGAAACAGCAGTATTATGTTCAACATAGACGTTATGTAAAATAAATTTCCAAATGGTTTTCGTATGGTAGCCACATATATCTACTGAAAGCGATTAACAGAATCATTGTCAAGCAGAGCTGGTTTTTCCCAAGGTGACCGACCAAACGCCCTCGAAATTCGGAGACCTTCCCTAAATTTTTTATCGTTTTTCACTTTGTACCAAAAAATACTTTGACTACTTGAGGATGCGAAATGTCCCCAAATATTGGAAAGATTTATCTTTTTAGCCATTTTAACTGAGCTACAGTTCAAATTTGTTTATATTAATGATTTGGGCAAGAATTTCCGGGCTTAAACGAACCATTTGCACGAATTTGGATTATATTGCTGTTGTTTCGTCTTTATTGTTGTCAAGTTATTTTAAATGAAAACGGTTTTTGTTCATAATTAACTTATTTATAAGTAGCTTTTGATCATATATTGTTGCAAAAAGTATAATAAATCTGTAACTTATGTTTTAATCATAATAAATTCAAGTTTGAGTTTGTAATAATAGAGAATAGGGAAAAGAGGTTTTTCTTTTATATTTTATAGAGAATTAAGTGTACAGAGGCTTTTATTTTAGATTATTTACACATAAACTAAAATGAAACTTAATATTTAAATTCTATACCAAAAGCTATAATAATAATATTCGTAATAATTGTTTATACTTTTCAAAATGTACACAGTGTAATACCGTCTAATCTACACTTGTTATGAAGCTATTCAAATATACCCTGCTGAACGACTGCCGGATGTGTTGGGAGCTGTTCATCGGAATCAGTTTATGGGTTCGAATTCCACTACTGGCATGGCTGTTCGGATTATGAATTTTAGGACACTTTCCTGGATTTTTCTATTTGTTTTGTTTAATTTAATTAATTTATTTATTTTTTTTTGAAGCGGCAAAAGCGGTTTTTTTATGTAGCAAAAAACTGTTTAAAAGTAAGCATAAAATAATTAAGAAATAAAGAAAAAGTTCAGGAGATGACCACTATCTCCTTAACTGTACCTCCTTACTTTACTCCTTAACAATTTTTAATTATCTGCTAGTATCATCCATATATTTTTTTATCACCTATTTCTACTTCTCTGAGCTCTTGGGAACAATTAGCCATTGCAGAGTATGCAAAGAGTCTTTTAGTAATACCTAAAACATATTCATGAATGCTATTAAAGATGCTAGGGATATAGTTTGCAAACTGAGGGCTTACTATAACAGCTCCCAAATGAAGCCTGAACATCCTAATCCCAAATAGATAAGTTTGGATTTATATGAAGGTACTGTGAGAAGCTGGTGTGTCAGAACCTAGTGTCTCGAAGATCAAATCTTGAAAATTAGAACTGAAACATCGATTACAACCCTAAGCATCGATAATCACATCAAACTACCACCTGAAGAAAAGGGTAGAACTGGTGGTGATGACTGAGTGAATTTGATTATGAAGTGAAATTAGATGACTAGTTCCCAGATAAAAATGTACCATCTAGTTAGTTGGGCTACTAACTGCTACAAGTGTGTATAACCGCAATGGCATAAATTTATGTCATCGGACCGTGTGATTTGCTGAAAAGTGGCTGAATAGGTAAGGTGCTGTTCTTTGGAATCGGAGCTCGTGGGTTTGAATCCCACATCGACATCAATGTTAGTAGCAGTTTGCAATCAGCTTTTAACAGTAAGTTCTGGTTTCATTAGCCCTTGTATGGGAAAGCAGCAGACTGTATCTCTTCAGACCAACCGACTGCACCTTGTGATCCGCAACACTGCTTATGTCAGATATGTTAATCCGTTGATGGCAAATAGGATTTTATCAAAGTGCCAAAACCAAAATTAATTGAAATATATTTCTTTTCGAATGATAATACAATATGTTCACATAAGAAGTACCTGCATATATTTCTTATTTGTAATAAATAATAAATAAATGAAGTGATAGAAGCCGAACGCTGGCCGATTGGTTAGGGTGCTGATCGTCGGTAATAGAGCTCGTGGGTTCGAATCCCACTATGGCATGGATGTTCGTAGCCGTTCGGAATCGGCTTTAAGCAGTAGTTCCCAGTCTCATTAGCCCTCGTGTGCAAAACAGTAGACCGTAGCGCTCCAAACCAAACCAAGTGATAGAAAACAATATTTTATACATAAAAGTGTCACAAAAATTCATTAAATATTAATTATGGTTTGGAGTTAAAATATCGATGCCAAAATATAGCAGTTTACTTACGTATTAACGCAACCAGGCCAAAATTCGCATAAATCGCCAAATTTGGCGACCCTACTTATGGCAACCCTACGTGTTATACGTGGTTTTTCGTAAAGAAATTATTTTGCTTACTGGTTAGATTAAATGCCGTGAAATACTTTAACTATGGGTATTTGGGATCTGCCTGCGAGTGAAAAAGATGCTGCTGAATTGTTACAGGGATATCTAATTATATCGAACGAACGTACTTGTTAAAATTCTCATAAATTGAAACTGTATTTTGGAAAGCAAATTTTCTGGAAATGTAACGTCGAAGAGTGCAATCAACACTTGGGTGTGAGAACCGGAAATTGGTTTGAAGGTAGCCGAATTTCATTTGTGACAGCGGTGTGCTTCATTTATTGTTGGTGTAAAGAGTTAACCTCAATTAAATTTTGTGCAGAAGAGATGGGAATTGCTGACAAAACTGTTATAGATTGGAGCAATTACATGCGGGAGATATGTGCTCTTGAAATGGATGAAAAAGAAAGAAAGCAAATAGGCGGCGAAGGACTTATTGTGGAAATAGACGAACGTTTATTTATAAAAAGAAAAAATAACACTGGGCGTGTACTACCACAGCAATGGGTTTTCGGCGGAATTTACCGAGAAACGAAAGAGACTTTTTTGGTTATTGTACCTAACAGAAGCGCCTTTACTCTCATGGAAAAAATTTGCGAAAATATCAAGGAAGGAAGCATTATTTATTTGGATTGTTGGAAAAGATACAAGACAAGTGAGTTGGAAAATGCTGGATTTCTGCATGGAACTGTTAGTCACAAATATAACTTTGTGGATCCCGACACGGACGTTCACACGCAACATGTAGAGCGCATGTGGGGCTCAGCCAAATGGCGCAACAAAAAACAGAGAGGAACAGCCCGTCATCATCTTGACTCATACCTTATCGAATTTATATGGCGCCAAGCTCAAGCTGTTAATGGCGAAGACTGTTTTCAATCAGTGCTAAAAGCAATAGCCAGTTTAATTGCTATTTTATATTTTAAAACAAAATAATATAAAAAACTACATTAAAAATTATCTGTAATTAATAAATGTACAGTTTCTTTCTATTCATAATTTCTTACTCAAACTTACAAATCGCGCCAACCTGGTTGCGATAATACGTAAGTACCAAATATACCGACAATAACACCGCCAATTGAAAATATCGTATGTCCAGAATATGAGAAATACATTTACATGGAAGTAACCAGTAGTATTATTTATTTTTTATTTAAAATTATTCACAAATTTGTAATTAATATTGTTATGAGTGTCTTTCACTAAAATTGACCATCGCTGGTGAAATAAAAGAATTAATATTTGAATGAAATATTAATTATTGTTTAATGTAAACTTCTATTATAAAAAATAAAAATTAACAAAGACATTGAAAATATGAGTTAATTTAGAAATGTATAAAAAATTTAGTGCTGAGATTAAACCTATTTCTGGAGTATATTTATGTGGAATTAACTAGTTTATTATTATCATTACTACTAGTATCATCATTTATTTATTTTGTAGAAAAGAAGTTTGAATGACAGAGTTTTGACTGAAAAAAAATCATATAATAACATCCATATAAAATATTTATTATTCTTAAATCTAAGCTTCTATTTTAAAGAATAAAAATTAATAAGATGAAAAATGACTTTTAAATTTAAATTAATTTAAACACTGTAAAACAATTTTGGGTGCTGGTAATCCGTTTCAGGAATACATTCACAAGGAATTAACTAGTATTATTGACAGTTATTCATTTATTTTTTACAATACAGCAAGAATGAATGAGTTTTGTTTGAAAAAATTATATAATACCATTCAAATGAAATATTAATTATTGTCAACTCTAACCTTCTATTTTAAAGTATAAAAATTAATAAGAGGAGAACAATGAAAGATTTAAATTTAGAAACCCGATAGAAACTGTAGTGCTGGGATTTAAACCCATTTCGAGAATACAAAAACTTGAAATTAATCAGTATTATTGTTATTTATTCATTTATTTATTGTTTACAAACAAACCAAGAATGAAAGAGTTATGTTTGAAAAAAAAATTAATTATTGGAATGAAATATTGTTAAATATAAGCTTTTAAAGAATAACAATTAATAAGAGGTAAAAACTGCAAAAATGTAAGTTAATTTAGAAACCATGAAGAAACTTTAGTGCTGGGATTAAACACATTTCTGGAAAATATTCACATGAAATTAGCTAGTAATTTTGTTATTTGTTTATCTTTTTGTTCATTACAGACGAAGCAAGAATGAAAGAGTTATGTTTGAAAAAAAATATTATTTGGATAAGATATTAATTATTGTTAAATCTACGCTTTTATTTTAGAGAATAACAATTAATAAGGGTAAAAATCTGGAAAAATGTAAGTTAATTTAGAAACCATAAAAAACTTTAAATCTGGGATTAAATACATTTCTGTAAAATATTCACATGAAAATAACTAGTAATTTTATTTGTTTATTACAAACAAGGCAAGAATAAAAGTTTTGTTTGAAAAAAATATTATTGGAATGAAATATTAATTATTGTTAAATCTAAGCTTTTATTATAAAGTATAAAAGTTAATAATAGGAAAAAATTTGAAAATTTAATTTAGAGCCGTATAGAAACTTTAGTGCTGGTATTAAACCTACTTCTGTAATACATCCACTTGAAATTAATCATTATTATTGTTTTTTATTTATTTATTCATTTATTTATTGTTTACAAACGGATCAAGAATGAAAGAGTTGTGTTTGTATAAAAAGTATTATTAGGATGAAATATTAATTGTTAAGTCTAAGCTTTTATTTTAAAGAATAACAATAAGAGAAAAAAACTGTAAAAATGTAGGTTAATTTAGAAACCATATAGAAACTTTAGTGCGGGGATTAAACACATTTCTGAAAAACATTCACATGAAATTAACTAGTAATTTTATGATTTGTTTATCTATTTGTTTATTACAAACGAAGCAAGAATAAAAGGGTTTTGTTTAAAAGAATATTATTGAAATGAAGTATTAATTATTGTTAAATCTAAGCTTTTATTTTAAAAAATAAAAATTAAGAGGAAAAACTTTAAAACTTTAAATTAATTTAAAAACCGGATAGAAACTGTAGTGCTGGGATTAAACCCACTTCTGGAATACACTCACTTGAAATTAATCAGTATTATTATTGTTATTTATTCATTTGTTTATTAATTGTTTACGGACGAAGCAAGAATGAAAGAGTTATGTTTGAAAAAAAAAAAAAAACATTGTTATTGGGATGAAATATTATTGTTAAATCTAAGTTTTTATTTTAAAGAATAACAATTAACAAGAGAAAAATACTGTAAAAATGTAAGTTAATTTGGAAACAATATAGAAACTTTAGTTGTGGGATTAAACACATTTCTGAAAAACAGTCACATGAAATTAAATAGTAATTTTGTTAGTTATCTTTGTTAATTACAAACGAAGCAAGAATAGAAGTTTTGTTTGAAAAATTAACGATATTATTCGAATAAAATATTAATTGTTTAATGTAAGCTCTTAATGAGAGGAAATTAATAAGAGGAAAATCTTTAAAAAATTTATTTAGAAACGTATAGAAACTGTAGTGCTGGGATTAAACCAACTTCTGGAATACATTCACTTGAAATTAATCAGTATTATTTTTATTTAATCATTTATTTATTGTTTACAAATGAAGCAAAAATGAAAGAGTTATGTTTGAAAAAAAAATATTAATTGTTAAATCTAAGCTTTTATTTTAAAGAATAACAATGAGAGGAAAAAACTATGAAAATGTAAGTTAATTTAGAAACCATATAGAAACTTTAGTGCGGGGATTAAGCACATTTTTTAAAAACATTCACATGAAATTAACTAGTAATTTTGTTATTTTTTGTTATATATTTGTTTATTACAAACGAAGCAAAAAGTAAAGAGTCTTGTTTGAAAAAAAATAGCAATATTATTGGAATGAATTATTAATTATTGTCAAATCTAAGCTTTTATTTTAAAGAATAACAATGAGAGGAAAAACTGCAAAAATGTAAGTTAATTTAGAAACCATATAGAATTAATAAGAGGAAAAAAACTGTAAAAATCTAAGTTAATTTGAAAACATAGAAATTTTAGTGCTGTTATTAAACACATTTCTGGAAAATATTCACATGAAATTAACTAGTTAATTTTGTTATTTGTTTATCTTTTTGTTTATTACAGACGAAGCAAGAATAAAAGAGTTATGTTTGAAAAAAAAACATTGTTATTGGGATGAAATATTATTGTTAAATCTAAGCTTTTATTTTAAAGAATAACAATTAACAAGAGAAAAATACTGTAAAAATGTAAGTTAATTTGGAAACAATATAGAAACTTTAGTTATGGGATTAAACACATTTCTGAAACACAGTCACATGAAATTAAATAGTAATTTTGTTATTTATTTATCTTTTTTAATTACAAACGAAGCAAGAATAAAAGTTTTGTTTGAAAAATTAACGATATTATTCGAATGAAATATTAATTGTTTAATGTAAGGTCTTAATGAGAGGAAATTAATAAGAGGAAAATCTTTAAAAAATTTATTTAGAAACGTATAGAAACTGTAGTGCTGGGATTAAACCTACTTTTGGAATACATTCACTTGAAATTAATCAGTATTAGTTTTATTTAATCATTTATTCATTGTTTACAAATGAAGCAAAAATGAAAGAATTATGTTTGAAAAAAATATTAATTGTTAAATTGAAGCTTTTATTTTAAAGAATAACAATTAATAAGAGGAAAAAACTGTGAAAATGTAAGTTAATTTAGAAACCATATAGAAAGTTTAGTGCGGGGATTAAACACATTTCTTAAAAACATTCACATGAAATTAACTAGTAATTTTGTTATTTTTTCTTATCTATTTGTTTATTGCAAACGAAACAAGAAGTAAAGAGTCTTGTTTGAAAAAAATAGCAATATTTTTGGAATGAATTATTAATTATTGTCAAATCTAAGCTTTTATTTTAAAGAATAACAATGAGAGGAAAAACTGCAAAAATGTAAGTTAATTTAGAAACCATATAGAATTAATAAGAGGAAAAAAACTGTAAAAATCTAAGTTAATTTGAAAACATAGAAATTTTAGTGCTGTTATTAAACACATTTCTGGAAAATATTCACATAAAATTAACTAGTTAATTTTGTTATTTGTTTGTCTATTTGTTTATTACAAACGAAGCTAGAATAAGAGTTTTGTTTAAAAAATAACAATATTATTGGAATGAAATATTAATTATTGTTAAACCTAAGCCTTTATTGTAACGAATAAAAATTATTAAGAGGAAAAACTTTAAAAATTTAATTTAGAACCTTACTGAAACTTTAGTGCTCGGATTAAATTCTGGAATATATTTACATAGATTCAACTATTATCGTTATTAATTAATTAATTTTTCAGAAACGAAGCAAGAATGATAGTTTTGTTTAAAACAAATTAAAACATTAAAAACATTGTTCATAAGATTGGCACGTTATTCTATTTTATTAATGCACCATACTCGAATAAAGCATACAATTAAATAATTTCGTTGTCAGAGGAACACAAATCCTCACACGATTGCATAACAAAAGTATGCTCGAGTATTCCCCAAACTTGCGCTCTTGGAAGCAAAATTTAATTTCCGAGAGATAGAAAAAAAAGAGGAAAGTTTCGTTGTTTAACTGCAACACATTAATAACTAATGCATATTTCCCGATTAAAATTAAGAGCAATTACACACGAAATAAGTTTGATGTTTTCTTTTCCAAAACTAATTATTTCTGCCCGTACTTCTTAATTATGCAAAGCTCTTGTTTTTAAGAAGAACTGATAACGAATAAGGGGATAGGCGAGAGGAAAATAAGGTATAAATATGGTGTTGCGTGTTGGTCGGCTAGAGAGACCACAAACTGGGTACTCTCGTTTCCGTAATTGCTACAACTATAATTAGATAAATGCCATTAATTACCATCTGCATTACTATCAGCTATATCTGAAACGAACGAGTGAAAAAAAAGTGATATTAATATTAATTATCATTCGGATTGGCACGTCCATATTTTGATTAAGATAATTAAGGATAAGAAACTTTTCCGTTTACATCCGCTAGAGGGTAGCATAGTTCTGTATTTTTTATAATTATCATCCTCTCTTACTTTTCTCGCCTGCTCTCTAGAAAGTTTTTATAAAGCGTAAGAACATTTCTATATACAATTTATTTGTCTAGGGAAAAGTGGCAACAGATATTTCTGATAGTTTTATGCTGCATAATATTTCAATAAATTTGGAAATAACATCGAAAATGGGTATGAGATTAAGTATATAGAGCTACGCTAAAGGTTTTTTTTTCTTTTAAACACTAGAATTACGGTGGTCTTTGTATACCTAGAATTACGGCAGGTTTCATTTTGACCTCTTGATAAGATATCCGCATATTTCTCTATATGATATAATATATTTGTGAAAAATAAATTAAAATAACGCAAATTATGACAACTACAGTTTGTTTTTAAAAATACACAGACTTTGAAGGTATGTAGGATCAATTAAACGATTTACTACGTTCTCTCCTAAACTTTGATCGCTTGGTCTCTTTTCATCTTTTCCAAATTATGGAAATCCGTTTAATAAGTATCTTGTCCTCACTTCTACTTCTAGCCAAAATTTTATTCCTAATTTATCTAGCTTGTTAGGCATATACTGCACAAAACGGCATCTTGTTTTTGTAGGAAATAACTGTTCATCAAACGTAATATTTTCATTTGGTTTGTAGCACAGCTTACAGTTGTCTATAAAAGTATTCCATACCTCGGATATTAGTGTAAATTTATCACACTGCAAACGTGAAGACCTTGCTAGTTTATTTTCCAAAACGAAGAAATTTCATAACTTCCGGAAACCTATATCTACTCAGTTTCATGAAAAAACTTTGTTCCCCAAGTCTTGGACCACAAACTAAGAATTGGTAAGCCCTTGGCGGCTAATGCCCCTTACGTACAACAACGCTATGAATGCTTCCAGTTCAGCAAATAAAATAATGAAAGAGTCATTATGAAATTTATACAGTCGAACTTCGATAACTCGAAGTCCCAGGGAACACCTAAAAATATTCGACTTATTCGAAGTTCGAGTTATCGAAGTTACCTAATAATAACAAGAGAAGAATGTGTTCAAAAGGTTTAAAACTCAAGAAATTTGGCCTCATTACGTATTAATACATATACATACCATGTAAATCTCATTTGAAAAAAGCAGTTATTTTTAATATTGTTGACATTCATAAAGTCACCTAATTTTTTAACAGGGTTACATAGTATTCTCTGTACCTTCGGCTGTCTCCAGGTATTGTTGTAAGATATGAATAGCGTCCTGTGCTTGCTCCTGACTTTCGAGAACCTTCGTTTTCGAAGGTCACGAGTGGACTGGCATTCGAAGTTTTGAACAGAATTGTGTTTTTTACCGGGGAAATCTATCACAAAAACTTCGATTTAGAAGATGTTCACTTCGAGTTATCGAGACAGTTTTTTAAAGAAAAGTATAGAAATGATTCGGGACTTGATTAAAAGTTCGAGTTAGCGGATTATTCGACTTATAGGAAGTCGAGTTATCGAAGTTCTACTGTACTTGTCTTCAACATCAGTATGCCGTATTTCTAGGTATAATCATTTGTTAGGACTAAAATAAAAATACGATTTTCTTGAAATCTTTACTATTTCGTAAATCACAATGATTTAGGAAAACTCAAGAAAGGATTAAGATATTTTTTAAAAAATAAAAGAGCTGTCAGAGATAAAAGTTTGCTAGGTGTCAAAATGACCCCTTCCGTAATTCTAGTGTTAAAGTCTGTTAGTTAAATCTTATCTATGGAGCAAAAGAAAGATATTAATAAAATAGCTTAATAGGGAAAAGAGGGAACATTAAAGTGAAATCATATTACTCTGTTCTAATGCATCATTAAGAAATGTGAAATTATAATGCTGAAAGAAAATGTTTAAAAAGAAAGCTTTAAAAATGTTAAAACACAACTATAAAACATTTTGTGAATCATAATGAGTTATATAAAACAGATTTGATTATAAAATTATAAGTTGTTTTACAGATTTAAATGTTTTTTAAAATCTTGTTAAAACAACTATATTTTAAATAATTCTGTGTAATTTTTTAAAGATATATTTATTTTAAAAATATTTTCCGAATGTACGGAAACAGTATTATTTATTTTAGAGAAGTTTTCAGTTTCAGTACCCAATAAAAACTCATGAAAGTTGGTAAACTATAAAGATATATGATTCTAACTAAATTCATATAAGAATTTTAAAACTACATTGCTTCAGTTACAAAAATATTTTCTGCAGGCATTTGTGCACACTTAACCTAAAAACTGCTTTGAAAAACAAATGAGCCAAAACAATTTTTAACTCAAAGTCCTACAGTTTCACAGAAAGACCCCGTTTGGGTCAAACCGATAGATAAGACTATAGTACTTTCGCAGGCACCGGGTTACAATGGAACCACTTCGGGGCAGTCTCTCTGGGAGGAGCACTATTTATAACCGGAAGTAAAGCAACAATAAACAAGGGTGGGTTTCCCGTATTCCATTCTACCCGAAAAGGGGGAAGCAAAAAGCATCCAACCGCTTTCGACACCGACACAGTAAAGAGCTACCGAATTTTTTGGGGACTTTTTTTCCCGATGTGCTCCACTCGGAGGGTTAACAAACAGATGCAACAATGAGGAAAATAGAGAAAGAGAAACCCTTCTATACGTAAAAAATTGTGTTGTAAATCAGCACGTTACCTCACTCTTGCTACACGTCACATTCAGGGCCTGATTAAAGCACGGACCGACTGGGCTAGGCCTTGGGCCCCGTAATTTTAGGGGGCCCCTAAAATTTGGGACTAAATTATTAAATTTTAAATAATTTAATTAACAAAATTTGAAAATGTTTTTTGTTAATTCTTCAAGTAATATTTCGTGAAACCTTATTCAGACATTAAATGAAAAAAATTAAAATGTTGACAATTTTATCTAAAACACATTCCAGTTTACTAAATCAAATGTTCAGTTTAAACTTTTAGTATTTATTTATAAACGGCTCATAGCATACATAAATTTAATATGGTTTGCAGTAATTAAAGGAACATACTGGAATAACAGTTTATTACATTCAACATTTATAATAGGAATCATTAAGAAAATAATTTACAAAATATTAAAGGAAAAAAGAATTTATCTTCTATATTATATAATATAAATTAGTGAGGTGCTTTCCCTGACGGACGGGAGATGGCGCAGTGAGCGAGGAATGAAAAAAGTGACTGACGTTTTCGGTTGTACGGTCGTCGTTCGATCATGAATATATTTCTTAAATGTTTTTCGTTAAATAAAATAATTTTGTGTGTGTCAACATCGCTTAACTGATTTAGTCATCTAGTGAGATGAAGTTTCTTAGCCATTTAATGTAACCTCTCAAATCTAAAATATTACTTCTGATTTGAATTAAAGTAGTGACGAACTTCGGAGTTGGAACAATTATGTTATGATCGCGCAATTATAACATTAGTAATAAATTAAAAATTTCAGCCAGTTATAAAGAAATATTTGCACTCTTTATTATATTTCTGAAACTTAGATACAATTGTTGTTTGCTTAAGAATTTTATTATTTTTTATCTTATTAATTTTGTCTTAAAATCTACGAATAGATATTATTTGTTAATCTTACCTATTCTGTTTTATTTTTTATATAAAAACTTAATTGCATGTGTTACACTTTACATCCTTGAGGACATACAGATTTTTGGTATTCGACTGTACTACAAAGGTATGTAAACCTAAAAAAATTAGTATAAACTTTCCTCCAAAAATATTCGTTTGGGCACTGGGCCCAACTTTGCCTTGATCGGGCCCTGGTTACATTTGTGAAATCATTGACGCCCTCAGAATTTGGGAACAGTCCCCAAACTTAATTTATTTTGTCCGCAAAACAAACTTTATTTTGACCCACCAAAAATACTTTGACTACTTGAGGACGAGAAAAGTCCCCAAATCGAAAGATTTGTCCTTTTTCGTCATTCTAATTGAGCTGCAGTTTAATTTTGTTTGCATTGTTGTTTTGGGCAAGAGTTTCTGGACGATGAGTCATTAGAGGGAATTGGGAGATCTGAATGATTGCTATTTTCTTTTTGCCTATATTATTACAAAATGTATTGTAAGTGGAAAAGGTTTTTATTTGTAATGAACTGAATATTTAAATAGCTTTTGTTCATGCATTATTGGTCAAAAAAAAGTCTGCAGTTTTTAATTTAGTTATAAGAAATTCAAGTTTGAGATTATGATAATTGGAAAGTAGGATAAAGAGGTTTTCCTTTTAAAGAAAATTGAATATTCTGAGTTTTTCAAAAATATTTCTAGTTTCACAATATTGAAATGAAAAGAAGCTATTCAAGTTCATTTTAAAGTATATTGAGTATTATTTACTTAACCATTATTTACTTAAGCAATATTATTATAAAGTATGGGTATGCATGCTAGTGCCTATTTTATCCCGTATAAATCCCCGAAAAGTATCTTCTAGTGTTTCGAAGTTTTCCTTGGATTTGGGGACACATCGTTCACTTGTCCCTAAAATACTTCTTAGAAATATGGTTGCCTTACCTTGACTGTAGTTCCTAATGGGTAATTTCGTGACCTACACGGCATACAGGAGGGAGGAGATCACCACTAGCGTCTGGGTAACGCATCATAATGCACTGGCTATACAGAGCGTGCGCAGTTGCTTTTGACGCTTTGGAGAATAGGAAAGTTACCGTAGATTAGATATCGTGAGCTAGTATCGTTACCATTAGGTTTACTGTACGTTTAAGTCTTTACTGTAGCGTAGCGATTTGTGTAGTTGAGATGGAATATGTTTTTATATTAATGAGTATGAAATGCCCTTTTACGGGCTTAAAACTTTTGAAAATGACGTTTCAGTATTCTCTGAAGTACCTCGCAGTGAAAATCTGTCTTTTTCAGTACCAAGCATCCCACTGTGGCACGGTTCTTCGTAGACGTTCGAAATCGGTTTAAGCAGTAGGTTCCAGTCTCATTACCCCTCGTATTGCAAAAGTAGACTGTAGAACTGCAAACCAAACCCGAAACTTGCTAATCTCCTCAAATTTACGGACGGAGGGTGAGATATGCGTTTGACTTGAATTTGACCCTTGTTCAGATATGATAAATTCAGTTTTTATTGTTTGTGTCGTCTCATCCCGAGCAACATTTTTAGGTTGACATTTAACAACTTGTTATTACTTTTGTATGGTTACCCCATTTGGAGAAACGCTTATTATAAAGTTGTCATTTACCCATAGCTGAACGAACACTCAGTACCCCATGTGTTAGTCCGTGTCCCGACATTGAATAATACACATCGAGGGGCAAAAAATTGTCGAAGCGAAATGGGAAAGAGAATCACAACGAGGTTTCTTAATTATAAAATTATCTGAAAATGATTGATAAATATATTGCAACAGCCTAATTTTATGTACTAATGACAACACAGTATTCAAGGCACTATTCTAGTAGTGGATTCTAGCATGATACCAGATAAAACATCTGGTAACAAACGCTGGTCTCTATAATGATTGAAAATACAAAACATTTACAATAGATAAAAACTTATGTCAGCGTATAGAGAAGGTTTCTCCTTTTAGTTTTCTTTCTTCTTTAGCCAAGGCCTCTTGAGTTTCATTGACATATTTACCAACGTGTATTAGTATCCATTGCATCATGCAGTGTCTAGTGTGTTTGTTTATCGGCATAACTCAAGACATTATGTATGAATGTGTCTTGAACGACCCTGGTGAACTGTCTGAAGGACAGCTCTGGAATAGCTTAAATTATTATTCCCCGGTCTTCTCTTTGTTTTCGAGCTTGGTATTTAGAGTCTCTTGGGTAGCAAGAAGTTTACAGGTGTAATTTGAAGCAATTTCCCCTGCTTGTTGAAACGTTCCTGATATACACTTTGGACCAGATCATATATTCTCTTGCCGTGTCATATTGGTGGCAATGCAGCAGATCAGTGTTTGTCCTCAAGAGGATCTGTATGAAGACAATTGCCTCTAAATATCTCTGGCGGTGTGTCGCTTATGGTGCTATTCAGCTAGACTGTTCATGAATACAACCAACCTATACTGGTTGGTAAAATGTGCCATTTAAATCTTATAACGTGCCTAACATTGTAAAGCGCAAGCTAGAAGTTAGGAGAGGCTATACCTTAAACAACCAAATGGAAGTAAAAAATTTCCTTTATTTCTAGACTTAGCTATAATCCATTTTAACACATTGTATGCGGAACACGTACTAGTATGCTTTCTGACGATTGATACTTGAGAGCGGGTCACGTACTAGTACGGGTTAGTGTAACAACATGGTTTGTTTGTGGGTACAAAAATAACGGTATGTACAGGAAAACGAAGCCGAATGTTTTTGTCTACTACATAGATTCTAGAAAAATTTAGACAAATAAAAACTAGTTTTTACATCAGTCGATGCGACTGATGAGAAATTAAATAACTTTTGATCTATTGAGATTTAACTGAATAACTAAATTTACGCGTAAAACGCCCTCTCCCGGTACAATTCCGCTGCGAAATGTACCCGCACACAATGATTTAATATCATTTAACATTTGCTGTACCACATTTTATGATTATCCTTTAGTTTTATCGCGTTCAAAAGACTACCCTAACCCTCGTTTTCAAATTTGTTAGTGTTACAGTACAAAGTTCAATTAGTTTTTGTTTTTATCTTAATTATACTCCTGTTAACTGTTTTTTTTAAACTAGGTATTTTAAATAAATAGTTCTTAATAATATTTTTTCCAGTTACTGAGTTACACTGTTATTTTCTGGCAGTTTGCTAAAATAGTTCAAAATGAACTTAACCTCTTTTTTTTTCCAATTCTTGCAATAGGGAGTTCAATACTTTGCTTTGTCAAGGAATGGATCAAAGGTTAAATCTGATCATCCGTTTGCTTTCATTAAAAGGGAAAAATTAAAGTAAATATAAAGTTTACTCTGTTAGATTAGTCCCGCCACCACCTCTAGATAGCTCTATTCAGCGATTGGAAAACAAAATCATAGAATGATTAATGTGACCATTTATTTTTTTACTGAAAATGGGACATTGGTTTATCGTAGGTAGTCAATGAAAAAAAACAACACATTTTCAAAGTTATTTATTCAGAAAAAGTTAGTTGGCTTAAAAGTTACGAATCGCAAAATGTTTAGTTATATTTCTATTTATCAGAAGAACAAATTTGTTATAATATAGCTGGTGACGATTTCAAGTAAGAATGAAACTCTTGGTACGTTTTTTTTATATTCATCTTAATTATCAACATCACCTTTAGAACTGAATTTGTAACTGGGTTTTCTCAGATATCCACAATTTGTTCATAATAGAAAATACTCTTTCTACAGGAGCATTTGTAGCAGGCAACCATAAAATATCTTCAATTACAATAGAAAAGTTTTTATGCTGAAGATTGTTGGCGCGAAAGTGTTTGAATACTTCCACCCAACGGGTTTCCATGGAAATACTTAAATTATTCCAATCCGTTATTTTTTTGCGATGTAATATAATTAGAAATTAATGAAAACTCGTCAAAAAATTCAGTATTTATATTACAGTCAATATATTGCTTTTCAATTATTACATCCGGAGATTTTTCGCACGGTTTCTGAAAACGGGACAATTTTGCGTCCCACAGTCCATTTCGGGGACACCAAGACTCGTAATTGTAAAAAGGAACAGTCCCGTTCAAAACGGGACGTCTGGTCACTTTAAGAATGATAGATAAGTCTGATTTGATTCGGGATGTGTTTTTGAATGTGTGTTTAATTATATTAACTTAATCTCTATTTTATTCATATTCATCTGGTAAACACGTATTTACAACCTAACATAATTCATTTTGTGTACTGTGAATTCAGCCTGATGTCTTGCATAATTAAAAGAAAGTTGTGTTCGACAATAGACTGTTTTCATCCATAATTTTGGTTTCTACAGATTCTTCATAGCGAATCAAAAGGATAAGAAGAATGTAAGCAATTACCTTGATTTGATTATTGATTACCGTTGAACATTTACAATTATTAATAAGCTTAAAATAATTCTTAGAATCCAAAGTTCAAGAAGCAATGGATCAACGGTTAAATCTAATCTTCCATTTACTTTCACTAAAAGGGAAAAACCAAAATAAATATACAGTTTTCTCTGTTAGTCTTGCCACAGACCTCTAGATGGTTCTATTCAGCGATTGAAAAACAAAAGCATAGAATGATAGACTAGTCTGATTCGATTCAGGATGTGTTTTTGAGAGTGTGTTTAATTCTATTCATTTAATCTATTTTATTCATATTCATCTGGTAAACATGCATTTAAAACCTAACATAATTCTTAATTCATTTTGTGTACTGTGAATTCAGTGTGATGTGTTGCATAATTAAAAGAAAGTTGTGTTCGTCAATACTTCTGTTTTTATCCATAATTTTTGTTTCTACAGATCCTTCATAGTGAATCAAAAGGATAAGAAGAAGGTAAGCAATTACCTGATTTGATTATTGATTACCGTTGAAAATTTACAATTAGTAATTGGCTTAAAATAATTCTTAAAATCCAAATTTGAAGAAGGAATGGATCAATGGTTAAATCTGATCTTCCATTTACTTTCATTATAAGAGAAAAATCAAAGTAAATAGAAAGTTTTCACTGTTAGATTAGTCTCGATTACTGTGAACATTTACAATTATTAATTGGCTTAAAATAATTCTTAAAACCCAAAGTTCAAGAAGGAATGGATCAACGGTTAAATCTGATATTCCATTTACTTTCATTAAAAGAGAAAAATCAAAATAAATAGAAAGTTTTCTTTGTTAAATTAGTCTCTCCACTGACCTCTAGATGGCTCTATTCAACGATTGGAAAACAAAAGCATAGGATGATAGACTAGTCTGATTCTATTCGGGTTGTGTTTTTGAATGTGTGTTTAATTCTATTCGTTTAATCTGTATTTTATTCATATTTATCTGGTAAACATGTATTGAAAACCTAACATAATTCGTAATTCATTTTGTGTACTGTGAATTCAGTGTGATGTGTTACATAATTAAAAGAAAGTTGTAATGGGAAATGTCCCGTATTTGCGGTTTCGTCTATCAACGGAATTCTAATTCGTAAACAAAATAACATCAATACACACGTGAAAGATTCCGTATTAAATCCGATCACTTAAAGGAATTCTGATACAAATAACTTGAATAAATAAATACGCCAAAATAAAAAACACACCTTTGGTCATTGCGTACTTCATCTCATTTTTTTATTCTATAATTTTTCTCGCAATGTTACACTGTTGCCACTACTCTTATCCTTTTTGGAAAAGAAAAAAAAATATCTAAAACCATGGAGGTAACAAGTTGTGTTCGACAATAGACTTCTGTTTTCATCCATAATTTTGGTTTCTACAGATCCTTCATAGCGAATCAAAAGGATAAGAAGAAGGTAAGCAATTACCTGATTTGATTATTGATTACTGTTGAACATTTACAATTATTATTTGGCTTAAAATAATTCTTAAAACCCAAAGTTCAAGAAGGAATGGATCAACGGTTAAATCTGGTCTTCCATTTTCTTTCACTAAAAGGGAAAAACCACAGTAAATATAAAGTTTACTCTTTTTTTTTATTATCCATCTTCAGATAAGGACGCTAGATATGAAAAGGCTAAAAAATTTAAATTACTGGAACTAATATGCAAGTCGGATAGATCTAGTTGATGTTCTGACTATGCATTTTTTCTTTTTACTATTTCTTCAAATGGGAGAATCATTATAGCCCAGTACACAGTTTTTTATTTTTTAAAATATCCCCAGTGCTCTCCAAAAATGCGGGATATTTACTTGCGAAGTATCATGTAGTTCTAATAACAAGTGGTAAATAGCACGGAACTTATGGAGTGGAATAAAAGAAGCGGCACGGCTTTGCCGAAAAAGGGATTTACTTTTTTTATGCTCGGGTTAGTACAAGCATGTGTTGTAGTGAATGTGTATAGAAAAGGAAGGAAGGGATTATGGGATATTTCCTCTGGTTACGAGGTTATATGTGCTCTAATATCTATCTGGCTAAAAAAAATGGAGTATTAATTTTATGAAGTAGAGCTGTTGACCGTGAAAAATATCAGGACTTTTCTATTTTGATGATACGAGATATAGGCACGGTAACAGAGAATAAAACAAAAGGAGTACTTCCTTTAAAACACGGGTCCTCAACAATTTTGTGAAGCAGGCGCACTTAAAATTAAAAAAAATATAGAGGTAAAAGGAACTGGATTTAAAAAAATACATTAAAAAAAGATTATATGCTTATATCGCAAACATTTTTATAGATTTTTACTATAATCCCCTATATAATAATAGACTTTGTTGTCTGTCCTTCTGTCCGCGAATTTATGAAGCAATTGTACCTGGAATGAATAGAGCATTCACATTGGATTTTTGTTGAGTTAGAGTTAGCAAAATTCAAAGCGAATAAAGTTTATCTTTTCCTAAACTATAGGTCCAATTCTGAAGTAAATTGGTATGAATAAGCGTAGTATCACAGCTTAAAATATTGTCATCTTTAAAACGTTCGAAATCCACCCCTTCCCTCTTTTCGAGCGTTTAATGCCATTATATCAAGCCCCATTTTATGAGCAGGCGATTAAATTTATCAATTTATTACATAATAAATAGGTAAAAATAAGAATTTTTTTCTAGCATTATGACGTCATTCGTTTAACCATTTCATTTAATCATTTATTTTAGATTATTTAAATATCTTCAACTTTAATTCCATACGTTTTATCACTAAACTTAGATATTACGTAAATAATTTTCTTTTATATTTGGCTTAAATAATAGATTAGGTACATATGTGATAATTTTAATCGATTATTTTTGCTGAAAGATAATTCTCAGCCAAAAAACAAACCATTTTTTTACCTGCCTCATAGGGTACATTAAATTCTGGAAAATTAAAAATTTTACTGATCACGTCATATCACGGGCTATATACTAGTTTATAATAAATGTCAAATTAGTATGAAAACACTCCATATTACAACATTTCATGGCAATAGAGTTTATAACAACAGCATGGGGTAATAACTAATACGAATCAATCTACATTAAAATACAATACTAATGAAGAATGTTGCAATAGACATAATAGAGAGGTGATTAAAATAGGCGTGAGACAGAGGTCAGTCTAGCCAATTTATGGGGTAGAATCCCAGTTCCGGGGGCCGGCCGCCATGTTTTTGGTTCTATTTTTGTACAAGTGATCGCCAAACTGTCGCCAAGTGATGTTTACAATCTGTGCTTTGTTTTGTATTAAGTTTATACCCAATTTCAAAGCATATTTTGAACAAAAAAAGGTTTGAAAGATGAATGCAAATTTAAAAAAAATCAAGTTTTGCCAGAAAACTGTGTCTAGAATTTGGCGATATCGCCCACGCTTGGCGTGCCCCCCGAACTGGGATATCGCCATTTATGTAGTTTTTCACCAGTAAGATTTCAAAAATTAAGTCGTCATTGTTGAATACAATTCTGCTCATTGTGGAATTAATATTTCATAATTTTTTATGCTATTAGAAGCTAATATTTTAACAATTGGGCAACACTCCGCTTTATTAAAAATTGAACTATCGTATATGAGATATGATAAAAAAATAGAAATATTATCTTTTGTAAGAAATTAATATTTCAAAAATTATGTAAGTGTCCACTTTATTAAAGAATTAAAGGATCTTATGCGATACGATAAAATCAAATAAAAATGTTATCTTTTACTATAACAAGATAGTTAAGAATTGTGTAAATACCACCTTTATTAAATAATTCAAAGATCGTATATCTCATATTCAAATAAAATAAGTTGCAATGAAGTGCAGCAAAAAATATGTATAACAGGCGAACATGAAAGTCATGTGGTGTTTGCAACAGATTTTGTTTTGTTTTGTTTTCAAATTACATGTGTTATCTTTTTATATAGGTTTCCTATAATGCATAGTATGATATTGTAAGCGTCAAATTTCATTCTTTTTCACTGTAAATCTCAGTAAAGTTTTTTTGCATAGTTTATAATGCTAAAGATATCGGAAAATCTATGCACAGTAGGGCGTAAAAGTCTTTAATAGATCTCAAAAAGAACTCTAGAGCAAAAATATTGATTTAGGGAAATGTTATAAAAATTTCAACACATTTATAAAAAATTAAATAATATTTTTTAATGTATTTAGTTAACTTAGTTTACTAAATATGTTTTGAATTGGATTTTAAAACATAAAACAATTAAGTATTTCAGAAAATAGTGCAATCTTTTATTCTATTGTCGAGTGGTCATACGATTGCCGAAGGGTTAGGGCACTAATCTTCTGTACCGGACTTCATGGGTTCGAATTCCGCCGTGGTATTAATAGGATTTGGAATCTCATAATAACGAAATTAATGCTGACTATCACAGATAGACGACATAACTTGAGCTCTTTAAAAATACAATATAACTCCATGTATAATAAATATAATAACTTAAAAAATTTCTTTCTTTAACTTTAAAAGTATTTCTGGAGACCTTCAACTTGTTGTCTAGTCTATAAAAATAAAGTGATTTAAAAGTTTCTTTTATAAGATCCTCTTTTTTTTTCAACAGAACGTCGACAAGATTAATTTTCTGCAAACGCGATTTTTAAAATTTACTCTAGGTTTAATATTTTAATATATGATATGTGATTCATTACCCTTCTAAGAGTGCTACAGTTTAATATATGATTTAGAAATTTGGAATACGTGCTTCAAAAACACTTTTTTTTACACTAATTTTTCTTAAAGACTGAACTTACACCAACTGAAGCTTTAAAGATCTTTCTGCCACTCCTTTTTAAAAATTGGACAAAACTAAAATTGGACAATAAAACTAAAATTGGACAATAAATTGAAATAATAATTTAGGAGTTCAACATAAACATTAATTTGTGTTGGACTCCTGGGAGTAAAGGAAACTAATTTGGAAAGCAAAGGGTTAAAGAATTTAAGAGGTACCGTGTTTTTTAATATAAACATTTTACGTAATATTGCATTCCCTTTCATTTGTAACTAGTACATTTGTAACAGTTTTGTTGGTAGGACCTTCATGCTCTTATCAGCAAAACGTATATACAGGCTCACAGACGTATACAAGCATTTTATAAATGATTCGCTGTTATGAAATCAGTCTATAAGAACAAATATGTATTTCTTGTATCTGACGTGCAGCTTTGATAACTTCTTTTTTCAGTTCGATATCTCACAACAGGCTGCTTACACTGACGGATATAAGACGTTTGGGATTCTACGGTGGAGAATTCTCTCATATTTAATCAACCTTAGGAGGAGAATCTTTGCTCCTGTAACGTCACTGGATCCTCTGGTAGCGTGTGGGTGTCGAAGTTGTAGTGACACGACGTACAGCTGAAAACAATAACAACATCCATTTTGGACTAAATATAAACCATTTACAAAGTTTCCGAATGAAAATCACAGGGGCTCAGGATGAGGTGGGTACGGACCCAAAAGTCCCAGGTTCTAGGTGAACCTGAATAAAAATCTGCGGTCAGGTGCCCGACAGATACACAGGCGCCTGGAACCTGGTATTACACTCGGCCCGTAATTGGCTGTTAAGTACATTGGCAGCGATTTCTAAAATTGGCGAAATATTTTGGCAATGCTTTCCACGATTTTATTCTTATACATTGATTTAGATTGGCTTTTTATCAATTTATTTCTCTTTATTTATCCAATATTTATTCCTTTATTTAGAAGAATTTGAAACGTACAAAGAATGGAAATTGAAAGTTCTAATTGTAAATATTGAAGCTCTGTGTTTTCTCAGAAAAAGTATTTAACAAAGCATGTGAAAGTTTCTCATTTTGATAAACTAAAATTAATTTAATGTGTAACATAACTTTAATTAAATACCAGTAAGCCTTTAATTAAATGTATAATCGCCTTCTCCTCCCTTTGAAAAAAAATTCTATGTACAATCCTGTGTCCTTCTGATTGTTGAAATAATATATAAATTCACCGGAAGTGTCGCCAGGATATTTCGCCAATTTTAGAAATCGCTGCCAATGTACTTACCATCCAATCACAGCCCGAATGGAATACCAGGTTCGAGGCGCCTGTGACAGATACGCGGTTGTACAGGGGTACAACTTGGATTCCTTGAGTTCCACAGAAAACTGGAGATCGGCTCTCCAAAAACGCAACCTTCCGTTGTCTTCTCCTCTTGTCCTTCCGTCAATCTTCTCCCGGCGAAAACTACCGCCTTCTGAAGTCATCTTTCACTTCTTCCTATTGGCTTTTCTTCCCGCTTCGCCGTCTTGCTAGCCTTCGATTGGTTCTTTCTTTGGCGTCCGAGAGTCTGTCATTTCCATGTCGCGTTCGACCTTCTAATCATCTTGGACATCTCAAGGCTTGTCGAACCGAAAATCCTTTGTCGTTTAGTGTGAATTTTCCAGACAGAATGTCACCTGGGCCTTGGGTTTTAACGAAACCTCTTTGTGAAGCTAATAGGATGTCGCGACGTCACAATTTACCTGTCAACTTTTTCACTTGCCATGTCTGTTTCTGCTCAACTGTTGTACATAGACATATATTTTTAACTACAAGGAAGACCAAGGAACAAGCAGATGGATCAGGTTGAAGATGATTTTAAAAGTTGGTATAACTAACTGGAAACTAAGTCTAGTCGGCTGGAATGAAAAAAAAATCTTAAAGGGGACAAGAGCCTTTCTAGATCTATAGTGCCAATGATAATGATGATGAGTATATGTTGACCACCAAGATTTGTAGAGAAAAAGGACTTTACAATGAAACCTCTATAGGACAGCTATGAAGATCGTCGTAAATGTTTTCTTTTGAAGATAAAATTAACTTGTATGCTCGCCTCAAATGAACGCAGATATATTTACTTGTGAAAAATCAGGCAGTTCTGATACAAAATCGGTAAACAGCATGGAACTTGAAAAAAGAATCATAAAAATTTGACCTAATTTTGAAGCATAAATAACATGCAAATGGTTGAGAAGTTTGTGAGGCTGTTTACAGATTTTCGATCTCTCTTAATACATTGTATGCTTGACACGTACTAGTATGTTTTCTGGCGACTGATACTTGAGCGCTGGTCACTTACTTGTACGGGTTAGTGTAACAACATGGTTTGTTTGTGGGCAAAAATAACGGTATATACAGAAAAACGAAGCCGAATGTTCTTGTCTACTACATAGATTCTGGAAAAAATTAGACAAATAAAAACTAGTTTTTACATTACTAGTTTTATGATTGCTCTTTTCATATTTTTATAATGTAAAATGTTTAACATAATTCGAAAAATTAGAACTATATACTACTATTTCTATTTGATTCTTCATATTTACGATACTATTATAAATTTATCCACTAAAAATATATTTTTTTGTTTACAAAAATCTTATGGTTGTTATTTATATATTTCTATTTATATATTTGATTTTCATATATTTTATACATTTGATTAACTATTATTTTGACATTATAAAACTCAGTTCCTGAAAGTTTGATCAAATGGATTTGGTTCACATTGGTTGTGAACCCCTCAATAATGTACTATTGATTGTTGAATATGAGCTCTACCCAAAGTTTGATTAAGGTTATATACATTTTTTGTGTTATTACAGAGTAATATTTAAGGAATTGTGTAACTCTTTTCTTTATTAAGAATCGGAGGATATCTCTCGTTGAAATAAGTTTAAATTAAATGCACAAAAAATGTGTGTAATTTTAAAAGGCCTGCAAGGAAGTCGTGTGTTGAATTAATAAAAAAATATCTTCAGTGTTCATCAAAATTATCCTCGGATATTTATGACAGTTACTTGCGAAACATCACGCAGTTCTGATAACAGGCGGTAAATACCACGAAACGTATGGAGTGGAATAAAATATATTACTTGGCTGAGATGAGATTTATTTACATTTTATACTTCAGTTAACTTATTGCTGTGGATAGAAAAGAAAAAGAGGTAAATATTACAAGCGGTAATGGGACATTTACCGCGGTTATGATGCTGTATTGGAACTAGTGGAGTCTCCTCCAGTTGTGTACATGAGCAACAAGTAATAGTTATATTGACAAGTAATAGTTATATTAAACAATTAAATAAAATATTAACACTAAAACTTTTGTTATTTTTTTACTCTAAATCATCTATATACTGATATGAGATCCAGTAATATTTATCTATACATCAATCAATATATTTATATGTAGATCTATAGGTAGATAGATTATAGATACACATACATATATATGAGTGTGTGTGTGTGTGTGAAAAAAGAGATAAATGTATATACATACATTTATGTATACATACACAGCCCTCCGTGTCTGTGTGTGTGTCTCTTTCTCCCTCTCTTTCTCTCACTTTTTA
>CM063510.1:112197189-112259689 GCA_032207245.1 Pardosa pseudoannulata | reverse complement strand
ATTTGGTGACTATGAATTTTTATAAAACACACGTACACACACACACACACAGTTACTCAAGGACACTCACTTTTATATAAATAAATTCTATGTTCTCGAAAAAAAATGTACTCTCATCAGATTCGACTTGGAAAGCAAATAGTTAATATGTCAGTGACCGTCTAGTATATCAAAATGATCTGCCCAAAATTTGGTGACTCTATGACACACAGTGTGGATTTGTATTAAACACACGCACAAACGAACAGACATTTTTATATAAATAGATTATCCCTGCTCTCGGCGAAAATTCCTCTCTAACATTTATGATATTTACTTCCGAAACCTCATAGAGTTTTGATAACAAGCGGTAAATAGCACGAAACTTATGGAGTGGAATAAAAACACACGGCATGATTCGGCTGAAGAGAATTTATTATTTTCCATGCTCGGGTTAGTATATATTTTTGGTGCGTGAGTACAGAAAGGAAAACAGGGCGGTATGGGACATTTACCGTAGCTATGAAGCTGTGATGGGCTTCTTGCTGCTTTAGCGCGTTTCTGTCTAATTCACTGCTGGCGAAAAATACTCGTTTCATGAAGTAGAGCTGTGGAACCTAGAAAATTCGCAAGGTATTTCTTTTTCGATGATGAGGTCACACATTACGCTACATTATTTTGGGAAAAAAATGGCGCGCTCCTTTGAAGACTTTTTTTTGGGACTTTTCCTTTTGTCTGTTTTACAGCCCGTTAGTAGTGTCGCAAGTTTTATTAAAAATACTAGCTGCTTCGCACCCAGCCTTCGGTCTGGGTAATAAAAATATAGTCAAGATAAAATATAAAATTTGTATTTACCAAGTAATAAAAATCTAGTTTAAAATATTAAAATCTATAGCAATAATTTATTTTTTGTTTAAGAAATGGCAACTGCGAAATGCAAACAATTTTGATAGATCATGGCGAGTTTATAATACAAAAATCTCGCCAAGATAATAAAATAAAAAAAAGATCATGCTTTTCTAAAATATAAGCGTTTAGCATTTAGAAGAAGCGAAAATAATCTCATGTACATATATACTATCATAAATATATACATTTACACTTGAAATTTAATAACAAAGATATATTTTTGTGTTAATCGGATTACCAAATATCAGGCGAGAATGATGCCAACATTCAATAACACTGTCATTTTTTGACGCCATCTCAACAATGGAATTGCGCCTGCCGCAAAATTAAACTGGTATTTTGGTCGGTTTTTCGATAATATCTTTCGAACTAATTGGAACATAGAAACACGAATGGGTGAAATGACTTCTATGGATCGTTCCGCATCTTTTGGTACCTTTGGCGCCGTTCTGTGTCCAGCGGTTTGTGAGGAGATAGACGCACATTGATAGATAGATAGAAATAGTCAAATTTTAATATATAAGAAGATTGACAGACAGGTAGGCCCCGTATTCCAACGTAGTCATGTTTAGATTTATATTTTACTTTGTTCGAAACTCAGCTGTAAGACATAGATCTAAGAATTTCTATAATTAATTGCCATCATAAAAACTGCAAAATTCCTGAATTTTTTTTAAAAATTGAATAATTCGACGGCGAATAAAAATTAAAAAATGTGGTTTGTATCAATCGGATGGAAATGAAGTTTTGATGACGCAAACAAAAATGCTTTGATTATATTCCATTCCATTTCATTTCTAGATGCTATTCACGGTTTTCTGCCATCATATCATGCAAAGCAATAGTTTAAAGAAGCATCTGCATGAGATACTTCCGATAAATACGATGGAATTTTACACGAGAGATTCTTAGTTTATTTTGAAAACAAAAAATTGAAATGAACTCTTTGCTCTTAAAAACATATAAAATTATATAAAGATGGTAAAGTGAATAATAATGAAATTGAACTCTGTGCGCAGAATATGGAAACAAAAGGAATCTAAAATTTAATATAAATTCCTTTAAAATTCCACTAAACTTAGAAGTGTCTTAAGAAAAAAAATAAAGAACTCTCAATTCAGAAATTGTTATTTATACCGAAGGTAGTAAGTCTTCAGGGTCTCGCTCATTTTGAGAGAGTATGTTCTGTGTCACCCCCCAAGCAGTACCGTAGAGATAGTCTCTTGACAGTACTGCCCCGAGGTGCTTGAGCTACCCAGTACATGGGGGTATATTTAGTTTGGACGTGGGTTGGAAGATTGGAAATATTTCTATAGGGTGGAGTTGTCAACCTCCCCCCCCTTAAAACCTTCCAGTCTTATAATCCAAGGAACAAGAAACCAGACTAATCTATCGGAGACGATTTATGCATTTGCATTTTGATGCTGGAATGTTCTTTCACTTTGCAGAAGCAAAACTCTCCAAACGCTTGTTGAAAAAAAAATGTGTACAATATCAACACGATTGCCATTCAAGAGATCCGCTGAATTGGTGATTCAATTATAGAGATTAGAAATTATCCTGTATTCTACAGTTGTGACATTACAAAACATATTAGGCACAAGATTTGTTGTTGACAAGCGAATTAAATATCTTATTTTGGATTTTAAATCAAAACCACCTAGATTATGTAGAATTAAAATAAGAGGCATGTTTTTCATCCATAGTGTTATATGTGCCCTTGCACCAACAGATGAGAAAGAGAGTCATGAAAGCCCAGTTTACATGTGCCAGTAAAATTATCTTCATTTTACCTGATAAAAGAGATTTTACTTGGAGGGCCAGAATTAAATATCGTATTTTGGATTTTAAATCAAAACCACCTAGATTATGTAGAATTAAAATAAGAGGCATGTTTTTCATCCATAGTGTTATATGTGCCCTTGCACCAACAGATGAGAGAGTCATGAAAACCTAGTTTACATGTGCCAGTAAAATTATCTTCATTTTACCTGATAAAAGAAATTTTACTTAGAGGGCCAGAAAAGTTCCCTTTACATGAGCAATGATTTTAATCCTCCTTTTTGCCGGGACTGTGGTCAGAAGTTCCATGATCATGCGGGAGGGCCATCCCATCATTATGACCATCTAAATGATCACTACCTGGTTTTTCCAGATTGCGTGCGAAAATTTCTCTTTTTAAAAACACTAATAGAAATTGTGACATTCAGATTGTTTTAAATTAAAGAACGCAAAATTTAGAAAGATTTATTGAAGAGCTGAACTGTCAGATCAGAGCTACTGATTTTGATGCCACTACTAACTTGGAAAATAAATGGTTGCTGTTGAAAAAAAATCGTATTACTTACTGTATAAAATGTTGGGATCTGGACAGAGAAAATAACTAAGAAATATTCGTTTAATGAGGAATGCAAATCAGGCATCATTTAACATTAGGAAGGTAACAATGTCTTCAGTTTTTTTTTATTTGAGTTAAAAATGGATAAATGTCATACCTCCTCCATGCCTGCTTAATACTTTAATTTTGTTTTACTGCAGTATCATACACAAATAACGATGTCTTTGCTTTATGGTCCTCCCGGAAAATAATCTCTGGTTACGGCTCTGACTAGAAGTACTATTTTTACTAAGACAGTGCAGATCTTTCCTTGTGCCGATGATATAGTAATAAAAGCACTCGCTGAAAACTCTTTACTAGAGGCATGCATTGCTCTTAAGAGGTCTGCTGAAAGGATTCATTTGGATATTAATGATAAAACCAAATATATGCCTCTCACTAAAGTTCCAAAGAGCTTTTAAACATTTCGAGCCTGAATTTTTTTTAAATTGAAGTAGTCAATAGCTTTACCTATCTTGAATCAAACATCAACATTCTAAATGGCATATTTATTGAAAATAAAAAAGCGTACTTTTACAGATAATCAATGTCTACATTTTCTTAAATTCCCAGCAAGGTCTTAAGGTCAAAGAATTTTCTTAAAGTCAAAACTAATTAAAAGACATACAAAGAATTTCCATACATAAAGTCATCCTTTTGTCTGAGCTCCCCTTATGTATCTGAGACTTGAACTTCACTAAATCACAGGTAGAACACGATTGTTATGTTAGTACGATTTACATCGTAATAACATAGCAGGTCGAATTATGCTACGTTTGGCGGAGATATTCACAGGAAACAAAGCAGATTCTTTTCCCCTTTGTGTAGAAAAAAAGCTACCCTAATCAAGGCGAAAGGTTTGGTTTTGTAGGTTCAAGCATTTTTCAGAAATACCTAATCACACACATACACAAAAGAAATAAAACTTGTTTTGACTTTTACCAGAGAATAAATTTTGTTTATTTGAAGAAGCCATTTCATTTTATTTCTTTTCCGACGGTAGTACGGAGAGAAAGAAACCTGTTTTGCATGCAGGATATTTCCGTTTGGAAGAAAGTGGATCATTAGAGACCAACATTTAACGATAGTACAACGGATGAAAGAGGTAGATATTTTTCTTCTAGTCTCCCTCGTCTGAGCCTGGATTTCTGTGAGAAGGCAATGTTGTGCGACTATGTGGCTGAGATCAGGAGGTCTGTGCTAGGTGTACTGTATGTCATTTTAAAAGTGAAGGTCCTGCGCGGCAGCCAGCGAAACGAGCTGTACCAGCCGCACTTGAACGAATTTGCGATGAAGTTGGTCACCAAGTTTTGCAACGAAAACAAAGGAACAGAAGTGTGCGAGGAAATATGTGTACTTGATAGGTGCGCGGATTACACGGGCTGGGCAGGTGGTGAGACAATTGTTGAAGTTCACCTGCGCTTGAGAGGAATTTGTATCAAAATTGAAGAGTTGACAGACATTATGATTTCTTTTGCCACTAATCTGGCCCGAAAGGCAGATTTGAAGGGGAAATTCAACCCCGATCGTGTTCATCGCTTCATGTATTGAGAAGAAAAGAAGGTAAACATTTCTTATTCTTAGCGAAACACAGTGCCTATAAACCTATCTATATACAACGACTCTATGTGTATCTATTGATGTATTGTACATTTCTGCCACCCAGGTTAGATTTCCAACTTGTTGCCACAGTGGGGAAATCCTGTTAAAATTTTCATTTGTTGAAAAAAATTCTTGTTAATGAAACCATGTAAAAAAAAACTAACTTTGAGTTAGTGAAGATACAAATTTCAAATTATGAGTATAGACTCGGCAGTAACCAAAAGTATAAAAAAGAGTTTTCAAATGTTGATTTGTATCTCTCAGTAATCTTTTACCAACACAAGAGTTTAGGAATTACAAATCGCTAATTATTCCTGCACGATATAGGAAATGTTAAAATTATTGTAGAGGTTTATTTAAAAGCTAAAAGGTATAGTGTCTTGATTTTACTTCCGTCTAAAAAACATATAAGCATTTTATGTTATAGGAAAATGTTAGAGGAAGATGGATTGCCTCTAAGCATCTTGCACAAGGAGATATTAAATTGACTGCATCTATCCAGTGACAGATTTAAGCTTAGGATATACAATCTACAGCTTACGGCCTTGCCATCTTCTGGGCGTCAAATTAAAAAACAGCTAAAACGGTAATAACTTAAAAACAAATATTTTTTACAACAATGAATTACAGATATATCACTTTTATAATTTATACTATAAAGGTTCAGAGTTGGCAGGAAAGGTTCCTATGTGAATATATGAACATAGTTTAGAATATTGACAGTATTTTGATACCAAATAGTATAAACAAACACGCAAGTAAATATGTGTTGGGATGGGGGGGGGGGGAGGTTGAAAACCCACAAGTGGCCATGTCGATCAGCTGTGGAGTTTTGTTTGAAATTTAAATTGGAAGTCGGGTGAAGAGGTAGCGATACGTGAAGGTAAAGGCTTGAAACCGTTTATGAAGTCTGACTAGTGCAAGGATTTTTATAAACTTAGTATTTGATAATACTGTCAAGCTGTAGTATGTCGATATATCATCTGGGATGTGGCTATTGAATGTAAATAGCATCAGGAAGTTAGAAGTGGGATATTTGAGCAGTTTGGAAGGACTGCAATCTCAAAGAATCAGTCCCTGATTAAATTTGGATAGCTAGGAAAGTTAAGATTTCTCTCTCTGTGTCACACACACACGAAAAAAAAACAAAAAACTACTGGACAGATTGCAATGAAAATTTCACAGTTTGTTCTTATTAGTGATGGGTGTGTTTAAAGAGTGGTTTGAATAAAATCTAATAGGTAGAAATGCTATTTAAAGATCAGTGTAATAGTGATGTAAATTGCAATCAGTTGAAATTTGGAATGTAGATGTGCCGAAGTAAGTAACTAATACAAAAACAATCTTCTCTCTCTCTCTCTTTTAAACTTCTTAGAGGGAATGAGAGAACAGGGGAACAAAAATTTGGCATGATAAATTTTATCTCTCTACCACTTTCAATAATTAATTTTCTGACATGAAATGAAATGTAGGCCAACATTTGGTCCTTATATGATTTTTTCAATATATGGCACCTATTTCTAATTTAAAAAGGCAATTGTATAATAACATTATGATTCTTTACATGACTATTACGAAACTGTGCGAAAAATAAGTAGCTATAATTTGGTTTTTTATATTTAGATTTAAAGTATATTTTGTTATTTGTGTTTATATGTAGCTCTTTATATCTCACACAGTTACTGGTAAAATTTCAATTTAATAGCTTAGTTGGCGGTTTTTTTTTCGTGACATTTTCAAAAGATCTCTAAATAAAAGCAAAAATTATTCAAATATTCTATTTGAAATTTTTGGCATATTTATAAAATTCTATATGCAATTTTAGTACCCCGATTTAAAAAAGTTTGAGATCCACTGACCTACTGTTGTGGCAAGTCAAAATCTGGCCTTGTATTTATAAAACAGTTACTCTTAGAATCACTTTATTAGCTTAGACGTTTTATTTCACAACGTTTTCAAACAATATCTAAATTAAAGCAAAAAATATTTAAATATTCTATTCTAAAATATTTTAGCATATTATAAAAATATATTTCTATATGCAATTTTAATACCCTCACTTCAAAAAGTTTGAGATTCACTGGCTTATATTCTTGGCAAGTCTAATTCTGGTTCTGCATCTAGGAAACAATTACTGGTAGAATCTCACTTTATTAGCTTGTCATTTTTCACAACATTTTCAAACGATCTCTAAATTAAAGCAAAAAGTATTCAAATATTCTGTTCGAAAATTTTTACCATATTTTAAAAATATATTTCTATATGTAATTTTAATACCCAGCCTTCATAAAGCTTGAGATCCACTATCGTAAGGTCCTGGCAAGTCTAAATCCGGCCTTGAATCTATGTAACAATTACTGCTAGAATCTCACTTTATTAGTTTATTTGTTTGCTTATATTTTTATTCAAATTTTTTTAGCACATTTTAAAAACATTATTATATGCAATTTCAATACCCCGTCTTCATAAAGCTTGAGATCCACTGTCTTACGGTCCTGGCAAGTCTAAATCTGGCCTCGCATCTATGTAACAATTACTGCTAGAATCTCACTTTATTAGCTTATTTATTACTTTTCACAACATTTTCAAACAATCTCTAAATCAAAACAAAAAGCATTCAAAAATTCTGTTTGAAAATTTTAGCATATTTTAAAAATATTACTACATGCAATTTCAATACTCAAGAAATTTGAGAAGAAGTTTCAAGAAGTATGAGACCCACTGGCTTACTGTCTTGCATTATAAAACAATTGCTCGTAGAATTCCACTTACTAGCTTAGTTGACGTTTTATTTCCCAACATTTTTAAACGATCTCTAAATCAAAGGAAAAAATTATTAAAATATTTTATTTAAACTTTTTTAGCATATTTTAAAAAAATATATTTCTATATGCCATTTTAATACCCCGTCTTCAAAAAGCTTGAGATCCACTGGTTTACAGTCCTGGCAAGTCTAAATCTGACCTTGTATCTATGTAACATTTACTGGTAGAATCTCGCTTTATTAGTTTAGTTGTTATTTTTCACAACATTTTCACACGATCTCTAAGCAAAAAGTATTCAAATATTCTTTCGAAATGTTTAGCATATTTTAAAAATATTACTATATGCAATTTCATTATCCCGACTTCAAGAAGTTTGAGACCCACTCGCTTACGGTCTTGCATTATGAAACAATTGCTTGTAGAATCTCACTTTATTAGCTTAGTTGTTACTTTTCACAACATTTTCACACTATCTCTAAGCAAAACAAAAAGTATTCAAATATTCTGTTTGAAACTTTTAGCATATTTTAAAAATATTACTACATTTAATTTCAGTACTCCGATTTCAAGAAGTTTGAGACCCACTGGCTTACGGTCTTGCATTATGAAACAATTGCTCGTACAATCTCACTTTATTAGCTTAGTTGACGTTTTATTTCCCAACATTTTCAAACGTTCTTTAAATCAAAGCAAAAAAGATTCAAATATTTTGTTCAAACATTTTTAGCATATTTTAAAAAATATATATTTCCATATGCAATTTTAATACTCCGTCTTCAAAAAGCTTGTAATACACTGGCTTACGGTCCTGGCAAGTCTAAATCCGGCCTTGCATCTATGTAACATTTACTGGTAGAATCTCAGTTTATTAACTTAGTTGTTGGTATTTTTCACAACATTTTTCATGATCTCTAAATCAAAACAAAAAGCATTCAAATATTCTATTTGAAAATTTTAGCATATTTTAAAAATATTCCTACATGCAATTTCAATACTCCGATTTCAAGAAGTTTGAGACCCACTGGCTTACGGTCTTGCATTATGAAACAATTGCTCGTAGAATCTCACTTACTAGCTTAGTTGACGTTTTATTTCCCAACATTTTCAAATGATCTTAAAATCAAAGCAGAAAAGATTCAAATATTTTATTTAAACTTTTTTAGCATATTTTACTAAATATATTACTATATGCAATTTTAATACCCGGTCTTCCAAAAGCTTGAAATACACTAGCTTACGGTCCTGACAAGTCTCAGTCCGGTCCTGCATCTACGTAACAGTTACTGGTAGAATCTCATTTTATTAGTTGAGTTGTTATTTTTCACAACATTTTCACACGATCTCTAAGCAAAAAGTATTCAAATATTCCTTCGAAAATTTTAGCATACTTTAAACGTATTACTATATTCAATTTCATTACCCCGACTTCAAAAAGTTTGGTTGGTTGGGGTTTCTTCTCGCAAGATCCAAGCAAGGATATGCTGCACCAAACAAAGATTGAAAATATTAACCAAAATATGTATGCTTATATATAAAATTTACAAGCAGAAGTAACTATTAGTCAAATATTTAAAATAAAGAACACAAGTAAAAAACGTCGTAAAGATTGATATTAAAACCTTTTAAGGTTAAAAACGCCAATACGGATGAGAAATTAAAATAGTTTTGGGTGGACCCAAAAATTCGCTCAAACTGGGATGAAAAGTTTTAAAATATATGTTATAAAAACGTGTAAAAGCCGCACATGAAGTTAAAATGTGATGAACGGCGAGATGAGTGTGACAGGAAGAACATTGTAGAGTAGGCTCAGTTAAAAGTAAATGTTTATGAGTGAGTCTAGTATGACCAATGCAAAAAGTTTGACATTCACTGGCTTACGGCCTCGAGAAGTCTAGATGCTACACTGAAGTACCTGAAGCACATTAAAAACCGATTTGTTTCTGCGAGAAACCAATGCCAAACGAACATTGTTATTCGGTGTCACTTGCAATTGACCTTACACGCAGAATTTCTAAACCTACAATTTATGAAGAAATCAGCTGCACTCTAATTTCATTCAGATAACAAAGGAGCTAAAACTCGAGTGTTCCTGCAATAATAATTGTGTACAACTGTTGGTATATTAGTGAAACTATGAAAGAAAAGAAAGTTAGAGTTACTTTTTAGTTTCCGTGTAATTAAGTGCTTAAAACCGAAGGACGAAGTGTTTTCCGGAAGTCATTTTTTTTTTCAAATTTCTTTTAGAACATTTTTCTCTTTTGGTGGAATCAATGGATGTAGATTATAGTGCTGTGAAATAAAAGTACATATAAAGTGAATCCCGCTTAAGATATTTACCAAAGTATCAACTAATTCAGATTTCTTAAGCAGAGAAACTTCTTCAACGGGAAAACTAGTAAAAACATTATGAAAAATGTTTTAATCTTAAATTTTAGAAGTAATTTTCAACCTCTAAATGTGTTCTCGTCAGTATATTTGAATATTTTATAATTAAAATTAATTTAATCTAAAATGTTCATTTCTAAAAACTTCTTAGGCAGAGAGACTTCTTAAACGAGAAAACTGTTAAAATACGTTATGGAAAATGTGTTAATCTTAAATTTTAGCAGTAATTTTTTTCACCTCTAAATGTGTTCTCATCAGCATATTTGGATATTTTATAATTAAAATTAATTTAAGATTTTAATTTAATCTAAAATATACATTTTTAAACATCTACCCTTAATCAAGAACATGTTAATGATAAAATATATCAAATTGTTTTAACATTAAAGAAAATATTAGTTACAAATATAGACTACGAAACTAGAAATAAAGTCGGAATATTAATTTATTTTTTTATTCGTTTTTATTCTGTGTTAGTTGGTTTTTTGTTGTAATCAATTTTTTACTACCTTCCTGACTAGCTAGAGATCTGAAAATATGAGTATAGTTTCATTTCCGGTGACAATGCAATATTCAATTATAAAAAATTAGGCTAGAGAAAAAAAATCATTTTGCTAAATGCAAAATTCTGTTATTTTATACGCCGGTTATACGTGCATGTATGGCGTGGACCTAACTGCGCGAGTCATTCCACGCATGTTCTTTTACAATGTGTTTTTCATATCGTCGTTTTTTAAAATGTTGACAGACTTTATTTTGTGGGATAATTGTCTGAAAATATGCTTTAGTTTTATGATTTTTAATTATGTAAATGATTAGTTTTTAAATAAATTATTATCATTACTGATTTATAAAATAAGTAAAAGTTTGGTTTGCAAAAAAGTCATGTTAGTATCATTCGTCGGCTTTTTTTTGTTGGCTTATACTTATGTGTCTTTGTGTTTTTTATTTTTATGTTCTTTGATGTTTATAGTACAATGCTTATTTTTTTTTTTCATTCGTTTTTTAAAATGGTAAAGAACTTATTTTGCGGATAATTGTCTGAAATTATGCTTTTTTTTTTTTTTTTTCTGATTTTTTAATTGTAGTAAATTTTATTATTTTTTTTTTTTTTTTTATTTTTTTTTTTTTTTTTTTTGTTTTTTTTTTTTTTACTGATTTATAAAATAAGTAAAATTTTAAAAATCACTTAAATCATTGGTATCTACAATGTAAAGTCTACATTTAATTTAAAAAATAATTTGCGAAATTTCAAATGTCTAATAATTGATTTAACAAAGTTGAAAAAATTAAAGATGAATATTGATTAAAAAATTTAGACTAAAAAGTAGGAAATAGAATTAATATTAAGAACATATTTTTTTTAAATGACTTATAGTTAACAAAAAAAAAAAAAATTAAAAATGCACTGAAAAAGTAAAAATTTTAAACAGCGCATGAAAGAGAAATTGTACTTGTACATGACAAATGTTTTTTTTACCGATATAGAGAAATTGACAGAGGAACTTCTATGGAATAAGCGTTAGATGTTATAACAAAACGCAAAATGTCAATTGAAGTCAGTGTGAAGATATTTTGTAGGTTTTTAGTAGCTTGGTTTGAGTATTCAAAAATAAAATACTAGAATATTTTTTGAATTAGTAATATCATTGTGAACCTCAATATTATCTCATATTTTTATATTTTACTTATAGTGTATAATTACATAGCTTTCTGGCCGAACGATGGCCGAATGGTTAGGGTGCTGGCCTTTGAAACCGGAGTTCGTGGGTTCGAATCCCACGATGGCATGGATGTTCGTAGCCGTTCGGAATCGGCTTTAAGCTGTAGGTCCCGGTCTCATTAGCCCTCGTGTTGCAAAAAAGTAGACCGTAGCACTCCAAACCAAACCAAACCAAACATTGCTTTCTGAATGTTGTTATGTGTATTCGTCCATGCGTCAAATTGACGCATGTTCGTAGAGATACGTATATAAAGAAACGTCCGTAAATCTAGTGTTAAGTGTTACAGATTGATTAGTCACCACTGTTGGAGGTTATGTAAATGAGTAGTTTTGAAGTGTTTCATATGTAACATAATTCAATTTTTAAAATGATTCTATTCTAATATACTCTTTACACTTTTCAGGACTTTACGACAAGCGGATGGATGTGGGTCGAAGCTGAAATCTGAGATGACTGATCAACCATTTTGGAGAAAATAGTTTATGGTTTTTACAATTTAACAGTTCGTATAACTGTAATTTTAACTTGTCTAAATTGTTGGGGAAATGATTCATCATTCTGTAATGTTTCTCTATTTTTTTCAGATATTGATGGCTAAATAAACATTTTAGTTTAATTTGTTTTTTCAAATATTTGCTGTTATCTACAATTTATCAAAACATATTGGAAACTGGAACAAACTAAACCTTTCAAAAACACGAATTTATTTTTATAACTGTAATTTTAACCTGTCTAACCAGTTGGAAATTCTTCATCATCATGCTATGCATTTCTATTTTTGAAAATATTGTTGGGTAAATAAACATTTTTACTCTCACTGACACAAAACTTAAGGTTATAATTCAGAATAATCTCTGAGTCCATTGTTGTTTCAAATGGTATCAGACAGGGTGATGCACTGGCCTGCTTGCTTTTCAACCTTGCCCTCCAAAAAATCATTAAAGACTCGTGGAACTATCTTTAACAAGTCTTTTCAGATTTTTGCGTTTACTGACGATGTTGACATAGTCGCATGCACTCCCGAGTCACTTAGAGAGGCTTTTACATCTCTAGAGACTACAGCCAGCAAAATACATCTGGCAATCAACCAAAATAAAACTAAGTACATGTCATGTGATATTAATAGTAGCCCTTATTTTGAAATTGGGAATTACAAATTTGAAACTGTTAGCAAGTTTAAATATTTAGGATCAGAAGTTAATACTCTCAATGATTTAGTGCATGACATCCGTAGTGGAATCACAGATACTAACCGTTGTTTTTTCGGACTCAAAAAATACTTTAAGTCTAACTTCACTAGCAGAAAAACGAAGATCCAAATTTACAAAAGTTTAATCAGACATATTCTTACTTATTCTGCTGAGACCTGGGCAATGACGGAAAAAGCAAAAAATATCATTTCTGTTTTTGAAAGAAAATTTTTGAGAAGTATTTTTGGTGGCATAAAACCTAATACCTGGAGAAGAACTAACTAACTCTGAACTCTAAATCTTTTAAAGATCTAGATATAGTACAATATATAAGGATTCAGAGAATGGGCAGGACACCTGTCCAGAATGGATGAAGATCGTGTAACAAAAAAGATCTTCTCAGCCAGACCATTTGGCACCCCAAAAAGAGGGAGACCTAAACTTAGGTGGATTGACTGCTTGGAATCGGACTTGAAACTGGATGTCCATGGCCAGGGACAGAAGAGCCTGGAATTCGATTCCGAGGAAGGCAAGGGCCCATCCTAGGCTATCTGGCCATCGAAGAAGAAGAAGAAATAAACATTTTGGCTTAATCGGGTTTTTTTCTGATACTTTCTATTAACACCGATTTATCAAAACATTTTAGAGGAACTAGGACAAAATGAAACTTTAAAAATACGATTTATATTTTTATAACTGCAATATTAACTTGTCTAGACTGTTGGGGAAATTATTCATCATCATGTTATGTATTTCTATTTTTGAAAATATTGATAGCTAAATAAATATTTTAGCGTAATCTAGTTTTTCTGATACTTTTTATTTATTCACAGTTGTCAAAATTTTTTTATGGGAACTGGGTCAATCTAAAACTTCAAAAACATAATTTTCAATTTTTATTTCTATAAAGAGTTTTTTCTGATTTCAAAATTGTAGTGAATTAATGAAAGATGTCGGATAATAAAGTACATGGGTCTGTTATAAGGTAATTCCTAAGCTGACCCGCTGAACGCTGGCCGATTAGTTAGGGCGCTGATCGTCGGTACCGGAGTTCGTGGGTTCGAATCCCACTACGGCATGGATGTTCGTAGCCATTCGGAATCGGCTTTAAGCAGAAGATCCCGGTCTCATTAGCCCTCGTGTAAAACAATAGACCGTAGCTCTCCAAACCAAACCAAACCTAAGCTGACCCAGGATTTTCGCCCATGCAGCAGCTATTACTGAAGACCAGTCGCCACGACCGCAACCACAACAGCTATAAAGGTGCAGCTGACCTACGAGAGGTCCGTCATGGCTCAAGAATGTGGTCAACCCTTGACCTTCGAGAACAGGTTCTCGAAGGTCACGGTCAACCCCAGTAAGGAACAAGCACTACAAAGGCTTGCTTAAATTACATCACTTGATACACGTAGAAGTGTAATAAATGTTTAATATGTCTACATTTAAGTGCGCACTAAACGATTTGTTAACTGAAATTTTTCATTCAATTTGTTCTTTGCATACATGCGTACAGAATAAAATAATAATTGGTAAATATACTTTATGTCTTTATGATAGTCAAAATATTAAAATTATCCTAGGAATGGTGAAAGCAGCGCAAAATTCATTTACACGCTGTAAGCTATTTACTTTAGGTTAGAGAAATTCAATGTAGCCGGCACCCAGCCATTTTAAAGCTTTTCTACAAATGTGCTAGTTTTAGTTGTGTTGTTTTTAATTTTAATCTAAGGTAACAGTCGTCAAAACTTTTAACAGTTTAACAGTTGTCAAAACTTTTTATGGGAAGTGAGTCAATCTAAAACTTCAAAAACATAATTTCCAATCTTTATTTGTGAAAAGTGCTTTCCTGATTTGAAAATTGTAATGAATTAATAAAGGATGTCCGATAATAAAAGTACATGTGGCTGTTATAAAAAGAAAGCTTGCGCAATAATGACATAAATTACATCACTTGATACACGTAGAAGTGTAATAAATGTTTAATATGTCTACATTTAAATGCGCACTAAACGATTTGTTAACTGAAATTTTTCATTCAATTTGTTCTTAACATACATACGTACAAAATAAAATCGTGATTGGTAAATATACCTTACATCTTTATGATAGTCAAAATATTGAAATTTTAATAGGAATTCAGAAGGCAGCGCAAAATTCATTTACACTCTGTGAGCTATTTACTTTTAGGTTAGAGAAATCCAATGTAGCCGGCACCCAGCCATTTTATAGCTTTTCTACGGATGTGCTAGTTTTAGTTGTGTTGTTTTTTATTTTAATCTAAGGTAACAGTTGTCAAAACTTTTTATGGGAACTGAGTCAATCTAAAACTTCAAAAACATAATTTAAAATTTTTATTTGTAAAAAGTGCTTTCCTCATTTCAAAACTGTAGTGAATTAATGAAGGATGTCCGATAATAAAGTACATGCGGCTGTTATAAAAAGAAAGCTTTGCGTAAATTAAATCACTTGATATACGTAGAAGTGTAATAAATATTAAATATATCTACATTTAAATACGCACTAAATGATTTGTTAACTTAAAATTTTTCATTCATTTTGTTCTTAACATACATACGTACAAAAAAAAAATCGTGATTAGTAAATATACCTTACGTCTTTATGATAGTCAAAATATTGAAATATTATTTTAATGCAGAAGGTAGCTCAAAATTCATTCACACTCTGTGAGCTATTTACTTTTAGGTTAGAGAAATCCAATGTAGCCGGCACCCAGCCATTTTATAGCTTTTCTACAGATGCGCTAGTTTTAGTTGTGCTGTTTCTAATTTTAATCGAAGTAAGAACACTATTGTTTGGTTACTAGATTAATTTTGATGCATAATTGCATTGCCACTATTGACTGAAAAATTGTGATTTAATATAAGATCGTGGCTAGAATTTCTATTTTTAAAAATTTCTCAAAATTTTTGAAAATTGCTATTTTTGAAAATATTGATGGCTAAATAAATATTTTAGCTTAATCTGGTTTTCCTGATGCTTGTTATTCAGTCACAGTTGTCAAAACGTTTTAAGAGAACTGGATCAAACTGAATTTTTGGAACCAGCCAACCACAAAAGAAGGGCTGTAACTAGGTTCTTTAGCGCCCGTGGCAAAAAACTGGTCTGCGCCCCTATCACCTAATATAGGGAGAAAATATATTAACCCTTAATTTAGCTAAGTCTGGCCGCTACACCGGACATGTATATTTATAACTACTATATAACATAATTGTCAGTGTTCGCCACAGAGGACATTAATTATCTCAAAAATGGAAAATGATATATTTTTTTTTGTTTATTTTACAGAGATCTTAATGTCTATACAGACAGGGGAAAATAACAGAAATTAAAAAATATTTGAAAAAATATTTTGTCAAATTAAGGGTTAACAGGACTTTTTCTATGATATACTTAGAATGAACTCGCAAAATATTTTGTTAATTCTTAAAATGTTCCTAGTACAATTCTTTTTAATTTTTTCGTCTATTTTTACATTGATACTTAAAAATATTTTTGAACATTTTGAAAGTATTATTTTACTGATAAACTGAAATTTTTTAGGAGAATATTTTTAATTTAGACGTTCAATTTTCATAAAAAAATGGCAAATTTCTAAATTGAAATTTAGTTTTAATAACTTTAATAAATTCAAAATTTAAAACGAATACCTGGATTTATATTAATGAACATCAGGAGTGTTTGGTAGACATTTTGTAAGAATGTATGGTAAGTTTAGTTTGTAGAAACATTTCTTAAAAAAAAATATAATTTTTAAACACATTTGATTTTATACTAAAAAATATTTTTCAACTTTTCCTAATTTCTACTTGAAGCGAATCAGCCTCTTTCGGAACTCCTTTTCCTCACGGTGCGGAGCCTCTAAGACTGATGCGCCCGTGGCAAGTTCCCCCTTTGCCACGCCCTAGTTACGGCTCTGCACAAAAAATTATGTTTGAATCATTGGAAAACTTGGTTATTTTTCCCTTGGAAAAAGTATTTAGCCTTGATTTTATATATATTTAACCCTCTAACTGCTAAATTTGTTAACAGAAACGGCTTAAAAAATTTCGTATTTTTTTTCACATTTTAAATCTATATATTTTGGAGAAGTGAAATACCCATTTTGTCTTCCTAAAAAAGAATTTTTATATTTATTTTTATTATGAGAAACTACCCATAAAAACTAATTTCAGATGTTATCACATACAAAATTTATTTTTTAATAAATTGCAATTGAATTACAGTCAATTTCTATTTATTACATAAAGTCTATAATTGTATTATCTAATATAACTATAGTTCTAGTCATATGAACCTATTTATTACATAATTAAACATCTAAGACTATATAAAATATATTTCACTGGTTAAACAGTGAAAAGACGTTATTCGCTCCATAATAAAGGGAAAAAAACACATGAGAGGGTTAAATATCAATATTTAAAAAAAAAAATAAATAAATGATAAAAAAATTTTAAAAAAATAGAAATTCCTGCCGAGATTTAAGATAAAAACACAGTAATTTTTCAGTCAATAGTGGTAATGCAATAACGCATAAATATTAATCTAGGAAACAAAAAAAAATAGTGTTCTTCCTTCGATTAAAATTGGAAACAACACAACTAAAACTAGCACATCTTTAGAAAAGCTGTAAAATGGCTATGTGCGTGCTACATTGGATTCAGTAAACATGCTGACTGATAGGTTTTGCTTTGTTTTAGCACAGGAGAAAGTGAAATCATGCATATAAATGATAGATTCTTTTAGCAAAATATATAACAACACAATAAATTTAAATGGCTAAGTGCGTGCTACATTGGATGCAGTAAACATGCTGAGTGATAGGTTTTGCTTTGTTTTAGCACAGGAGAAAGTGAAATAATGCATATAAGTGATAGATTCTTTTAGCAAAATATATAACACAATAAATTTAAATGGCTAAGTGCGTGCTACATTGGATGCAGTAAACATGCTGAGTGATAGGTTTTGCTTTGTTTTAGCACAGGAGAAAGTGAAATAATGCATATAAGTGATAGATTCTTTTAGCAAAATATATAACACAATAAATTTAAATGGCTAAGTGCGTGCTACATTGGATTCAGTAAACATGCTGAGTGATAGGTTTTGCTTTGTTTTAGCACAGGAGAAAGTGAAATAATGCATATAAGTGATAGGTTCTTTTAGCAAAATATATAACAACACAATAAATTAAAAAAATTTAAATATATCTAACAAAGGCGTCTCGAAAGAAAAACTACATTAGGGCAAAGATGATGGACGAAGAAGTCATACTCTTCAATAAACGTTATTATTATTAAATCTTGAAGTATTGCATATACTTATTAATTTTCATGATTCAAATCAAATTAATAAAGAAATCAAATATAATAAAAGAAATCAAATCTATAATTGGTAGCTACGTGACTTCAGCCTTATATTATCACTATAATAACATAATTATCAATCATTCCAGAAAACTAATATCTATAAACACAAATAATTAGAAATTATGTTGACTTTTAAAATAAAATGTTTCCTAAAATGAGAAGATAAAGTAAAAATAAAATTTCCGTTTCGGTCAATATTGTAAAATTAAAGTGAATTGAGGAATAAGCAAATTTTCGTTCACTGTTTATCTGCCAGGTACATTAAATCTCAGTTTTAAAAATTTTCCATTTAATTTAATTTATTATAATGAGGATAAATAGTGTTGTTACGTGAAACCTTTAAAATACAAAAATCATTTGGAAAACAACTTTTAATTAAAATACAAGACTCATATTTAGATCGTCTTACAATCTTTCTTAAAAATGTTCCTAGAGTGCAGGATACTAGCTAATTGCTCTCAATTTTTCACTCTAGAGTTTAAATTGGGTACTGATTTTTACTAATATAAAATAACTGTTTATATAAGACAGCCATTTTAAATTACACATTGTTTTCGCAGCATTTTTCGTCGTTTGACGATGTTAAATCTACTAGAACTCGATAAAATACTTTGCGATTTAAAAAGTATATCAGCCGAGCGTTGGCCGAATGGTTACTGTGCTGACCTTCGGTACCGGTGTTCGCGGGTTCGAATCCCACTGTTAAATGGATCTTCTTATCCGTTCGGAATCTGCTTTAAGCAGTAGGTTCCGGAGGGCTAATGAAGCCCTCGTGTTACCAAAAAGTAGCACTCCAAATCAAACCAAACCTAAAAAGCGTATCAAGTATTTTGAAAAACGTTTATAGATGATCTTCATTATTTTAAAATTCATAGAAAGAATGCTCGTAAAGTATTTTAAAATTACCAGTTAGATTCTGAAATCATCAAATTAAAAAAAAACATTTTTTAAAGCAAGAATATTTGACCAAAAACTTTTAGTGCAGTAAAATAGTCATTTTATTGAAAAAATGTCGGCTGATAATAAAGTGTATTTCTTAATCTATACTTTTAGAAAAACATTTAATATTTTTGTCATTTAAAGATTCTTCATCCCCTTAAATAATAACATAATTTTTTCTTAGTGTCAAACACCATCTGTAACTGTGTAATTCAGCTAAGTTGTAAGCATAATTTTATATCAATAAAACTTACAATCTGAGGTGCCCCCAGAAACACAAAACAAAATTTATATTTTAATTTTACTTAATTTTTTTTTACTTTAGGGGAAGTGATTGCCTCCTTTGCCCCTCCCTGCCATACAGCCATACACCACTCTTATTTAAACATTCTGGTCTAAAAGTAAATGTTTGTCCCAACATTGCAGGCTATATACTTGAATTTACTGCTGTATGTAATAATAATGTCGATTCCTTATATTGTCACCATTTCATAGAATTAAACATAATTACTTAAAAAATCATTTAAGTTATTAAAAGCTATCATGGAGCATATTGCATGTACACAGATTTTATTAAATTCTATAAAATATTTTTCTTCAATATTTCGGACAGACTTTTTTCATGACTTGACAACAAAATGATGAAAAGTCTAAGAACTATTTCACTGTTTTTTATTAATTATTTTTATTTTAAACTGAAAATTCCTAACATTTTGTCGAAACTAAGATTTTGAGTTATATAAATATGGGTGCTTTTGTAATTTTTTTCATCGTTACTGTAACACACATAGCAAATTTTAATTTTATACACACTAGATAGTTAGACATCATAAGATGCAGAACATATGTTTAGATCAGTATCACTTAAAAACTAATCTTAATACAAAAATACCACAAGATTCGATACAGTTTTTTATTTATAAAAATTTGAGTTTTATAAAAATTTCAGAATCTTTTCATGTTTCTCGGCAGCAAATACTCGTTCAAAAAACTTCAAGCAGTGCAAAACAAAACACTTCGGTTGATATGCAGGTCTCCCTGATACCATACCAATGCATTAGTAGATCGTGATACCAAGATGTATCCAAATAGAACTGTCATCAGGAATGGTGCTTTAACCTCTTTTGGAAACTTGCACAAAATGAGAACCGTAGGAATAGCAAATATGCCGGACTATGATCCCAGAGAACTTTTCAAAAGATCGAGAGCTACAACACTCTTCCCTTTATTAAATCTACTCCCATATAGTTTCAACCACGTTGATGCCTTGTATCTTTCTGAATTTCGAATACTCATTTATTTGAGTTTCCTTTATTTTAAGCAAAACTTTGCACTTTTTAAAACTCAAATAATAATGGCAATGAGAATAATTTTCTTTACAATTTTAAGAACTTGTGTCATGAGTCAATCAAAGTCAGAATCTTATCACATTGTCTGCGGGTACATTTGGCAGCGGAATTATACCGGGAGCGGCCGTTTTACAGGTAAATTTAGTCATTTAGTTAAATCTTAATAGATCGAAAATTATTTAATTTTACATCAGTCGCATCGACTGATGTAAAAACTAGTTTTTATTTCTCTAAATTTTTGCAGAATCTATGTAGTAGACAAGAACATTCGGCTTCGTTTTCCTGTATATACCGTTATTTTTGTACCCACAAACAAGCCATGTTGTTACACTAACCCGTACTAGTACGTGTCCCGTGATCAAGTATCAATCGTCAGAAAACATACTAGTACGTGTCCCGCATACAATGTGTTAATATCCCTACCACAGGCGTAATTTGGAAGAGGCAAGGGTCGTCAAATGTACCCCCCCAGCATTTTCAGAGGAAGAACAAATTTGCTGTTTTGCCCCTCCAATATTTTGAGGTTTTATTCATATTTTAATTTTTTTGGTTCGACTTTTGCTCCCTCAGTTGAAACTCCCAAATTACGCCCCTGTGTTCTACATGTCTAACAAATTACGTGGACATGGAGCTGCTGATCTTTGGTAACACACGACGCTAATTCATGTCTTGTAACTAAAATTGTTACTTAATCACAACCCAACTCAACCTTACTTAAACTACAAATCAAACTGTTACAAACAGCTCTAATAACAAACAAATAATTTTTCAAATGGTTAAAATTAATTAATTTTTAAAATAGATAAATTCATGTTTTTCCCCATTAAGTTCTAACTATCAGTCACAAAGTGCTAATGATTCTTACATGTCAAACTCCTTTTCCTGGAGTTGAAAAGCTTTAAGTTCATAGTAACACCATAGTAATCCCACAGAATATTACAAAAGACTAATAACTACAACAATCTTACATCCTTTTAATTAACCTACTTTAGTATAGTCTCATTGACGTTCATGCCTCATCCCGAATTTTGAATACTAATTTGTTTGAAGTTGACGCAAATTAATCATAACTTGCACTTCTTAATCCCTATTAAACAAATACTAATAATAATATTAGTAATAATGATTTTCTTCTATAAGATATCCCCTATATAATAATAGTCTAAGTTATCTATCTGTCCGTCTTCGAATTTATGAAGCGGTTGGCCCTGGAATGGATAGAGGCATCCATATAAGGTTCTTGATGAGTTAGGGTTAGCCAAATTCAAAGCGAGTAAAGTTATCTTCTCCTAAACTATCGATCCGATTCTAAAATAAATTGGTATAAACATGAATCATATCACAGCAAAAAATACTGTCGTGTTTAAAACGTTCGAAATGCCCTCCTTCACCCCTTTTCGGGCATTTAATGCCATTATTTGGAGCCTTATTTACCCCGGTTAAGAGCAGGCGATTAAATTTATCACATAATAAATAGGTAAAAATAACATTTTTTTTCAGTATTATGACGTCATTCCTCTCATTGAATCATTTCTTATTTTAAATTATTTAAATATCGTCTGCCTTAGTTTCATACCTTTCATCACTGAACTTAGATTTGACGTAAATCATTTTCTTTTCTATTTGTCTTAAATAATAAATTAGGTACATATGTAATAATTTTAAATTGAATCATCGATTATTTTTTGTTGGAATAAAAATATAATCACCTGTATTAATAACAAATTATTTTCAAAAACGTCGTTTAAGTTATATAGCTTTGAAAATTAAGAAGTTTGTTCGTTTTGTGTGTTTTTTAAAAAGTTAATTTTTTTAAAAAGTAGGTTTAAAACATTCTTAATGAGGTGCCAGAAATTTAACAAAAAATTCTAAACAATTGATTAAAAATATATTTTGTTATTTTGTATCGAGATATAAAAGGAAATATCTACAAAATGTCTTTAAATTGTCGAGAAATTGAAATATAAAGCAATAGCTATGATAATACGCCGTTATATTAACACTAAACATACCAACACTTAATACATACCTATTTCTACCATAGCCGGTCCAATGACCGGACTTTATTTTTTTCCAATTATAAATGTATGAAATATGAAAATTGAAAGGAGATAGACAAATAAACTTTATTATAATTAAACAAAATTGTATAGTGTCAACTTTTATGTATTGCAAACACAAAGAATAAGAATTTTTAATTCATTTCCCATCGCATTTTTTACGTAAACCTTATAGGTCATTTGACCCGTTATATGGTATGTTTAGTGTTAAATAAAAAATAATCTAATTGGATCAACAACTGACTAGCAATAAATATCTAGCATTTAAGTTATATATTTTTGAAAATTAAAAAGTTTATTAGTTTGTGTGTTTGTTTTTTATACATAACCACACGGTTTGACTAAATGAATTCAACGTGATTCTAAACTGCATTCACAGTATCGGGAGATTTTAGAGGAGTATGAAGATAAACAAATTACTGAGTGTATTTCAGATAATTCTCAGCCAAAAAACCATTTTTTACCTGCCACATAAAGTACTTTACAATTCTGGAAAATTAGAAATTCTACTGATCCCGTCATATGACGGGCTATATGCTAGTACAAGGCCGTAGGCAGGGGGGGAATTTGGGGGACTGGTCCCCCCCCACCGAAATTTTGAAAGACTATTTTGTAGATAGACAATGTTCCCACGTTTGTGTGTGTATGTGCTATCTGCCTAGCTGTTCTTGAACATAGACAGTTATTCTCTCAGAAAAAACCGCTCAGACCATTAAAGTCTTTTGATGGGCAGCTGGCCTGGAAATACAGCACTGTATTCCGGAAATACAGTGCTTACCCTTTCATCAATTGAAGTATCATTCACAAATAAAGATATCTTTCTCCCTTGGTCTCCCTCCGAAAATAATTTCTGGCTACGGTCCTGTGCTAGTATATACATATTTGTTGTGAGTCAACTAAAATCATTATTTTAATGTGTCCTACATGTCTAACAAATTATTACCGAAGATATGGACCTGCAGCTCTTTAGTACCATGACACTAATTTGTGTCTATATCTATTTTTAGGCAGTTTGTAACTGAAGATTATCTAAAGAAATAATTATCAGTAAAACTGAACAGCTGCCTCACTATCGTTTCAAACATCTTCAAAGCGGCTTCAAAAATCTTCACTAAACATAACATTTTTTAAAAACCTTTCAAAAACCTGTTTTCAGTTTAACAAATGATCCCCCACATAGAAGCAAGTGGATTCCCACCCTGCATTTATTTCTGAATGCTTTTTTCAGATCAAAAGTCTTTGAACCGGAGATTTGCACAGACGGCAACTCTAGTTTTATTCAGCGAAAGAGGAGGCAGAGTAGTAGGGCATTAGTTCTCAGAACTGCACCTGAAACTCTATTCTTGATAAATAACAATATCCGCAAAAGCGTCGCTCTACCTACTAATCATAGCGTACTTTACAACTCTGGAAAATTAAAAATTTTACCCATCCCGTCATATGACGGGCTATATGCTAGTATATACATATTTGTTGTGAGTCAACTAAAATCATTATTTTAATGTGTCCTACATGTCTAACAAATTATTACCGAAGATATGGACCTGCAGCTCTTTAGTACCATGACACTAATTTGTGTCTATATCTATTTTTAGGCAGTTTGTAACTGAAGATTATCTAAAGAAATAATTATCAGTAAAACTGAACAGCTGCCTCACTATCGTTTCAAACATCTTCAAAGCGGCTTCAAAAATCTTCACTAAACATAACATTTTTTAAAAACCTTTCAAAAACCTGTTTTCAGTTTAACAAATGATCCCCCACATAGAAGCAAGTGGATTCCCACCCTGCATTTATTTCTGAATGCTTTTTTCAGATCAAAAGTCTTTGAACCGGAGATTTGCACAGACGGCAACTCTAGTTTTATTCAGCGAAAGAGGAGGCAGAGTAGTAGGGCATTAGTTCTCAGAACTGCACCTGAAACTCTATTCTTGATAAATAACAATATCCGCAAAAGCGTCGCTCTACCTACTAATCACATTCCATCTCGTTCTTTTCTTGGAATGAAAACAGGAAAAAGGGGAAAAGCAGTCGTTTAGAAAACTGGTAGTTAAAACGTTGCTAGAAAGTATGGGATTTTGGTTTCAGTGAGATAACATACAGATACACTTCCTGATACCCATAATAACCCGTCATATAACATCAACTCCGTGGGGGAGCACCCCCAGATGACGTGGGTCCCACCCTCTTCCTAATGTTCTTAATAACCCCTCTCCAAATAGGTTGTCTTGAATCTTTTGTAGAGTTCCTTGAAATTTTACGCAAGCACATTCGTGCGAAACAAGATGGCGGTGAGTAACCAGAATAAGGCCATGTTATGCGACACAAGGCAAGGGAAGGGATTTAGGGGACCAGTCCCTCCCCGAAATTCTAAAATTCTAAAAGACAGTTTTGTGAAAAGAAAGTTGATCACGCGTGTGGGTGTGTCATATGTTTAACTGTGCATAGACAACAGTTCTCAGAAAGAGACTGCTTCCATAGGTCCGCTTCTCAATAAGGTCTCATGAAATATTACTTGAAGAATTAACAAAACACATCTTAAAATTTTGTTAATTAAATTATTTAAAATTTATTAAGTACAAAATTTTAGGGGACTCAGGGCCTAGACCCAGTTGGCCTGTGCTTTAACACTAGAATTACGGTGGTCTTTGTATACCTAGAATTACGGTGGGTGTTTTTGATAAGATATTTGCATATTTCTCTATTTGATATAATATATTTGTGAAAAAGAAATTAAAATAACGCAAATTATGACAACTACAGTTTATTTTAAAGAATATAGAGACTTTATAGGCATGTAGTCAACAAGGATTTAAATATTTCCTTCGGAAAATGTTTTTTTTTCATTTTTTATCTTACATTTCAGAAACACAGAAAATAAAATGTAGACATATTTATGCAACTTTTTCAAAAAAGTGGTTTTTAATCCAAATATTAAAGTATTTTAAAACAAACTTTTTGCTATAAAGAGTACATAGAAATAGAAATATATAGAAATATTTTATTTACAGATAATATATTAGTCAGCGGAACAATTAGCACACACGCTTATCTTCCTGATTTTTTTGTGCCGAACGATGGTCGAATTGTTAGAGTGCTGGCCTTCGGAACTGGAGTTCATGGGTTCGAATCCCACTATGGCATGGATGTTCGTAGCCGTTCGAAATCGGCTTTAAGCAATTGGTCCCGGTCTCATTAGCCCTCGTGTTGCAAAAAAGACCGTAGCGCTCCAAAACCAAACCAAATCCTGATTTTTTGTGTACAATATTCACATATTTATTACAGATGTAGCAAATATTAGACGTTTTTAGCTTTGCATTTCCTTACTTGACATTTCTTCCTTTTTTTGATTCTATTAATCGTGTCCATCCACAAAGCCACTTGGAGAGAGAGCATATTTGTTTTTACTAGATATATATTCTTTTCTTAGTTCTTCTGCAAAACGCAATAGAAAATCCTTTCTGCTGATATTTTCTTTTGCAACTTCCTTATATAGAATCCACGCATTTGTGCCTGTTAAGTCCAAAATATTGTAAAATACATGCACTGGCCAATGGCGTGATGGTGTTTTCATGGAGTGCTTTCTTGCCATTTCATCCAAAACATCTATCCCGAATTTTGTAGAATTGAAAACTGTATTACATCAGTAATCTTCTTTTCATTACATTCAAATTCAACTGATGAATGAAGTGTACTTTAACCCTCCGAGTGGTACACACCGAGGAAAAAGTCTCCAAAAATACGCTAAATTTTCATTGTGTCAGTGACTAAAGTGTTCTATGATTTTTTACTTCACCCTTTGTCAACTAGATTGGAATAAGGGAAACCCCACCCTCGTTACTGTCCCTTTACTTCCGGTTATAAATAGATATATAAATAGACATTATATATTGTTAATTTTTAATACACATAAAGCTCGTCAAGTCTCGAAGATCATCCCATAAGAAATAATGGTTTCTAAAAGTACAAATAAAAATATTCTTTAAGTGAATGATTTTTATCTTTTTTACGAAAGTCATCCAAGCTATTTAAGTGGTGCAATTAGAGATACATCAGTTACCGCAAACGAAATACTTCGAAATAGAGTTTTACAAAGCCATGAAAAACTATCAGCGTCTTTGAGCCTCAGAGAGTAGGTGTGCAGTTCCTAAACAATCGACCTGACTCTCCTACCTCAAAACTCCATAGGGGAAAACATTGGCAGAAATGTACATTACATCCATTTTCGGAACGTTTTGGAGGTCGAAAGTTGTACGTAACAACCGCTTTGAAGACATCATCGGTTTGGCGGAATTGTACGTGCGAATCCCTTAGAGGGTTAACACAATTGCACTTTTATTCCTTTTACTTTGATATGATGTAAGAGTTATATAGTCGTGTTTCATCACAACTGAAGATTCTTTCCATAAAGAAAAGTCATGTGACTGGCAAATGTGATTACCCAGACCCACCATATTCTTTTCCTTTGTTTGTATTTTGTTTAGCATGTGCAAATAAAAATAGTTAACAGAAGTAACAGTGTTCAGATAATACAATGGAATGTATTCACATTTCTTTTCTCTCAAAGGGGTCGAAATGACACCTGCCGTATTTCTAGGTATAATCATTTGTTAGGGCTAAAATAAAAATACTAATTTCTTGAAATCTTTACTATTTCGTAAATCACAATGATTTAGGAAAAGTCGAGAAAAGATTAAGATTTTTGAGAAATGTGCTTTTCTTTTTCTCTTTTCTTTTTGTTTTATTCGCTTAACATAATACTCATTCAGCCAAAAGTGAGCAATGTTTCCATATGTCTATGTTCAATACTGGAGATAAAGGGCCTTCTGCCTTAGGAGCCCCGAAATCTCCATTCTAGTGTCCAGTATTCTATTCAAGTATAACAAAGTATTCTATGCAGGTGGAAGACACTTTGTACCACTTGAAACAAAACTGGTTGTCAGTATATTAATTCCTAATGGATGCACGTGGAGGGTAAAGTGAAAATTCCCTATACCATTTATTATTCGACTTTTCTGACCTTCACATACCTGCCACCGTGTTTACAGAACTGGAAGGACAGGTGAACTCCTTACTCGGATAGTAGCTTGGAAATAATCCAACTTTTGGTCATTTGGACTAGACTTGGGGGCTTATCACAATAGGAATCACGGTTGATCAGAGGATCTAACCAATCGCAGGACAGCTTACAAAAAAAGGAACTGGCCAATCATAGGAGAGATTACAATGACAAAAGAGTCAAGACTAGTTTCGCCAAAGTTTGGCGCGCTTGTGGTCAAAAAGTTTCACGTGCTCGATTTTTCCAAATAAGTCTTCTGAAAGTAATTATGTCTTCTGGAAACAATCAAAGACTCTTTTCAGAGCCAATATCTCAAAACTTGCTAGCAAAAACATGAATGTGTTATTTTTTAGGAGAATGGTTCATCTATCAAATGATGAGTTACTAAGGGATCAATACAATATTATTTTTAAATATTTTACAGTTGAAATATTAAATGTAGTATTTTCCTTATTTTTTCATTTAAAATTAACTTATTTACTAGGTAAGATATAGTTTACATGTATTTGCACAGTAGATATTTATTAAATATATAGAAATGCTTGATTTTCTTAAATTTTTACAAGATACTTGAAGAAGTTCAAGTTTGCTTCGTAAAACTCTTTTTTTTGTACAAAACATTTCTCAATCTTTTTACTACTTCATTTAAAAATCTATGAAAATTTGTTTCTAATATTTAAATTGTTTTTAATTAAAATAAATTAAAATACGTGTCGATGTAAGTCAAATTCATATGTTATTCAGACTGACAAAACCCTAAAAGATTCTTTTAACTTAGCAGATAATAAATATTAACTAAACTGTATAATATTTCAATACTCAATTTGACAATAAAAAACGTCCTTTCACAAGTCACAATCAAAAAAACATATTGATGAAAGGTCAAATACGTCAAAATAAAAATATCAAAACAAACGTGCCCTTATAATCTATTTCATATACTAGAAAAAGAAAAAAAAGTAGAAAGGGCTACTTTTGTAAAGGATCACTTTAATCCAATAATAACGTTGCTTATAAGAAGTTTTGAATTGCCAAATACATAGAAAAATGAAGCCAAACTGTAAGCCATTCAAGGGTTACTAGGATGTCATCAAAACCGAAAAGAATCTGATTGGTTAGGTCCGCTGATCAACCGTGATTTCTAAGGTCTAGTGTCCTTTGGTGCATCGGGAATCACTCTACGTTTAAATGCATTTATGAGTTTTTAGGTGAGGAATCTTACTACATTTAGGTCCGCTTGTAGTTCAATCTCTCAACAGCAGTTTTGCACTAAAGCTGAAGATCCGAAGAGTCATAAATGTCCACCGCTGCAGTTAAAGCTACTTTCGATGTGTCCAACAAGGTGAAAGGCACTTTGTGGGTCATAGTGGAACGGGGGTCGAAAACGAAAAGTTTCTACAAGTCTGCTGTGGATGATTTTGTCGAAGATTTCACATCTTTGGTGACGCCTGTAAATACAGAGAAGACGGAGGAAGACTTGCGTGTTAAAGACATGTCTTTTACAGGCTGGGCTGGAGGAGAGACGCTGTTGAGGCTTCACATATTTTACACGGGGAGGATTCAAAATATCCAGAATGTCGAAGCAGCTTCTTCCTCGTTCATCAACTCTCTCTCCCGTAAAATTGATTTGAAATTCAGACCAAATCCAGAAAGAATTCATAGATATATGTATTAGAAAAAAAAAGGTAAGTCTAACTTTTTTGAAAAAATAATAAGGTTCCTTGAAATAAGCAAGTATTAGATAGATAAACACTTAAAAAATAAAATGTAGGGTATAGTTAACTTTAAATGCTAACTATCCCCTACCTTTTATTTTCAAACAATTAAATAATTATTTTCGAGTAGATTTAAATAGGAATAAGTTAATGTTTCCAATTCTCAATAATAAACTGTAATTTTAACTGATACATAAAGTGGATGAGTTGGATTTTTGAATAGCTGTATAAATGTTTTGTTCTTGTAATTCGTATTTTTATTTCATTTCTTATGGTCTTTTGGGTGAACGGGAACGTTCAGGCCTGTTCAAACAATTGTTTAACAGTGTATGGAAGTCGTAAACCTTTCACACCCAATCCTTCTTTCTTCTTATTTAACATTTTTAGGCTTAATAAAGTTGTATAATTAATCCTTATTATATACATATATGTATAGATGTATTTCTGAATTTCATAAGGATGCTTACAAATTTATTAATCTTGCTTTAGAATCTAATTTTCCAAAAGGTTTCTTAATCAACCAGTTAAAATATTTTTTCGATTTATCTTGCAGAAATAAGCTCTTTAAACTCTATGCTTTTTTAGCTTGATTCGATATATTGTAAATGCTGAATTGTGAGATGTCCGTGCAAAGCCGTAATTAGGTTCTTAGCGCCCTTGGCACAAAACTGGCTTGCGCCCCTACAGGCAAATATAGTGAGAAAATATATAAACATATTTTTCTTTTCTATATTATAATATTCAAAATGAACTCACAAAATATTTTGTTAATTCTTAAAACGTTTTTAGTATATTAATTTTTCTTTTATTTTTACCTGATTAATACTTTAAATGTTTTTGAACATCCAGGGGATATTATTTCGTGAACACATTCCCCTCAAATAAACGAAATAGTTTCTTTTGAGTGGAATATGTTTTATTTGTAAGATAAAATTTTCATAAAATATTGACGAATTTCTAAAATTTAAATTTCGTTTTAATAACTTTGATAAATTCAAAATTTAAAACGAATACCCGGATTTATATTCAGGTACTTTAGGAGTCTTTGGCAAACATAAGAATGTATAATAAGTTTAGTCTCTAGAAGCATTTCAAAAATAAGAAAATTCGCAAAAAAATAATTTCAAACACTTCGGATTTTATGATAAAAAAGTATTTTCCAACTTCTTATTTCTACTCGGATAGAATCGTCCTCTTTCTGATTCCATTTTCACCACTGTGGGGCGCCACTATGATTGATGAGCCCATCGCAAATGTCACTTTTACCAAGCCCTAGTTACTGCTCTATATAACATGCGCGTTACATGAAAAAAATCCAATTTGAGAAAAATCGAGTTGAAGTTTTGTAAGTTAAATTTCTTTATAGTAAACAGCTAACACGTTTTTATTCATAACTCCTCTCAATATTGGAAATACTTTACGCGAATTATTTTAACATGATCAGAATTGAATTCCTTTCTACACACACACACACACATATATATATATATATATATATATATATATATATATATATATATATTTTAAAAACTAATTTTTTTTCAATTTAACAGTGTTATGACCCCTTAATATTATTTTCATCATGTAAATATGTTATCTATTGTGTATGAATTATAATTATATATGATTTACAGTTTACTCCAGTATTATGATTTTATAAGTGCTCACTGCACAGAAGACGTAATATATTAATTTAAACATAATGCATAGACGGGGACTAAAGCTTTTACAAATTCATAAATCTAAATTGAATTTCCATGATTGCAATATTTCACTGTGAAAGATTATTTGGTGTTGCGACCACAATTTACTCCTTTAATTGTCTAGTGCATCACATATGCAGTAAAAATTTGTATGATAATAATGTATAATACTACTTATTATAATAAAGTAATATTTATTTATAATAATAATTATAACAATAATGTAATAATTATGTATAATGATAATAATAACAATAATTATAACGTAATAATTATGTATAATGATAATAATAACAATAATTATAACGTAATAATTATGTATAACAGTAATTATAACAATAATGTAATAATTATGTATAATAATAATTATAACGTAATAATTATTTGTAACAGTAATTATAACAATAATGTAATAATTATGTATAATAATAATAATAATAATAATAATAATAATAATAATAATTATAATAATAATAATGTAATAATTTTGTATAATAATAATAATAATAATTATAACGTAATAATTATGCATAACAGTAATTATAACAATAATGTAATAATTATGTATAATAATAATAATGTAATAATTTTGTATAATAATAATAATGTCATAATTGTGTATAATAATAATTATTATTATTATCAAAGGGTTAAAATCCTTGCTTATATAAAAAGAGATATTGTGCTACTTCTCACGTCAGTTGCCTTTTTCCCCTATCAACCCCCTCCTATAGGTTTAAACATTGAGCTAATGTAATCTTATAGCCTCAACTATTTATGGGCTGTCTTATAGGAAAACATCAAATTTACATTTTATGATGTATCTTAGCCTCTAACCGATATTTTCTTTTATATAGGGACCTGCTTGCAATAGAATTAGGAAAACGAAGGAGATCCAGTGATTTTTAACCAAAGGACAAATCTGATACTTATAACCAAATTTCAGATAAGCCATTGTCAACTATTGGTGAAATATGTTTTGCACAATAAATAACTGTTCAAAGTAATTTTGGTTTTAGAGTCATTTCTACTTGTTGTTGAGAATTGATTTTTTTTTTTAATAAGTCTGTTAAATTTGACCAGTACAAAAATGAGGTTAGAGGATTCGTTAACATAGTTAATTACAAACCAGATGCTGGCTTCTTCTATTTCTAGACTGCTAGTTCTCGCATATTTGTCGATTTATCGGCTGTAACAGTTGTTCAAAAGAAACATTTTATTTAATTTTCTAAAGTTATTTTTTAGTAACGTTTTTACAAGAAGTTTCTAATATATATATTGACCACTATTCATTGAAAAAATATAGGTTTCCCTATAATTTCCTGCGAAATTGGGAAAGAAATTAGCAAAAATATATACTTCTGCCATTGTCGTAAGCCGAACAATGGCCGATTGGTTAGAGTGCTGACCTTCGGTTCCGCAGTTCGTGGGTTCGAATCCCACAGTAGCATGGATATTCTTTGCAGTTCGAATCGGCTTTAATCTGTTGGTCTCAGTCTAATTAGCCCTCGTGTTGCAAATAGTAGACAGTAGCACTTCAATCAAACCAAGCCATGGTCGTAAAGACCTATTTCTTAAACAAGAGGCAATAATTTCTGAAAAAAAAGGAATAATTTGTATTTGTACTCAATAAAAGGTAAAACAGTTGCAAGGAGTCTTCCTATTTTCACTTTCAGAGGTGATGGATTAGTGTTATGTATGAAGAAAAGTGAGGAAACTGGGTCAATAATGGAACCAAAATAAACCAATATGTATATTTCTTTCATTTCAGCTTCTGTTCTTGTTCAGACAAAAAAATAACTATTTATTAAGACATGATTAAGTTTAATTGTATTATACTTTTGTATATATGCACATTTGTCATAGAAATTCTCGAGAACCAAGAATAATTACCGGGAAAATCAAAAAGAATGAAAATCTAACGACCTCCAAGAAATCGGATTCCTTAGAAGACATATTTTACACATTTTTTTTAAACATTTAACAGCAACACAGAGTATATGCATATATATATATATATATATATATATATATGTATGTATATATATATTGTATCAATATTATTACACTTTAATATCTCATACAAAATCTTCTCTGTCACATTCTTATTCCTTCAAATCTGTTTTGCCATCCACAAAATATCATAATTAAAGGAGTATCCTTGACTTAATAGATGCAAAATTTCTGTCCACTCACAGCATTTTCCAGCTATCTCTGGAAAATGGCTCAGTTTTTCCACTCCTATCTAAGTTACTTTTTATTGTTAAATTATCTGGCTAAGTTGTTTGCCCCTTGGAAAAATTCTAAGCTTCGCTCGCTGTGGGGTTCAACCAACACCTCCTAGGGAGGAGGTCTCTAGAAAGAGTTGGTCCAACCCTGTTCCAGCATATGTTTTCATGGTCATTCAATCGTCTGCTTTTGACTGTTAGAGGTGTATATTTTAGCAGTTTATCAATAAAAGTTAAATTCAATTCGGATTTTTCCGTTGTCTTCAGTGGGGCCTAATTGCATATTATTTCAATAGTCTAGCCGTCTAGTCTTCTCCTTGCCCAGTAGCCTGGGCAAGTAAATATAATAGGAGCTATAACTCGATGTGACCGGCGAATTAATTTTTACCTTGATACATTTATATATGTAAGTATGCATATATATATATATATATATATATATATATATATATATATATATACATATATATATATATATATATATATATATATATATACATATATATATATATATATATATATATATATATATATATATATACACATATATATATATATATATATATATATATATATACATACATATATATATATATATATATATATATATAAATATATATATATATATACATATATATATATATATATTATATATATATATATATATATATATATATATATATATATATATATATATATATATATATATATATATTATATATATATAATATTTATATATATATATATATATAATGTGAGCGAGACTCATTCAAAATTCCAACACAGTTTATTTCTGGAAATAAAACATGAAATCCGTACAACAGCCAGACAGCTTTACAACTTCCTGCAAACAGACCATGTGATCCCGCACATACACTTTTCCAGTAGGGATTCCTAAGCTAAAAGACTACGAATAATATCTAAGCACAATTGATCACTTGATACAAAATACCCATGTTTAAAGAGAACTCGCTAACTATTGGCTAAAGTACTACAGACAGAGGTTGAACTAAGTCTATCGCGTGTCTGGAGGGAAAAATCAGAATTACCGCGCAAACCACGAACTCACTTTATGAACAAAAGTTATTAAATTAATATTAAAATACGTAAATAAGGGATTTGAATATTACAAGTATATATATATATATATATATATATATATATATATATATATATATTATATATATATATATATATATATATATATATATATATATGTGTGTGTGTGTAGGGAAAAAGTAAACGATCGGGAAACTAGTGTAGACATTTTGAATGAAACCCCTAAGATAATCCGAGAAAATTCTCAGGGGTTTTCAAATCTTAAGTCAGGGGCTAAAAATTCTCGCGTCCTTTTGCTTTCCTCTTTTTAACCTCTAACCTAAATAGACCACTGGGACTACAATTTAGGCCTTCAGAGAAGGGGTCTAACCAATTATAACTCTACATTTCCTTAGCGGACAATTTTGGAGCTTTCCAAACAAAAAGGATAAGGTCTGTCTCCGATAGCGTACACGCTATCGGAGACAGACCTTATCCTTTTGTTCACTCTCTGAACCCTTACTAGTGACCGCGCGTATCTACTCCTGGCCACTAGTCTCATGAAGTTCGTGGATCCCAGACTCTATCCTTTACGTCTTTCCGTCTACTAACTCTTAGTCGACCTCCACTGACTGACTAGCCAACCAACCGAAAGAGCCCTTGGGGATCCTTTCCCAGATGACGCCGACCCCACACTTTTTCCTGATGGTCCTGATGGACGGAGACACATTTTTCTAGAGATTTTCCCACAGATGTTGACCAGGTGTTAAGGTCCTTTTTACTTATAACTTCATGCTATCTGACCCCTCAATTTGTCCTGTCCCTATGATGAAGTGGGAACCCATCCTCTAACGTTATCTTATTAAAGGTCTTTAGCTCAAACGATGTCATTTTTATGGGTCATGATTGCAACCCCCCATCGTGAAGTCCGTCTTATTACATATATATTCTCACTGTTGTTGTATAATAGACCTGGAAAGTGATGAGGCGGCACAATCATCTCTCAATGTAGTGCAAAGTACATGTATGGAATCCAAAAGCGAAATTAGAGACACATTCGTTTGTTCTCGACATCTTTAGCTTATGAATATAATCTATTCTTATTGTATTTTGGTATGGTTGTTTATATAACACTGACTCCAATTAAATTAAAACATCATTTTATTTTAAGTAAGGCCAGCTTCAGCTCGATAGCACATGCGCACTCTGGTTCACCTCACCACCAATTCAAGTTTTTGAGTACATGTGTACTCGCTCAGTTGAAGTAGCAGTGAAGGTGATATTTGATTTTCATAAAGTTCGCCATGGAGTATGGATACATTACCATAGTATCCAGGAATCCAGGTAAAAAAGAAACTGTACCCAAAATGCGTTTGTGGATGGTCTAAATGGATATTTAAAGTTTCACAATTAAAGTTTCTTTGTGCGTACGTACATGTTGTAATACTGAAATTTGTCAGTATTGATTCAGACATGGTAAAAAATAAATATATTTCAGTTGAAATCTGAACGTCGATAATTTTCACGATAATAATACCTCTTTAAATTTGTTCAAGCAAATCTAAACCTATTTCAAAATCATTAATAGAACCAAGGAAAATGATTTTCTATCTTTTAATTATTTTTCTTCTACCGTTTTATTTGAAGCTGCGAAAGCCAATTTGCATTTTCTCATTTCAGAGTTATTGGCACACTGTAAAATGCTTTTACACATTTCATGACGTTTCCCTCTTATATGTTAACGCTATCGACTGAAGCAGAAACAACGAAAACTAAATTATTCCAAATTATGAACTCCCGATAATGATAAGAATACTCGGTATTATTCGGAAACTAAAACAAATGAATTGAGATACCCGGCGCTGTTATAAAGGAATTTTAGTTTTTACTTCTTGGGATTTTTTTTGGCTCCAGAAACAGTGATAAAGTAAATTGATGATTTTCCCTTTTTATTCTAGCCGTTATCACAGAAACGGAGAACCGTATTTGATAGGGAAAATAACACAATGCCTTTCAAACTGAAACAATATGTGATTTTCCCTTTTGTTAAAGTTTTAGTTTTAATTTTGGGATGTATTTTGCTTTATTTCTGCGAAACTGATTGCAACTTTTTTAATTTACTTCATTCAATTTGATTCTCATAAATTTTGGAGTTTAAAAAACGTCTAAATGTGATACGAGTCATATTAAATTTATGCAGCATACGGCTACACAAAACTCTTTCACATTATTTTATGTCAAGTGCAAATTTTAACATATCCGTCTACGTTAAAAACGTCATTTTTTGCCAAAAATCATAATTTTTTTTTTATTTCTCTATTATAAAAGTTCAACTCTTAGGCTTCTAAATCTGTTTTTGTTTTGTCTCTATGGCATTTTAAAGAAAGTTAAAACTGTTTAAACATCAGTGACAGCTGTCAAAACAAAACGGAAGTAGCGACTTCGGAACCGGAAGTCGTGAATTTAAAGCCTTTTAAAGAGCATTTATTGGACAAAACTTTTTAAATTTTCATGAAGATTAGTTTAACACTTTGACTGCCATGGCTATCATATGTGATATCCAGTGATATTTCCGTTGAGACACTGGCTATCCGATATGATAGCCATGGTGTTTTAACATTTCAAGCCATGGCTATCAAAGATGTTATCAATTACATGAAAATCGTATTGGAGTTTGATTGTTGGGCTCCCTACGATGTGTTAGGTATACGTGGTTTGCGCAAATTGGTATATGTGACGATTTTATGAGCTAAGTTTTATGAAAAATTAAATATTTGGAACATGCAACAAAAAAGGGAATATATATAAATAGAGAGAGTTTGTTTTAAAATATTGTTTGTTTTGAAATATTGTTTTTATATATAGTTTTATGTTGAAAAAATACAAATTACACAAAAAAAAAAGTTTGGCCCCGTTGTGAACATTTGCAATTTTGGCTTGGCAGTCAAAGTGTTAAACATTTTTTTAGTATTTTTAATAATTAGCAACTTGGCAATTAGAAAGTTTTGAAGCAAGAAAATGTGGGGAATTTTAAACATGTATTTTAATAAGTTTCTTCCGTAAACTTCAAATGCGTTTTTCTTAGAACGGTATTTTTAATAAAATGTTGAAACTTGAAACTTGATTTCTCAAAAAGTTCTTAAAATATTTTGTTGAAAATTATTATGAATGCTTTTGATAGATATACTAGTGAATGACCTAAAAGTTTTAAATTTGGCTAATTTTTTAATGATGTTACACTCACAGTTAGGTATAAAGGTAATGAAAATTCGTTAAAAATTCAATGTGTATGATTTTGAAGGACCAAAATTTTTTACCAAATGTAAATTAAACACATAATTTACGTGATTCACTAGTCCAATGTATAAGAAATGTGTTGCATCAAAAAATATTGAAATAATTTAATTTATTAAAAAATTAGACCTTTTGAAAAAACCCAATTTTTTTACTAAATTTTCTTCATTTATTAGAAATTTTATAAAAACTTCTAAAGGAATAAATTTTTTAAGTGCATTTCTCTATGATAATATCAAAAATAAATCTACAAATGTAAAAACATAAACTAGTTTCTACGTTTAAAGAAAGAAGTTCTTCAAGCGTAGACGGGTACCTTAAGTATAGAACAGATTTGAAATTGTGAGACAGAAATAAGATTAATGAAACATAATTGCAATCGAGTCTATATAAGAAAGGCTTCAAAACATTTAAAAAAATTCATTTTATAGAATATTTGTCAAGTAGAGGGATTAATAAAAACTTCACTATTACCAAAATGCTTTGCAACATTTCTGGTAATTTTTTAATAAAATAGTGTTACTATTGTAACGGCGTGATTTAGCGGTGTATCGTCATCAAAGAACTTTGCTTTGAGAGGTGGACTTTGAGAGGTGGTGGTGAGAGTGTGGGTACAAAAGGATTGTTTTCCCCGGCACCACGAAGTCTACACTGCTGTGCCTTATAGTAAAGGAACAATATGCCAGACGACACAACACCTTCACTGACAGCCGAAAAAAATGATCGCGGGAACGACAAAGGATTTGCTGCTACTCAGATGTAGCCGCTAAGAATTCCAGGGAACCCTGGCTTCCCGGCCGATGATTGCTTAACCCGGACCAATCCAGTTGGTCGAAGGTGAGGTCATCGCAAGGTGACCCAATAATGAAATTGTAGGTGAGGCCCCTCCCCTAGAAAGAGACGAGAGAAGATTTTTTTTTTTTTTTTTTTTAGAGAAGTTAGTTAGCTAGCAACCAGCTAATTCAGAGGTCGCCTTGACCAGTCTCTCTACCGGAGAGTTTTTGGCTATAATCGCACCTTGGGATCTTTTCTTTAAGGAGTAGTCCGCAGGAGGTCGCCTAGACCAGTCTCTCCATTGGAGAGTTTTATTTAGGGAAATTCCGTCTTGGGATATATCTCTTGCTGAGATTGAAGAGATACCCTGTGCTTTGGGTTTCTTTCCTTTTCTAACATAATCCTCTTCAGGATTGTGTGCAGTTCTTCAGAACTAACTGTTCTCAGATCTCCTACCTATACTTCAGAAAACTTTCGAGAGAGCTACGAATTGTTCTTCATTCTTATCACCCATATTTCGGCAGAGACTGAATTTAGTTTAGGTAACCGTCTCTACTCAGGCCTATGTGTACTAATCACTTACCTGTGATTAGAAATTGTTTTTTATAGTTGTGAAATAAATTCATTATTCAAGATACACCTGATTATTCCTTGTGTCACCTGAACCGGGACCGGATACGTTACATTATTAAAAACTAGCATATAGCCCGTCATATGACGGGATTAGTAAAATTTTCAAATTTCCAGAATTGTAAAGTACCCTATGAGGTAGGCAAAAAAATGGTTTGTTTTTTGGCTGAGAATTATCTGGTACACACTCAATAATTTGTTTATCTTCATACTCCTCTAATGTCTCCCGATACTGTGAATGCAGTTTAGAATCACGTTGAATTCATTTAGTCAAACCGTGTGGTTATGTATAAAAAACAAACACACAAACAAACAAACTTCTTAATTTTCAAAGATATATAACTTAAATGCTAGACATTTGTTGCTCCAATTAGATTATATTTTATTTAATGTAAAGACGTATTATCATAGCTATTGCTTTAAATTTCAATTTCTCGACAATTTAAAGACATTTTGTAGATATTTCCTTTTATATCTCTATACAAAATGATAAAATATATATTTTTTATCAATTGCTTAGAATTTTTCGTTGCATTTCTGGCACCTCATTAAAAATGTTTTAAACCTACTTTTTTTAAAAAATCTTTTATCCATTATTTCCCTTGGTTGTCACTTCAGAAATTCTCATTAAGACATTGAAGTTCATTAGCGTTCCACAAAGTAATTTTTATCTTTTTTAACACTTGATATGGCAATTAGGTCTTGTTCGCCATGAAGAAAGAAATATTTCATACTTAGTGAAAAATATTTAACGTAAATCAAAAAATTCTCGAACATAACGAAATTTACTGCTTGTCTATAAACTCGACAACTTTTGCCCTAATTGAAAATATTTTCTTATCAAAAGTCTTGGTAAAAAATATTCTTATCAGATAACACACGCTATATTTTACTTAAGTATATTTTAGCTAGTTGGAGAGGGTTTTTTAATTATTAGTAATACAGAAGAATCATTCTATATATTTTTTTGTATTTCTTGAAACTATATAATCTTCATTAAATAATAATTTATTAATTACAGATCATTTTCATTATATAATTATACTATTATTCCTTATATAATTATATAATTATACTATTGTTCCTTATATAATAATATGATTATACTATTGTTCCTTATATACTATTGTTTATCATATAATTATACTATTGTTCCTTATATAATTATACTATTGTTCATCATATAATTATACTATTGTTCCTTATATAATTATACTATTGTTTCTTATATAATTATACTATTGTTCCTTATATAATAATATAATTATACTATTGTTCCTTATATAATTATATAATTATACCATTGTTTCTTATATAATTATACTATTCTTTCTTATATAATTATGCTATTGTTTCTTATATAATAATATAATTATACTATTGTTCCTTATATAATAATATAATTATACTATTGTTCCTTATATAATTATGTAGTTATACTATTGTTCCTTATATAATTATATAATTATACTATTGTTCCATATATAATTATATAATTATACTATTGTTCCTTATATAATTATATAATTATACTATTGTTCCTTATATAATTATACTATTGTTTCTTATATTATTATATAATTATACTATTGTTCCTTATATAATTATACTATTGTTCCTTATATAATTATGTAATTATACTATTGTTCCTTATATAATTATATAATTATACTATTGTTCCTTATATAATTATATAATTATACTATTGTTCCTTATATAATTATATAATTATACTATTGTTACTTAAATGATTATATAATTATACTATTGTTTCTTATATTATTATATAATTATACTATTGTTCCTTATATAATTATATAATTATACTATTGTTCCTTATATAATATATAATTATACTATTGTTCCTTATATAATTATATAATTATACTATTGCTCCTTATATAATTATGTAATTATATTATTGTTCATTATATAATTATATAATTATACTATTGTTCGTTATATAATTATGTAATTATACTATTGTTCATTATTGTTCCTTATTGTACTACAGCGGACTCCGCTTAATGTGATCGCGGTTAATGTTATCAATCGCTTATTGTTATCGAAATCACTTGGTCCCGATTTTCTCTATTCATTTGTATGTTAAAATTATCGCTTTATGTAATCGTTACATTGGTTAATGGGATCAGTTTTCGTACCTCATTTTAACTGGCAAAGGAATATTCACAATATATTCAGAAGGAACCCATTCTTTTCTTTCCCTTCGCTGTCGTTTGGATTTCCCAGAATTCTCTTCTTCAACCTAGGGAAATTGGGAATGAACAAAATCGTGGGAAATTACACGTTCCTGGAATGTTTTAGAAATATGCACACCCTGCTGTTGGTCATTGGTTGTCATATAAGCAGAAGGCAACACATTATTATCGGAACTGAGAAGAAGCGTATTCATATTTTATGCCTTGTTAACTTACATGCAGTTTGTTGATATGGAATCCAAAAAGCGAAATGATTTAACATTAAAACAAAAGATCGAAATTTTAAATCGTTAGGACAGGTTGATTATGATTACGAACAATTTATCAATGAGCTTCTTAGAAAAAACTGTAGACAGTCAACAATTGAACACTTTTTTAATTATGTATACAATTCTTATGTTTTAAAGGATAATATACAGTACATAAACGTAAGCTGTTTTTTTACATTTTGTTTTGAAATTTAGTACGTGTTAATTAACTCTAAACATACCAACACTTAATACATACCTATTTCTACCATAGCCGGTCAAATGACCAGACTTTATTTTTTCTTATTTTAAATGTATGAAAAATGAAAATTGGAAGAAAATGGACAAATAAACTTTATTATAATTAAACAAGATTGTATACTGTCAATTTTTATGTATTGCAAACACAAATAAGAATTGTAATTCATTTCCCATCGCATTTTTTACATAAACCTTATGGGTCATTTGACCCGTTATATGGTATGTTTAGTGTTAAAGGGGGAAATTTATCTAATTCTGCATATTGTTTATTGTTATCAATCGGTTATTGTTAGCAAAATCATGGTGTCCCAAACTGATCACAATAAGCGGAGTGCACTGTATTTAGTTTACAGTTAGGAAAACAAATACTTGTACATTCCATTTTATTGAATTATAATAAAATCAAATAAAAACTTTAAAGAACAGCAGTATAATAGAGTATATTCAATGTATTAGAATAACATAAAAGCAAAATCCAATTGAGTAATTTTTATACTTTAACATACAAATATAAAAAAGATGTAAAATTTGTATATGTGCAGTTAATTGATGCGTTGTAATTAATAAAAAATTAGTTTAGTAATAAAATTTAATATTGTGTGCAGTCCTTTAGCTTTAATTTTTCTTCAAGATATTTCCATATGGACAATTGGACTATTATATTAGTGTCCAGACTTCCCAAGTCGAACGATGCCCGATTGGTTAGAGTGCTGTAATTCCGTACCGTAGTTCATGGGTTCGAATTCCACTGTGGCATGGATGTTCGTAGCCGTTCGGAATCGGCTTTAAGCTGTAGGCCCCTGTCTCATTAGCCCTCGTGTTGCAGAAAGTAGACCATAGCACTCCAAACCAAACCAAACCTCATCAGATAAATTTCAGCCGAACGATGGCCGATTGATTAGGGTGCTGGCCTTCGGTACCGGAGTTCTTGGGTTCGAATCCCATTGTGGCATGGATGTTCGTAGCTGTTCGGAATTGGCTTTAAGCTGTAGGTCCCGGTCTCATTAGCTCTCGTGTTGCAAAAAGTAGACCGTAGCACTCCAAACCAAACCAAACCTCATCAGATAAATTTCAGCCGAACGATGGTCGATTGGTTAGGGTGCTGTCCTTCGGTACCGGAGTTCGTGGGTTCGAATCTCACTGTGGTATGGATGTTCGTAGCCATTCGGAATCGGCTTTAATCTTTAGGTCCCGGTCTCATTAGCCCTTTTGTTGCAAAAAGTAGACCGTAGCGCTCCAAACCAAACCAGACCTGCCAAATTTTGAATATTGAAAATAGTGGCACTTGACAATTATTGAAATAAAAAATAGTAGCAAATTTGAGAGGTAGGTTGGATGGCGATTTTCTATACCATAAATCCTGGGTAATCCAACAATGCACATAGTAAATGATTGAGTGTATTTTACTGCTCAAACAAAACAATCATTTCTGCTAAAGTAACTAAAATTCAATATAAAATCAATATTTTGCTAACCCTAACTCATCAAGAATCCAATATGGATGCCACTATCCATTCCATAAACTCGAGGACAGACGGACGGATAACTTAGGCTATTATTATATATGTTTAGTTTGGAGTGCTACTGTCTACGTTTTTTTTAACTCGAGGACTAATGAGACCGGAACCTACAGTTTAAAGCCGATTCCGAAAGGTTACGAACATCCATGCAATAGTGGGATTCAAACCCACGAACTCCAATACCGAAGGCCAGCACACTAACCATTCAGCCATTGGTTGACCTATTATTATATAGGAAATTGTATCAATTGTTTTTGGCTATATGATATCAAAAGTTTCTGCGTATTCTATTATACCCGTTAATCTAGCATTATTATTTATATTCAGTTCCATTTTATACATAAATTTCTTCTTCCAATTTTCAAAGGGCTAATGATCTTATTACTTTCATTCTACATTTTTTGTTCTTAAGCACATGAAAAGCACTAAAGCTTCAAACAGTATAGACTGCATGCAGTCCACAACGGTTAAATAAAATTAATATAAAAAAGTATTGAAAAAAGTCGCTTTTATTTAACAAAACAAAACTAAAAAAGTAAAGTTTAAAAATGCACTGAAGAGTAGAAAGTAATTATAAAACAGCTCATAAAAGAGAAATTATGTGAAAATGTCCTACGTGAAAATTGGAATGCGCTGATATAGAGAAATTGCTTTAGGAGTTTTTATAGGTTAAGGCCTAGATGTTATGATGGGTTGTGCAACTAAAAATAAAAGTGTGGAATGCAATTGGAATCAAGGTAAAATCAGAATGCAGTGATATAGAGAAATTGCTTTAGGAGGTTTTATATGATAAGGCCTAGATGTTATGATGGGTTGTGCAATTAAAAATAAAAGTGTGGAATGCAATTGGAATCAAGGTAAAATCAGAATGCAGTGATATAGAGAAATTGCTTTAGGAGTTTTTATAGGATAAGGCCTAGATGTTATGATGGGCTGTGCAAATAAAAATAAAAGTGTGGAATACAATTGGAATCGAGGTAAAATCAGAATGCGCTGATATAGAGACATTGCTTTAGGAGTTTTTATAGGATAAGGCCTAGATGTTAGGATGGGTTGTGCAACTAAAAATAAAAGTGTGGAATGCAATGACGTCCCCCAGACGTCATTATATGTCAAGGGGTTAAACAAGTTTTGGAAGTCAAGTTTAATTTTCTGTAATACTAACACTGAACAACACGCAAATTTTACAACTTAAATCTCATCACATAAATTTAATTTATGTTGTTGACCTTTCTGTACGAAATGTTGTAAAAGGCATTCGTACATATATAACTCAATCATTTAGCATTTTTCTATGCTTAACAATATAAACTATTAGAGAACATTATATAAACATTAAAATTATAGTATAAATACTAACCACATAAACCAGGGATGGCAGATAGACCTTTTTGTCAAAGTGCCAAAATCAAAGTAAATTGAAATGCAAATCTTTTGTAGTGTTAGTACCTCATATTTGGATACATAGTATTTGTATATCTTATTTCTATTAATATTTTTTTTGTCTGCCATGAAAATTTTCTTATGGGCTAGACATGGCACGCATGGCATGTAATTGTCATATTTAATATAAACCATTCCACGTTCAACTAAACAAGTAAGATGTACTGCCTACAAAGGAGTTTTGAATGTTTGAAACTAGCATTTTCATAATACCAGTTTGTGTATTTGTTAAAATGGCTAAATTCCAAGTTGCACTTTCTCTAATCTAATTTCAAAGAAGTTAAGATTTATTGAAGAGCATTTTACTTTTTGTATATAATCAAATAAAGTATTATCAGAACTTTTTTGGCAATGAGGTTGAATCCGCGATTCTTGTTGCATAAAGTATTTAAATAAAGATTGTTTTGAATGTATTGTTTTATGTCTGAAGTTATTATTCGCAATATAATTAATTTTAAAAGCATATGTCTAAAGGATTTTTACTATGTTTCCGAAAATTTATTAGTATTATAAAGTTTTGACCAAACTTGTATCTTTTATTTTTCTAATATAAGCTTCAGTATTTTTAGCAGAGGTTTTCAAAAGCTAGGGTATGTACTTTTTAACAGCTTTTAACTTTAAAATCTTAAAACTATGAGCTTAATCAATGAGCTTAATTAATTAGCTAAACGTAAAAATATGAGCTTCAGTATTTTTAGCAGGGGTTTTCAGAAGTTAGGGTATGTACTTTTTAACATGTTTTAACTTTAAAATCGTAAAACTTAATCATTTAAGAGCTTAACCAGAATCTTGTTAAAATTGTAAATTGAAACAGTATCTGACAAGCAATTATTTCGCTCTTAAATTTGATTTTTCACACACTAACAACTATGTCATAAAAAATTATAAAATTAGAGGAAATATACATAAAAATAATTTGAATCAATCCTTCTTCACCCATTTTAATTACTATTAACCTTTTCAAATGGGCTTTTTGTAAGTATGTACGGGTCATGAGGGGCTCTTGTTTTCATGGGTTATGAAAAAGCACAGTTAATTACTCATTTGTCTAAGACACACATAAACAGCTTTCTACACCCTCCATCGATAAGGCGGTCAAAGGAATTCTTACCTTGTAACGTACTGGAGATATGGTATGTGAAGCCGTCAATGAAACAAGCCAGAAAACTGTTTAATCTAGACTAAATATTTTATGTAGGTGAATAAATTATGTACAGCTATGTACAGATTCAGTAGATTTCTAAATATTCTGGGATCTCGTGCTGAGATGACATTCACACAATAAGGATGCGTGGGATACCGGATACAGTATGGCTAGGGCTTCTAATCACTGGAATTGTTCTCTAATTAGTGCCGGTAATAAACGCTGACACTATCACCTCCGGGCTAACGATTAGTCTAGTCGGCTTTCACACCAAGGTTCGAAAGATCAGAGTGCGTATCACGCTGGGGTTCGTGAAGGAAAACTCGGGATGCAAGATGATCCAAATTGAGAGCAAGGGTCACTCTCGGCTACCTACTTCTATGCACGAAGTAAAAAAAAATAGCAAAATAACGGGAATGGGATTCCCTAGTCGAAGGTCGACTTCTTAGCAAACAGAGACGCTGGCGGTCTCTAATCAAGCAAACTCCAGAATCGGAGATACGAGCGGTTCCTCTCGAGCTACAAAGCTATTTCCAGGAAGAAGTCTCAAAAAGAAAAAGCGCGAAAAAGAAAAGCCGTCTTGGCACCGCCACTTTTTTTTATAGCCGTCCCGGTTCCCCTTACGCGATTCTTCGGGAAACTTCCAGAAGCAAGATGATGCAATCGTACCGTCACTTCCAGCCCAAATCAACTGTTTCGTTTCCATATGTGGCCGAAAAGCCACTTCAAATCAGCGGACCCAAACAACTTAATTGCCTTTTTCGCTACTGCTAATGGGCGCACATGCACTGTAATTATTTACAATCATTTCACACAGTCTTTTCACTCAACAGTCTCACAAAGCCTCAGACGCGCTGACTCAAGCACACGGAGAGTTTTCAATTAAGTCCGGGGCCTAGTATACACGTGTATTTTTAGACCACCCGTTTCTACCTGCCGCTAATCGTAATTGTTCGCGGCGAAAGGTCACCTTCCGCTCCTCTTCCTTTAGGGTAATGTAACGGATCGGTACAACCTCCTCCAATCAGTCGGAACTGTACTTATCCTTTCCTAAGAATTAAGTCGAGCGTGGGACATATGCTGTCCCTGCCCCTCTAAGAAGGAAATACTAAAAGAAAAATATTTTCTGGAATTCTTATTTATGAAGTTAACGAAAACAAGGTATATTTTCACTCATATAATGCAGTTGTTAGAGTCTGATTTTAGTTCAGGCTTTTGATATAATTGATTACAGTTAGAAAGATTTTTACAAAACCACAAGTTATGGATTTTTGAAGGCAAATGATAAACAAATTTACACTGTATATGCCTACACGCATACACGATTAATGACACATAACAATTTGCATACCGACATCTAGTAATTCTAAGAAGAGACAATGAGATTTTTGATCAGAGTTTCAAGCTTACCAAATTAGTTAACGACTATCAAGTCGTCAAAGACAAAATCTTATAGTCAAAGTAACTTTTCGAAGCACATGAGTAAGAATCTAAATTATATATCAATATGAAGATAAATATTTTTTATTTTATAAACCCCGATCTTATTATCGAGACCTGAGGCTTAAATCCGATTCTGAATGGTTACTAACATTTGTGTCAGCAGCGGTATTCAAATTCACGAATTCCGGTACTGAAAGGTGGCGAACTATCTATAGATTTGCCCATCATTCAGTAATGTGTGCAACAAAAAATAATCTTTGATAAAATTTAAAATTATCACATATGTACCTAATCTACTATTTAAGCAAATATAAAAGAAAATTATTTAAGTAATATCTAAGTTCAGTGATAAAACGTATGAAAATAATGCAGACGATATTTAAATTATTTAAAATAAGAAATTATATAAATGAAATGGTTAAAGGAATGACATCATAATGGTAGAAAAAAAATGTTATTTTTACCTATTTATTATGTGAGAGATAAATTCAATCGTCTGCTCTTAAACGGGAAAATAGGGCTTGAAATAATGGTATTAGAGGCTCGAAAAGGGGGGAAGAGATTTCGAACGTTTTAAAGAAGAGAGCATTTTTTGCTGTGATATGAAGCATATTTATACAAATTTATTTTAGAATCGGATCGATAGTTTAGGAGAAGATAAACTTTATTCTCTTTGAATGGATGCCTCTATCCATTCCAGGTCCAACCACTTCATAAATTGGAGGACAGACGTACAGATAACTTAGGCTATTATTATATAACTTATTTGAGCTTACAATACTGCAGATTTTGTTGACCCTTTTAGTATGAAATACTTAAATATGCAAATAATTTTGCATAGCAATTATCTAGATTTTATCAGCCCTTTTATCATCCTCCCTTTTATTTTGCTTTATTTACTCATTTACTTATTACTTTTGTCAAAATTGCCTTATAAAGTCTGATTGGTTCTATATTTAGCTCGAAGATAATTATTTTATTCTTTACGTTTTCCTATTTGAGTATCTTTTAATTAATCTTTTCCAAGTAACAAAAACTAAAAAAAGAAGACAATAATAGGAAAAGACGCTAACTAAAACAAAGTCATTTTATTCTTTATGAACTCTTCTTATGCTTCATTCTTCCCTAGTTTTACTTCCGCTTAGCTTTCTTTTTTTAAACAGCTTTCACGCTGGATTTGTTTTAGGAATATATTTGTTTGCTGAGTGTTTTTTTAGTTACCTCCATTAATGTCTTTTCTAACCTTTTAAAAAACAAAGCAAAGAATGTATAAAGTTAAGGGAATTACTTCATTCACTGACAAACTTTAATTTAATTTCCAAGTAATTCTTATAACAATTATTGCTTAAAGATTTTTAATGACATTTTCGTATTTATCATTTCCTTTAAAGTGCATAGGACCCTTTCAAAAATTATTTTAAGTATTACAACAAATGTTGTAATTGTTTTGCATTTTATAATCCAATTAGCATGTAGTCTGTCATATGACGGGATCAGTAAAATTTTTAATTTTTCTAAATTGTAAAGTACCATATGAGGCAGTTAAAAAATGGTTTGTTTTTTGGCTGATAATTATCTGGTACACCCTCAATAATTTGTTTATCTTTACTGACCACGTGTTAGTTGTCAACTTAAATTTATTTTGTCATATTATGCGATAGCACGAACAGGAAAGGTTTTAATGTTGACAGTGATTATTTGGCAGTATATATGAATAATGTCTAAAATTTAGCGAATAGACTGCAAACCGTGTGGTTATGTATAAAAAACAAACACAAAAACGAACAAAATTCTTAATTTTCAAAGACATATAACTTAAACGTTAGGTATTTATTAGTAGTGAAATAGACTCCAAACATTTCATGAAAATAATTTCTTGTTAATATCGGTGATAAAATTTTCATTGCAACAAAAAGTAATCGATGATTAAATTTAAAATTATCACATACGAACCTAATCTATTACATAAGCCAAATATAAAAGAAAATTATTTACGTGATATCTAAGTTCAGTGATAAAAGTCTGAAAATAATGCAGACGATATTTAAATAATTTAAAATAAGAAATGATTAAATGAGGTGGTTAAAGGAATGACGTCATTATGTCAGAAAAAATGGTATTCTTACTTATTTATTATGTGATTGATAAATTCAATCGATTGCTCATAACTGGGGGAAAATAGGGTTTGAAATAATGGTGTCAGAGGCTCGAAAAGGGGAGAAGGGGTGGATTTCGAACTTTTTACAGACAACAGTATTTTTCGCTTTGATATTTATACCAATTAACTTTAGAATCAAATCGATACTTTAGAAGAAAAACCTTACCTGCTTTTAATTTTGCTAACCCTAACTTTTTAAGAATCCAATATAAATGCCTCTATCCATTCCAGGTACAAATGCTTCATAATTTCAAGGACAGACGGACAGATAATTTAGGCTATTATTATATAAGTTATTTACGCTTACAATACTGCAGATTTTGTTGACCATTTTAGTAAAAAATATTTAAATATGCAAAGAATTTTGCATAGCATTTATCTAGATTTTATCAGCCCTTTCATCATCTTTTATCATCCTCCCTTTTGTTTTGCTTTATTTACCCTTTTGTCATAATTGCCTTATAAAGTCTGATTAGTTCTATATTTAGCTCGATAATTATTTTATTCTTTACGTATTCCTATTTGAATATCTTTTAATTAATCTTTCCAAGTAACAAAAAATAAAAAAGAAGGTAATAATAGGAAATGACGCTAAGTAAAACAAAGTCATTTTATTCTTTATGAACTCTTCTTATGCTTCATTCTTCCCTAGTTTTACTTCCGATTAGCTTCCGTTTTTTTTAAACAGCTTTCACGCTGGATTTGTTTTAGGAATATATTTGTTTGCTGAGTGTGTTTTTTAGTTACCTCCATTAATGTCTTTTCTAAACTTTTAAAAACCAAAGCAAAGAATGTATAAAGTTAAGGGAATTACTTTATTCACCAGGAAACTTTAATTTAATTTCCAAGTAATTCTTATAACAATTATTGATTAAGGCTTTTTAATGATATTTTCGTATTTATCATTTCCTTAAAGGGTATGGGACCCTTTCAAATGTTATTTTAAGTATTACAGGAAATGTTGTAATTGTTTTACATTTTATAATCCAACTAGCATATAGCCCGTCATATGACGGGATCGGTAAAATTTTTTAATTTTCCAGAATTGTAAAGTACTCTATGAGGCAGGTAAAAAAATGGTTTGTTTTTTGGCTGAGAATTATCTGGTACACTCTCAATAATTTGTTTATCTTTGTTGACCGCATGTTAGTTGCCAACTTTAATTTATCTTGTCATATTATGGGATAGGATGGAAAGCAGACTTTTTAATGTTGACAGTGATTATTTGGAGGTATATATGAATGATGTCCAAACTTTAGCGAATCGATGATAAACCGTGTGGTTGTGTACAAAAAACGAACACAAAAAAGGAACAAACTTCTTAATTTTCAAAGATATATAACTTAAAAGCTAGATATTTATTAGTCCGTGAAACAGACTCCAAGACTTTTTGAAAATAATTTGTTGTTAATACCGGTGATAAAATTTTCATTCCAACAAAATATAATCGTGATTAAATTTAAAATTATCCCTAATCTATTATTTAAGCCAAATATAAAAGAAATTTTTTATGTTCTAAGTTCAGTGATAAAACGTATGAAAATAATGTAGACGATATTTAAATAATTTAAAATAAGAAATGATTAAATGAGATAGTTAAAGGAATGACGTCATAATGCTAGAAAAAAAGTGTTATTTGTACTTATTTATTATGTGATAAATTGATAAATTTAATCTTCTGTTCTTAACCGGAGAAAATAGGAATCGAAATAATGGCTTTAAACTCTCGAAAAGGGGGGATTTCGAACGTTTTAAAGATGAAAGTATTTTTTTGCTGTGATATTTAAACCAATTTATTTTAGAATCGGATAGATAGTTGAGGAGAAGATAAACTTTACTCGATTTTAATTTTGCTAACCCTAACTCATCAAGAATCTAATATGGATACCTCTATCCATTCCAGATCCAACCGCTTCATAATTTCAAGGACAGATGAAAACATAAATTAGACTATTATTATAGAAGGTATTCACACTTACAATACTGCAGATTTTGTTGACCATTTTAGTAAAAAATATTTAATTATGCAAAAAAATTTGCATAGCATTAATCTAGATTTTATCAGCCATTTTATGATCTTTTATCGTTCTCCCATTTATTTTGTTTTATTTACTCTTTTGTCAAACTTGCTTTATAAAGTCTGTTTGGTTCTATATTTAGCTCGGAGATAATTATTTTATTCTTCACGTTTTCCTATTTGAGTATCTTTTAATTAATCTTTTCCAAGTAACAAAAACTAAAAAAAGAAGACAATAATAGGGAAAGACTCTAACTAAAACAAAGTCATTTTATTCTTTATGAACTCTTCTTATGCTTCATTCTTCCCTAGTTTTACTTCCGCTTAGCTTCCTTTTTTTTAACGGCTTTCACGCTGGATTTGTTTTAGGAATATATTTGTTTGCTGAGTGTGTTTTTTAGTTACCTCCATTAATGTCTTTTCTAAAATTTAAAGGCCAAAGCAAAGAATGTATAAAGTTAAGAGAATTACTTCATTCACCGAGAAACTTTAATTTAATTTCCAAGTGATTCTTATAACAATTATTGCTTAAAGCTTTTTAATGCAGTTTTCGTATTTATCATTTCCTTAAAAGGCATGGAAACTTTTCAAAAATTATTTTAAGTATTGCAGCAAATGTGGTAATTGTTTTGCATTTTATAATCCAATTAGCATATAGCCCGTCATCTAACGGGATTAGTAAAATTTTTAATTTTCCAGAATTGAAAAATATTCTATGAGGCAGGTAAAAAAATGGTTTGTTTTTTGGCTGAGAATTATCTGGTACACGCTCAATAATTTGTTTAGCTTTACTGACCGCATGTTAGTTTCCAACATTAATTTATCTTGCCATTTATGGGATAGGATGAACAGCAGAGGTTTTAGTGTTGACAGTAATTATTTGGCGATATATATGAATGATGTCCAAAATTTAACAAATCGATTGCAAACCGTGCGTTTATATATAAAAAACAAACACACAAACGAACAAACTGATTAATTTTCAAAGATATATAACTTGAACGCTAGATATTTATTAGTCGTGAAATAGACTCCAAGCCTTTTATGAAAAGAATTTGTTGTTAATACCAGTGATAAAATTTTCCGTCCGTGTAGAGTCCGTGAGTGCGAATCCCACTCCTGGCATGGAAGTTCAAATCGCTTTAAGAAATTGATCCTAATCACACCACCCCCCGTGTGTAAAAAAATTAGATAATAATGCCAGTATAGAAATGATAGGTGAAAATAAGGGATCTGTATAATGAAATTAAATTAGTGGCACTATTATGTGAATATGGATTGGATCCAATTTTGAGTCGGGTTTTGAATTAGAATTGATAAGGGATGGCTAAATGAGTTTTGCACGCAGGATGCTAACACATTAGGATAGGTTATATACATTGTAAAATCCCAACATACACCTCTGTGTTTGTGGGAGCTTAGTAAAAACAATTTCTTAAAGTACTAGACTTTATTATCTCGACAATATACAATATATACACGATATAAAACAGCATCATTTGGGAGAGAGAAACAACCTTCTCTACCCCCCAGCCCCTAACAACCAAATGCCTTCTTCTTGAATTCCCCCCGCAAAAAGAGGGGAGGGGAGAGAAAGGGCTGATAGAAAGGGAGTGGTCAACGGACCGGACTCCTCAATCATAGCCGGCATTACACACAGATGTATACAGGGACATAAAAATCCGAAACCCCTCTGGGTCTGGAACTCCTACTTTTTTCAGGGGAACACATTCCCACGGGTCCTGAGAATGACCGACCCTCTCTGGTTCTCTTTTGACCAGCTATATACATGTGTATATATATATATATATATATATATATATATATATGTATATATATATATATATATATATATATATATATATATATATATGTGTGTGTGTGTGTGTGTGTGTGTGTGTGTGTGTGGAGAGAGAGAGAGAGAGAGAGAAACACATTATATACATAGATATAAGTTTCTGTGTGTAACTGAAATGTTTTGAACCTAATTAAATATCAAAATAACACATGTTCTTCCATATATTGGCTTCTAGTAAAGGTATTATTTTAAGGGGTGCATAGAGGAGAGGTTTGTTTTTTACTGATATCTATGTATGGCTGTAGAAAATGTGAATAGTTTGAAAAACTATGTGGGTTTTTATAAAGGACAAATGTGTAAAAATACATCTAGTGAGTCATTTTATATATGTATAAAAAATTTCATATTTTACAAAGTCATTTGAATTTCGTAATGGGAATTTCGTAAGGAAGCTTGAAAATTACAATCAGTTAACATTGAACTTATATCCAGATAATTTATGTAGTCATTTTTAACTACATCGTAACTTGCATTAACTATTAAAAAACAAAAACAACGTTTCGTAAGATTGAGTGGCTATTAATATCAAACGATTTAGCTTTTAAAATGACTTCTTTTAAAACTGATTTTATCGTATCATATAACTGTCTGTAAATACGAGCTTACAATTCTTTCGACGTTATAGCTTTCCATTAGAAAAAGCATCAGTTCTCGTTGACCCTTTCACCTGTTAAAGAACCGATACTCTGCACCTAAACAAGACAGAAGTAATAAAAAAAAGTGTTATTTTTGTTCCAACATGCATTTCAACTGACTGAAACTTTCATCTAGCATGAGACAACCTCGTTCCATCTCTGGATTAACTGCTTCTCTTCCCTTTTGTTTTGCCGTTTATTCTATTTGTCTGTCTTTTCCCCGCCGCCCGATGTCCATTCTAATCAACTGATTACAATGTTGGGCGAAACGTATATGGCACGAAAGCTGTCAAGCTAAAGAGATAGAATTTTTTTCCCATTCTATTTCTTCGTGTTTTGTCTACTGATTTAGAAACATTTGTCGGATTTGGTTCTTCGATATTACTGTTTCTTACATTACAGCGGATTTCTGTTAAGCTGTGTATTGCTTTGGAATCTTAATTGGGGTTGTCTGGTACCTTAGAGTAAAATGGTTTTTTCCTTTTTTTCTGGGAGAAATAACTGGTTATATCTGTTTAGAGGGATATACAAATGATAATGCGACAAATTCGTAGAAACTCTTTTACTAATTTTTATTAGTTTAGGTGACCATTTATTCTCGAATGTTGTTGTGTAATAGCATTAATTTTTTTAACAGGAGCTTTAATTGTGTTGTGTATTTCTTATACGTTTTCGTAATGAAAGTCTTAATTGATACTTTTTTTTCTCCAATAAAAGATTTTGCTTTTATAAATATACTAGCATAAACATTGTGTGTGTAATTGAAATGTATTTAATTATATTAAATATGAAAATAACACATGTTCTACCATATATCAGCAACTAGTAAAAGTCCCTTATGTATTGATAATATTACTTTATCGGGTGTATAGATGAGAGTTTGGTTTTATTTTTTAGTGATATCAGTGTATGGCAGTATAAAATTTGAATAGTTTGAAAAGCCGTCTGGGTTTATATAAAAGACAAATAGTATATAGAATCAAAGAACAAATATAGAAGGACAAATATATCACACCTTGTGATCATATATATATATATAATATATATATATATAGTATAAACTAGTTTATATTTTTCTCAAACATTTAAATTTCGTAATGTGGCATCGGAATATGAGTCCGATATGACATATATAATTTTTAATCTTCCTTTACAAGCCCTTTCATAATTTATGTAGTCATCGTTAACTGTATCATAACTTAAGCATTAGCTATTAAAAAATAAAAATAACGTAGCATATAATTGGGTGGCCATTCATTTCAAACGATTTAGGTTTTGAAATTAGAAGTTGTACACGTACTAGTACGTTTTCTGACGATTGATACTTGAGCGCAGGTCACGGATTAGTATGGGTTATTGTAACAATATGGATTGTTTGTGGGTGCAAAAATAACGGTAGTTACAGGAAAACGAATGTTCTTGTCTACTTCATAGATTCTGGAAAAATGTAGACAAATAAAAACTAGTTTTTACACCAGTCGATGTGGAACCACAGAACGGGAAACTTAATTAAAAAAATCAATTTAGATTTAAAATTAACATTTTATTTATCCTTGCGAAAATGATATTTATATGTATATATAATATGTATATTTATATATATTTATCTATTTGTATATATATATATATATATATATATACATATAATATATATATATATATATATATATATATATATATATATATATATATATATTTGTTTATATATTTCAATATAAAATACCATAAGTTGGTTAAAAAATTAAATAATTTCCGATCTATTGAGATTTAACTGAATAACTAAATTTACACTCAAAACGTCCTCTCAAAGTCCGCTGCTAAATGTACCAGCACACAATGTGTGAACACAGATTTTATTTTATCATATAACTGTCTGTAAATACGAACTTACATTTCTTTCACCGTTATAGCTTTTCATTAGAACAAATATCAGTTCTCGATGACCCTTTCATCTGTTAAAGAACCGATATTCCACACCTAAACAAGACAGAAGTAATAAAAAAAAGTTTTATCTTTGTTCTAACATGCATTTTAACTGACTGAAACTTTCATCTAGAATGAAACAACCTCGTTCCATCTCTGGATTAACTGCTTCTCTTCCCCTTTGTTTTGCAGTTTATTCTATTTGTCTGTCTTTTCCCCGCCGCCCGATGTCCATTCTAATCAACTGATTACAATGTTGGGCGAAACGTATATGGCACGAAAGCTGTCAAGCTAAAGAGATAGAATTTTTTTCCCATTCTATTTCTTCGTGTTTTGTCTACTGATTTAGAAACATTTGTCGGATTTGGTTCTTCGATATTACTGTTTCTTACATTACAGCGGATTTCTGTTAAGCTGTGTATTGCTTTGGAAGCTTAATTAGAGTTGTCTGGTACCTTACAGTTAAATGGTTATTTCCTTTTTTCTGGAAGAAACGAAATACACTGTGGATAAGAAATAACTGGTTATATCTGTTTAGACGGCTATACAAATGATAATGCGACAACTTCGTAGAACCTCTTAAACTAATTTTTACTAGTTTACGTAACCATTTATTCTCGAATGTTGTTGTGTAATTACGTTAATTTTTTTTTTATCAGGAGCTTTAATTGTGTTGTGTATTTCTTATACATTTTCGTAATGAAACTCTTAGGTGATACTCTTTTATCCTCCAGTAAAAGATTTTGCTTTTATAAATATACTAGCATATACATTGTGAGTGTAACTGAAATGTATTTAATCAGATTAAATATGAAAATAACACATTTTCTACCATATATCAGCAACTAGTAAAAGTCCCTTATGTATTGATAATATTACTTTATCGGGTGTATAGATGAGAGTTTGGTTTTATTTTTTAGTGATATCAGTGTATGGCAGTAAAATATTTGAATAGTTTGAAAACCCGTCTGGGTTTGTATGAAAGAAAAATAGTACATAGTATCAAAGGACAAATATAGAAGGACAAATATATCACAAGTAGTAATCATATATATATAGTATAAACTAGTTCATATTTTACTCAAACATTTGAATTTCGTAATGTGGCATCGGAATATGAGTCCGATATTAACTGATATATGTAATTTTCAATCTTCCTTTACAAGTCCTTTCATAATTTATGTAGTCATCGTTAACTGTATCATATCTTAAGCATTAGCTATTAAAAAATAAAAATAACGTAGCATATAATTGGGTGGCTATTCATTTCAAACGATTTAGGTTTTGAAAATAGAAGTTGTACACGTACTAGTACGTTTTCTGACGATTGATACTTGAGCTCGGGTCACGTACTAGTAAGGGTTAGTGTAACAACATGGTTTGTTTTGTGAGTACAAAAATAACGGTATTTACAGGAAAACGAATGTTCTTGTCTACTACATAGGTTCTGGAAAATTTAGACAAATAAAAACTAGTTTTTACGTCAGTCGATGTGGAACCACAGAACGGGAAGGTTGGTTAAAAAATCAATGTAGGTTTAAAATTAACATTTTATTTATCCATGCGAAAATATTATATATATATATATTATATATATATATATATATTATATAATATATTTATATATATATATATATATTATATATATATTATATATTGTTTATATATTTCAATAAAAAACAAGAAAAGTTGGTTAAAAAATTAAATAATTTCCTTTATTGAGATTTATGAAACATTTACACTCAAAACGTCCTCTCAAAGTCCGCTGCTAAATGTACCAGCACACAATGTGTGAACACAGATTTTATTTTATCATATAACTGTCTGTAAATACGAACTTACATTTCTTTCACCGTTATACTTTTCATTAGAACAAATATCAGTTCTCGATGACCCTTTCACCTGTTAAAGAACCGATATTCCACACCTAAACAAGACAGAAGTAATAAAAAAATAAAGGGTTATTTTTGTTGTAACATGCATTTCAACTGACTGAAACTTTCATCTAGAATGAAACAACCTCGTTCCATCTCTGGATTAACTGCTTCTCTTCCCTTTTGTTTTGCCGTTTATTCTATTTGTCAGTTTACGCCACGACGATGTCCATTCTAATCAACTGATTACAATGTTGGGCGAAACGTATATGGCACGAAAGCTGTCAAGCTAAAGAGATAGAATTTTTTCCCATTCTATTTCTTTGTTCTGTCTACTGATTTAGAAACATTTGTCGGATTTGGTTCTTCGATATTACTATTTCTTACATCACAGCGGATTTCTGTTAAGCTGTGTATTGCTTTGGAAGCTTAATTGGGGTTGTCTGGTACCTTAGAGTTAAATGGGTATTTCCTTTTTTCTGGAAGAAATAACTGGTTATATCTGTTTAGAGGGATATACAAATGATAATGCGACAACTTCGTAGAAACTATTACACTAATTTTTACTAGTTTAGGTAACCATTTATTCTCGAATGTTGTTGTGTAGTTGTATTAATTTTTTTTATCAGGAGCTTTAATTGTACTGTGTATTTCTTATACATTTTCGTAACGAAACCCTTAGGTGATACTCTTTTATCCTCCAATAAAACATGTTTCTTTTATAAATACACTAGCGTATAACCCGCCATATGACGGGATTAGTAAAATTTTTAATTTTTCAGAATAGAAAAGTATCCTCTGAGGCAGGTAAAGAAATGGTTCGTTTTTTAGATGAGAATTATCTGGTACATGTTCAATAATTTGTTAATTTTCATACTGCTCTGAAGTCTCCCGATACTGTGAATGCACTTTAGAATCAAGTTGAATTCATTTAGTCAAACTGTGTGGTTATGTATAAAATACAAACACTCAAACGAACAAATATCTTTGTTTTCGAAGATATATAACTTAAACGCCAGATATATATTGGTCCGTGAAATAAACTCCTAGACTTTTATGAAAAGAATTTGTTGTTAATAAAGGTGATAAAATTTTATATTGCAACAAGAAATAATCGATGATTAAACTGAAAATTATCACATATGTACCTAATCCATTATTTATGCCAAATATAGAAGAAAAGTATTTACGTAATATCCAAGTTCAGTGATTAAACGTATGAAAATAACGCAGATGATATTTAAATAATTTAAAATAAGAAAGTATTAAATGAGATGATTAAAGAAATGATGTCCTTATGCTAGAAAAAAAATTGTTATTTTTAGCTATTTATTATGTGATAAACTTAATAGCCTGCTCTTTACACGAGAAAATATAGATTGAAATAATTTCATTAAATGCTCGTAAAGAATGGGAGGGTGGATTTCGAACGTTTTAAAAACTTTCTTTGAATTTTGATAACCCTAACTCATCAAGAATCCAATATGGATGTCCCTATTCATTCTAGGTCCAACCGCTTCATAAATTCCAGGACAGACGGACAGTTACCTAATTAAAGATATTTGTCTGTGAAGACTCTTAAAAGATCAGGTGTACCGCCACTATCCAGAAACAATTGAATAACTGGAACAGTAGATCTGTTCTGCATGTAAAGCCATCCCGCCTGAGACGTTTACGTGGGTTTCTGATAATTTCGTTCTGAGAATACGCATATTATTGCTGCGCATGGTTGATATCGAAAATATCGTAGGTAAGATTTTTCCATCGTCATCTGTCAGGGAACATTGTAACTAATTTTGAAAGTTTGTCTGCCTAAAAATTTAATATTGTCCCAAGCATATTGCAATATACTGTGTATTTCTATCACTGTCCGTTTAGCTTTTATTGATTTTTCAAATATACCAGTCATTTTTGAAACACCCTTTTTTATATTTTATATTTCATATCCTACTGTATCACTTGTGATATGATTATATACAACATTAGATGTGTATATCATATGTAATGTACAGGACAGGGATATGGTTTATTATAGTGAACTGTACCCTTAAGGTTACACACGTGATGTAGTAATATTATTCTCTTAAGTATTCCGTCCCTCACTAGAGACGATATTGTGTTTTCCAGTTAGATAGCTTGCAACTCTCATGTTAAATAGATTTATGCCATTGCCATTGGCTTTCCGAAATATCTTTATAAAAAGGTTATTTAAAAAAATTGTTTCGACTGCTTTCTATTCGACGTTGTAGTGAAATGACGGATAATGACTGCATAAACGTTGATGACCTTCCCAAACCGGTTTTCCTTGTGAATTATATATCTACCAAAATCCAGACAAATCAACTTCGACGGCAGCTGGAGATTTGTTTGTTCTCTCTCTCTCTCTGCCTATCTATATATATCTTTATGAATTTAGCTCTATCTTTCTATCTCTCACACACACAAAACAAACTGAAAGACAGTGAATAGATTGATAGATTTATTAGGTTGGAGAAATCTATAATATGTGAATTTAGTTAAACAAATAGCTGACAGCCAGTAGTTTCAAAACGAAACTGAAAATTAATAATAATAAGCATCAATTACTATTTTCCCGAAAGTGAGAAACATAAAACATAAAACAAACTTTTTAATAATTCACCTGGTTGAAGCTAAGAACGGAATATTTTCAGCTATTCTGCCTAAAGCCTTAAAAATTGAGTATGTAATTGAAACAGAACTTGCACTTAACCTTACACAAACTCACACAACTACCACTTGTTGAGGATTCTCTTTTATCTCATTTATTTGTACCAGAAAAGTGTGAAATATCCACATGTCAATGAAAAATTCTAATACTTTAATTGTACTAATAGGCCATAACATTCAATAGATTTTACTTGAACTGAATTGATTCCTATTAGTTAAACAAGAATCTTCTCTGAACATAGTAGTTTACATAAAACAGATTTTTTAATTCTTCACGTGGCTAGAAGCTGAGAACGGAATATCTTCAGTTACTCTGTCTAAAGCCTTAATTGAGTCCTGGTGCTATGTAATTGAAACAGAAATTGCAGTTAACCTTACACAAACTCACACAACTCCCCTTGTTGCGAAATCTCTTTTATTTCATTTATTTGTACCAGCAAAGTACGAAATATCCACTTGTGAATGAAAAATTCCAATACTTTAATTGTACTATTAGGCCATAACATTCAATAGATTTTACTTGAACTGATTTGATACCTATTACTTAAACAAGAATCTTCTATGAACACAGTAGTTTACATTAAACAAATTTTTAATTCTTCACGTGGCTAGAAGCTGAGAACGCAATATCTTCAGATACTCTGCCTAAAGCTTTAAAAATTGAGTCCTGGTGCTATATAATTGAAATAGAAATTGCACTTAACCTTAGACAAACTCACACAACTGCCGCTTGTTGCGGATTCTCTTTTATCTCATTAATTTGTACCAGCAAAGTACTAAATATCCACTTGTCAACGGAAAATCCCAATACTTTAATTGTACTACTATGCCATAACATTCATTTCATTTACTAACTAGTGATTACTTTTACTGGAATTTTAATAGATTTTACTTGAACAGAATTGATTGCTATTACTTAATCAAGAATCTTCTATGAACACAGTAGTTTACATAAATCAAATTTTTAATTTTTCACGTGGCTAGAAGCTGAGAACGGGATATATTCAGCTACTCTGATTTAAAGACTTAAAAATTGAGTCCTGGTACTACGTAATTGAAACAGAAATTGCACATAACCTTAGACAAACTCATACAACTACCGCTTGTTGCGGATTCTCTTTTATCTCATTAATTTATACCATCAAAGTAAGAAATATCCACTTGTCAATGAAAAATCCCAATACTTTAATTGTACTATTAGGCCACAACATTCATTTCACTTACTCACTGGTGATTCTTTTTACTGGAATTTTAATAGATTTTACTTGAACAGATGTGATTTCTGTTACTTAAACAAGAATATTCTATGAACACAGTAGTTTATATAAAACAGATTTTTTAATTATTCACATGGCTAGAAGCTGAGAACGGAATATCTTCATCTACGCTGTCTAAAGCCTTAAAAATTGAGTCCTGGTGCTATGTAATTGAAACAGAAATTGCACTTAACCTTAGACAAACTCATACAACTGCCGCTTGTTTCGGATTCTCTTTTATCTCATTAATTTGTACCATCAAAGTACGAAATATCCACTTGTCAACGGAAAATCCCAATATTTTAATTGTACTATTAGGCCATATCATTCATTTAACTTACATGGTGTTTCAAAATGACTGGTATATATAAAATATCAATAAAACTAAACGGGCTGTAATACAAATACACCGCTTATTGCAATAGGCTTGGGACAACAGTAAATTTTCAGGCAGACAAACTTTCAAAATTAATTACAATATTACACAACAGATGGCACTGCAAACTGAAAAAAGCTAAGATAATTTCCACATATCCACCATACTCAGCAATAATAAGGCGTAGTCTCAGAACGAAATTATCAGAAACCCGTGTAAACGTCTCAGGCCAAGCAATCTTCTGTTGTAAGGAATGAACCATTTTTTTTCACAGCAAATGTTTACAGCAGAAAGATGACTTACAGATTCCCGAACTCACAGACTTCTATA
>CM063510.1:112172189-112194689 GCA_032207245.1 Pardosa pseudoannulata | reverse complement strand
CTTAAAATTCTCTAGATACATTTCCCAAAGCTTTCTGTTCTACAGATGTAAATTTTCTGTCTATTCCACACGTTTTCTAGCTGTCGCCGGCAAATGGCACCGCTTTTTCCCTGATCATAACAGTTTAATTCGCCGAATAAGTTTCTTGTTCCTTGGGAAAATTCACCTCTCTCGGCTCTAGGGTGCACCTCTGTGCGAGCAGAGTGATTTTTATGTTTTATTTTTGTCTGTCGTTGACAAATAAAAATGCCTGTTTTAGCAGCTCTAAAATAAAGTTTTAATTAGACTTGTGCCTTTCTCTTTAAAGCGGTCTGACTGTATTTTTTTATTGCTAAGCTGATTAGGCTCTCTTCTTGCCCAATAGCCCGGGCAAGTAAAAACAATAGGGACTACATAATTATTGTGACTAGAGGAAATAATTTTTACGTATATATACATGCATTTTGATACGTATACATACACACAAATATGATATTCTAACTAATTAAAATTATAATTATATCATTTAATACTTCTTTGGCTATACTATACCTCGAAAGTCAACGTTTTTAGTCTTTTGACGAAATATATTTTCTCATCTAATCTCAAATAACCTTGATGGAGAGCTCTATTTGCCGAGTTAAGTTCCGTTTAAATCATCATTAAATATACAAGTATTTATATTACTCAAGAGCATGATACGTGCATGATAGCGGTGTCCTCGTGACAATAAAACTTGCATATTATTCGCGAATCCATCAGTCAGCAAATTTCTAACTGTGCTCTGATTTTTTGAAAGGAAAGCATTGAAATTCGTATGACAAAGAAAATGTGATTATTGTTGCTCTGTAATTTTTTTATGATTTGAATTCTACGATTGCAACAATGATCATATGAATGAGAAAAATGCTCCAAATTTTGGTCATCTATCGATATTGACCCACCAATTGTAAAATTAAAATTTGAAATTGTTTAAGAGAAAGCCCTTAAAAGAGTTGTTTGTATTACTTAATTTGAGAAAAAATTTAAAAAATATAAAATTAAATAAAATGTCAATTTTTTACAAAATATTTTTAAAATTTTTTTTTAAAATTAACAATGCCATAAAATTGATATTTTAATAATGTTTAGCATGTGTGTAAAAAGGTTAGTTATAAACAAAAAATGGTAGACAATAAAATATGTATGCTATTTATCTTTGGTTTATAAGTAAAACCTCTAGATCCAAACTGGCTGAAGTGGTGGAACGTTTGATTCTACAGTGAAAAAGGAATATTTGCAAGTGAAACAATTGAGATATTTAATATTTCTAAAATTGAAACTTAATACTTTTAGTTAAAAAATTATACAGTGTAAAATATATCAGGTTGCCAAAAAAAAGTACTGCTATCATATAAAAGAAACCTTGTGAAATTTGGAAACTTTTCTAGCTTGCAACAAAAAAATACCAGCCAATTCATAAAATAGCACAATAGACAAGTCAATACGAATTTTAAGTTACTGTGTGTAACTAATTATTAATACCTAGACCAAAGGATGTATAAAAAGGTTAGTAATAAACATTTGTCCCTTCAGTAAATGTCTTCGCATTGCATAACTGTGTAAACCCGTATAATACCTGTATATATATTAGAAGTATTTTACAATTTCATATTTGCTACAGTCTTCCCCAATAAAAATTTCTCTTCTACTTTAACTTCCATCACACTATCCATTTCATCTTAATAAGGCGATCTTTGAACTAAATAATCCTGATGATTTTCCAATAACTGAAATATCGATAATCGATGTCGATAAGCCAATATTCATGAAGCGTCAATTTTCTTCATTAATATCGTTTCATTCCACCTTTCATTAGATCCCGAAAAATTTATATCAATTGATAATTAACAGCTGCGTTCAATTAAGTCGGTCCATGGAGCAATATAATTTCTAATATTATTTTTATTTACTCACATTTTAATTATAACTAAAGTGAAAATGAAAATAACAAAAACTGTCTTTAGTATTTTCTGGGTTTTACTATTTTCTTCTGTTTAATTGATTTTCTTTCTCTGGCTGAGAAGCAAAATCATCTACGGATGATATAAAAGTCAAGAAAATCTTTGGAAAAATTGAAGAATTCGACATCTAAATAGATGAGTAATGCGATTTATAACCAAATGGGAAGGAAAGGAAGCCGTTTGTAAAATAGGCAAAACACTATTGAATAGAGAATGTGCATATGACATCAGGTACAGCAAAAATGGCAGCTCAACTTCTTCGTTGGCAAAACATTTGAATTTCCTACGGATTGTGCTTGCACAATTGGGGTTTTAATTTTGTCAATCATCTGAAAATGGTAACAAGCTGTTGTACGTATAGCTATACTAACCGTTTCAAAAAATGTGAAAAAAATGGATTTTATTGCTTTCCTGAAGATTCTACATTGCAAATGTTTGGATAAAAGCTTTGAAAAGGCAAAACTGGGAAGTTCTTCGAGAATTTACGGCAAACATTTTCAGAATGGTAATAAAACGTTAACTTTACTGTAATGTAATAGATTATATAAAATTATTATGTTCTAAGAATTATTTTATTATTACTAAGTTTTTTTCATATTTCTAATGTATTTATTATGCTTTTGTGAGAAGTACTGTACCTATAAGTGTAATTATTTTTTGTCCTTAAAATGATCAGGTTTTACATATTTTTATTAGATTCTTATTTATGTAATAGTTAATTGTTCCTGTTAACATAATCAAAGTAATTATACTTTAATTAAGATACTTAATAGTACTGTGTAAAGTGTTTAATTATTTTTTATAAATATATAAATTTGTAAGTGCTAAAAAAATCTATTTTGAATTACTTTGCCATTTTCTGATGTTTCCTTCCCCTTCCCTTAAATAAAATTTAGTTTTATTGTATACGTGATCCATATCGAAGCTCCTAAGATACAATGAAAACCAGCAATGTTTTGCCAACGAAAAAGTGAGTTGTAGTCAGCAGTCGTATTTATTTACAAACATGCAAGTAGATTTCTAGTAGATTTCTAGTAGATTTCAACAAACAAGTAGATTTCTAGTGGTTATCGGGTATCAAACACAAATCTACTAAATACGTATTTTTACGTGACTCGCACTCCAGTGACAGACTGCAAAAAACGTAAAAGTACGTTGCCCGCACGCGAAGTGTTAAAACAGCATCTGTATGAGATAATTGTGATGAAAACTGAAACATACGTCTAAAAATGCTGTTCTTCAAACCGGCATCACAAGTGCAAGAAAAACTAAAGAAATTACACGCGCAAGGTATCTCATACCTTTTCCATTTTCTACTATAAAATCAATACACTAAAGACAAAATAGTGAAAGAGAGAAAACTGCATTCAAAAACGTACTTAAAAATGCTGTTTGTATTCAATTCATATATTCTATCCAAATACATGTCATGTACTCTCTACATATATTTCTATCGCGCTTTTCACAAATTTAGTTTTTATATTCTTTTAGTTTGGGTATTCAGCACATCTTTTCTGCACTACTTACTATATACCCCCCTCTGTCTTTAAGAGAAATCTCTTTGAGTAAATCTATGAAAATTTTAGTGCGTTTTTTCTAACTACATATCATTTTAGAGGATATCACTAGATTCCAGATAGCATACAAACGAAAAGGAATGCTTTTTTGAGAGGCATGTATTTCCAGGAAATTTTGCAATAATGATTTTCGCTGGCATCCAGATATTAGAATTGAATTTTCTTCGACCCATTTCGTCAAGACAGAGGCCACGCAACTGTGCAAATTGAACTAATTTTTGTGAAATTACGGACTTGTATTATCCCTATTATGAGTTGGGAATTTTATATTTATTTAACACGGCATCACACGTGCGAGAATAACTAAAGAAATTACAAGCGCAGGGTATCTCATACCTTTCCTATTTTCTACTATAAAATTTATACACCAAAGACAAAATAGTGGGAGACAGAAAAATGCATTCATAAACAAACTTAAAAATTCTGTTTGTATTCAATTAATATATTATATCCAAATACATGCCATGTACTCTCTACATATATTTCTATCGCACTTTTCACAAATTTATTTTTTATATTCAGCACATCTTTTCTGTACTACTTACTACATCCCCCCCTCTGTCTTTCAGAGAAATCTCTTTGAGTAAATCTATGAAAATGTTAGTGCGCTTTTTCTAACTACATATCTTTTTAGAGGATATCACTAGATTCCAAGCATGAAAACGAAAAGAAATGCTTTTTGAGAGGCATGTATTTCCAGGAAATTTCGCAATAATGATTTCGTAGGCATCTAGACATTAGAATTGAATTTTCTTCGATCCATTTCTTCAAGACAGAAGCCACTCAACCGTGCAAACTAAACTTTTGTGAAATTACATACTTGTATTATCCTTATTATGATTTGGGAATTTTATATTTATTCAACACGGCATAACACGTGCGAGAAAAACTAAAGAAATTACAAGCGCAGGGTATCTTATACCTTTCCTATTTTCTACTATAAAATTTATACACCAAAGACAAAATAGTGAGAGACAGAAAACTGCATTCATAAACATACTTAAAAATGCTGTTTGTATTCAATTCCTATAGTCTATCCAAATACATGCCATGGACTCTATATTTCTATCGCACTTTTCACAAATTTAGTTTTTATATAATTTTTGTTTACGTATTCAGCACATCTTTTCTGCATTTCTTACTATATTACCTCCCCCTTCTGTCTTTAAAAGTTCTTTGAGTCTATGAAAATGTTAGTGCTTTTCTTTTAACTATTTATCATTTCAGAAGATATCATTAGATTTCAAGCGGGCAAACGAAAAGAAACACTTTTTGAAACGCATGTATTTACATGGAATTTAGTGATATACATTTTCGCAGACATCCTAACATTAGAATTGAATTTTCGTCGATCCATGTTGTCATGACGAAGCCATGCAGCAAATTGAACGAATTTTTGTGAAATTACGAACTTGTATTGGACTCCTTATCACGAGTTAGGGATTTTATGGTATTATTTGTAAATTTGATAAATATTCAGTAATTTATGACATTTACCAAGTTTGGCAGTGAATGTGAATAATCGACGGTAATTACACATGATCACTTGTTTCCTACATTCATACAAAGTTCAAATTCGGTTTTATACTCATAAGGTGATTTCAATCTTGTTAGCATGAAAAAGAACACTTTATGTATGTTATGTCACCTAGAAAATCACGTGATCAACAGCAAAAATGAGCAAAAGCTGTAAAGAGCACTTGAACTTCCAGATGCTTGGGGTTTTGCTAACCCATGGTTACCTGGTTATGCAATATGCATATAAGAGTGTTGGTTTCTTAAAATATTTTACAAATCCATATCGTTTGCTGTAATGACCAAATTTTGGTCAGATAGTCTTTGGAACCAGATGGTTACTGTTGTTATTAAAAAAGAACACTTTATGTATGTTATGTCACCTAGAAAATCACGTGATCAACAGCAAAAATGAGCAAAAGCTGTAAAGAGCACTTGAACTTCCAGATGCTTGGGGTTTTGCTAACCCATGGTTACCTGGTTATGCAATATGCATATAAGAGTGTTGGTTTCTTAAAATATTTTACAAATCCATATCGTTTGCTGTAATGACCAAATTCAAATTTTGGTCAGATAGTCTTTGGCACCAGATGGTTGCTGTTGTTATTAAAATCTCTTTCACCTATTCTATCCCGTGGTAAGACAATTTAAAGTTGATTTCTATTTCACAAATCTAGCCAAGAAACTTCTCACCTTTATTCGCCACAAAAAATGTTTTATTTATTGTTATTACGTACTAGCATATACCTAGTCATATGACGCGATCAGTAAAATTTTTAATTTTCCAGAACTGTAAAGTACCTTATGAGGCAGGTAAAAAAATGGTTTGTTTTTTGGCTGAGAATTATCTGGTACACGCTCAATTTGTTTACCTTTACTGACCGCATGTTAGTTGCCAACCTTAATTTATCTTGTCATATTACGTGATTGGATGGACAGCAGAGGTTTTAATATTGACAGTGATTATTTGGCGGTATATATGAATGATGTCCAAAATTGAGCGAATCGATTGCAAACCGTGTAGTTATGTATAAAAAACACACGAAAGAACAAATTTTTTAATTTTCAAAGATATATAACTTAAACGCTAGATGTTTATTAGCCCGTGAAATAGACCCGTAGACTTTTAGGATAGTAATTTATTGTTAATACCGGTGATAAAATTTTCATTGCAACAAAAAATAATCGATAATTGAATTTAAAACTAGCACATGTGAACTTAATCTATTGTTCAAGCCAAATATAAGAGGAAATTACGTAATATCTAAGGTCAGTGATAAAACTTATGAAAATAATGCAGACGATATTTAAATAATCTAAAACAAGAAATGATTAAATGAGAGGGTTAAAGGAATGACGTCATAATGGAATAAAATATGTTATTTTCATCTACTTATAATGTGATATATTGAAGAATTTAATCAACATCTGCTCTTAACCTGGGAAAATAGGGCTTGAAATAATGGCATTAAACGATCGAAAAGGGGGATTTCGAACATTTACGAACTCAGTTTGAATTTTGTTAACCCTAACTCATCAAGAATCCAATATGGATGCCTCTATCCATTCCAGGTCCAAACACTTCATAAATTCGAGGACAGACGGCCTTATATGGATGCCTCTATCCCTTCCAGGTACAACCGCTTCATAAATTCGAGGACAGACGGACAGATAACTTAGGCTATTATTATATCAGGGATTAGGAAAAAAGAAGTGACTGTTAAGAAATGACCGTGACCTGCTTTGAAAATGTGGCTGTAAACGGGTATATTCCGTTTATCGTCGACTGTATCATTTTCCCCCGACTTTATGACCTACGCTGTCGAAATGGAAAAGTTTTTTTATTTATCCGTCGAAAATCTCGTCACGCAGACTTTATTGGCGACTAATATGTATTAGGACAAAGATGTGGCTCATAAGAAATGACGGCGACTTGTTTTGAAGATGTGCCAGTAATAAGTTAGGGATATTTTTTTTGGAATTAGTTCTAGTATTTTTGGCAACTTTATCGTCTGCATGGTCAAAATACCTCATTTAACGGATATTAAGGTTGCCTGCCACTGATTGATGCATGTGCATGAAGACTATTGGTGCATTTTACCATGCGAAAAAAGTTAGGTAATTATACATTTTTTTTTATTAGAGCCACAGATGTTTCGCTATAACGGAGTTCGATTATATTAGAATGAAAAGTATTTCAACGGATTTGGGAAAATTTGCACAAAACTGTAGATAAATATCTGATTACTGACAACTTATTAAATGTGTATGGAACTATTTTTCTTTCACACAAAAACTTTTCTTTCACACAAAAACCAGCATTTTCCCATTGGGATGCATTTTATAACACACGTTTATCTAAAAGATTTACTTTACATGTCTGTTAAACGGTCACGCACATTTCTTTTGCCAAAAATTATCTATTTATCACTACTTTTAGACTATTAGGAAATCAGTAATGACTCGGGTGTGGATGAAAAAAAATCAGCATGATTTACAGAACATTAGAAAATGGTAGGAAATATTTAACGATAAATTTTAAAACATGCAGCTTTCAGTGATTAATTGTTCCGAAAGCTATATTTTTCCATTTAAGGAATAACGAACTTGTTCTGTCTCACGTGGAAGCAATTTAATTCGATAAATGATTCAATATACTTTGAAGAGCTACAAACAATTTTGAAATTTTGGTGGTACTTTTACAAGTAAGAATTCGCGGAAAATATCAGTAAATTCTTATATCATGTAGAAGTGTATAATCCAATCAGCTAAGTGTCAAGGATATGATATGTAACGTTAAGTTCAGGGTATCGACTATATACCCATTTTTGCTGAAAGATATCTTTTTAACACATTGTATGCGGGACACGTACTAGTAAGTTTTCTGACGATTGATACTTGAGCGTGAGTAACGTACTAGTGCGGGTTAGTGTAACAACATGGTTTGTTTGTGGGTACAAAAATAACGCTATTTACAGGAAAACGAAGCCGAATGTTCTTGTTTACTACATAGATTCTGAAAATATTTAGACAAATAAAAACTAGTTTTTACATTAGTCTATCACAGAACGGAAAGGTGGATTAAAAAATCAATTTACATTTAAAATTAACTTTTTAATTAACTTTTTACTTATCCTTGCAAAAATATTATATATATATGTATATTTATATATTATATATATTTGTATTTATATATATATATATATATATATATATATATATATTTGTATTTATATATAATTATGAATATATATATGTATATATATATTTGTATTTATATATATATGTATGTATATATATATGTATGTATATATATATTTGTATTTATATATATATTGTAAATATATAATATGTATATATGTATATATATATATATATATGTATATGTATATATATATGTATATATGTATATATATATGTATATATATATGTATATGATGTATATATATATGTATATATGTATATATATATGTATATATATATGTATGTATATGTATATATAATATGGTATATATATGTATATATATATGTATATGTATATATATGTAATATAATTATATATATGTATATATATGTATATATATGTATAACATGTAATATATATGTATATATATATATATATATGAATATTATGTATATAATTATCTATGTATATATATATATATATGGTATAACATATATATAAAATATGTAAATAAAATATGTATATAAAATACAATGTAATCAGGTAAAGCCTCGAGAAAATGAATAAAATAACCCCGCACATATAATTGTAAATATTAAACGACACACACGTAAATCTGATAAAATTTATAAACATAAATACATAAATAATCATATATATAAATATACTGTAAAAATAATATAAAACCATATACAATGTCACAATATATCCAAAATGAATAAAAAATAAACAAAATATATGAATAAAATGAACAAATCTCAATTCAAAATTGAAATAAAAATAATATGCTAACAAAAATAGTATCGTACAATATACACGAATATAAAATATATATATATATAATAAAAAAAAAGTAAAATTATAATTTATAACAATATAAAATACGAATTAAAAAAGAAAAATTCGATGTTAGAAAAAAGAATTAAAATATGTAAATTTAAAGAAAAAAATAATTTGAAATTATCAAAAAAGAAATAAAAAAAATAAAATTTAAATTGAAGAATAAAAATTCCGTGTAATACCCAATAAGCAATTTTTTAAAATAAATTAAAAAAAATTAAACTTTCCCATATTTGGATTGCGTACATTAGACAATGAAATGAAACTAGTATTTAGTTCGTTGCTAGGACCCTACCTAGATTTTCAGTCAATTGAAAATAAATTTTTTCCGAGATATGTTCACTCTAATGGTGTCTTTGTACAATATGAAGGTATCACTAGCCGACAAAGCTAAAAGTTTTTAAAACACGTGAAGCTACCATATACTTGATTTTGTTTTTACACTACATTTCCAAGCCATTTGGTCGACAATATCAGCACTAAACTTAGTTTCGTTGTAAAATGAGACTGTTTTAGGATAATACCGGGTAGCCATAATTAAACTGACAGTGCTCCTAGTGTTCTGTAGCTCGATCTATTTGCGAAAATGACGTCACATTTTGTAGGAAGATTAAACAAAACGGAAGACGAAGGATTCCGCGAAAAAACAAATTAGTTCCAAAAGTCACCGCTAGGGGAATATTTGGCGCTGTGTAATTGAAAATAGAGTGTTAACAAATGCAAATTAATACGGAATAAAATTACCTTTTATTATGCATATTTTCTGATTTAGTTCAAGTGCAATATGGCAACACTTTTAAAAGAGCGTCAAATCTACATAAATGCCGATAAAGTTTCGTGATCTGCAACATCACGTACGCTGAACAGAAGAAGAAGTTCTTTATTCAAATTTCACGTTACACCCATTCGCACAATTAAGAAATTAATATCCGTATTGATTTGCATTTGTTAATATTCTATTTTCTATTACACAGCGCCAAATATTCCTCTAGCGGTGACTTTTGGAACTAATTTGTTTTATCGCAGAATCCTTCGTTCCCCGTTTTGTTTAATCTTCCTAGAAAATGTAGCGTCATTCTCGCAAATAGATCGCGCTACAGAATACTGTGAGCACTGTCAGTTTAATTATGGCTACTCGGTATATAAACTTTCAAATATTCAATCCCCAAAAAAAGCTTTTACTAAATTTTCAAATAGAACTTTATTTTTGAAAAAAAGAAAAACAAAAAAAAAAAAACAAAAAAAAAAAAAAAAAAAAAAAAAAAAAAAAAAAAAAAAAAAAAAAAAAAAAAAAAAAAAAAAAAAAAAAAAAAAAAAAAAAAAAAAAAAAAAAAAAAATAAAAAATGCACTGTTGAAATAATCATTTACTTTGATCAAGTAATGTTGTGATCAGCCTAACAGAGTTTCCATACACACAACCTTATATGCAAAATGCGCAACTGAAATTATTATTTGTGATGATTAGGTTTGTTCGACTAGTAAAAAAGTTCAATCATACCTACTTATGTACTGTTTCAGGATAATATTCAAGTATTCAATCCCAAAAATAAGATTTTACTAAATTTTCAAATAGAACTTAATTTTTTTTCTTAAGGCACTGTTGAAATAATTATACAGTGTAATCAAGTAATGTTGTATAGTATCATGATCAATCTCACCAAGTTTCCATACACACAACCTTTTTAAGCAAAATGAGCAGCTGAAATTATTATTTGTGATGATTAGATTTGTTCTACTAGTAAACAAGTTCAATCATGCCTTCTCATCTACTAATTGATAAACAACCATAATTTGTTTAACTTTTATTTTGTTTATTCAAACTTCAGCTGCCAATTGGTATTTTTTTTTTTAAATATTTTCTTACTTATTCATATTTCATTTTCTTATGTATTAATATACTAATTAGTGAACAACAATCATGATTCACATTTATTTTTTGTTATTTATATTACATTTTTCTTTTATATTAACTGGTAAATCGCCGTTATTTGTTTCACTCTTATATTTCATAACTTATATTTAAATTTTTTATGTAGTAATTAATAAATGGCCGTGATTTGTTCAGGATTTATTTTATTTTACTCCTTCATGTTAATTTTTTCTATTGCACAGGAAATGAAATTATTTATTCTAAGTTAAGTAGCTCGCCAATTTATTGGATTTTCATAAAAACAGGTATACAAAATATAGTAATAATATAACATAGATCAGGGGTGGCCAAGCTCCTTGATGTCCGAGCCATTTTTAAAATTTCGTGAGCCGCAATTAAATAAGTATTTACTGGCCGTCGGAACCGCAGTTCGTGGGTTCGAATCCCACTATGGCATCTATGTTCGTAGCCGTTCAGAATCGGCTTTAAGCAGTAGGTCCCGGTCTCATTAGCTCTCGTGTTGTAAAAAGTAAACCGTAGCGCTCCAAAACCAAACCAAAATAAGTATTTAAAAGGCATGCAGAAAAGGTTATTAAAAAATTTTTTTTTACAGATATTATATTTATTGAATATCATTTAGAAGTTCTTCATTCTTTAATTTTTCAATTAATTATTTGCATTGGTGCGAATGTAACTTACAATGTGTTATACTGTTTTCATAACAGTAGGATATTTTAAATATTTTGCTATGAGATGTTCTCGGTGAATTAAGCAGTAAATCGTTATGAATTGTGGAATTTGAGTATCATCTCTTAACCCTCAATTCGACAAGATGTTTTTTCAAATATTTTTTAATTTCTGTTATTTTCCCATGTCTGTATAGACATTAGGATATCTGTAAAATAAATAAAAAAAATATCTTCCATTTTTGAGATAATTAATGTCCACTGTGGCGAACACTGACAATTATGTTATATAGTAGTTATATATATACATGTCCGGTGTAGCGACCAGACTTATCATTGAATATTATTAGGAAGTTCTTCATTCTTTAATTATTCAATTAATTATTTGCATTGGTGCGAATGTAACTTACAATGTGTTATACTGTTTTCATAACATTAGGATATTTTAAATATTTTGCTATGAGATGTTCTCGGTGAATTAAGCAGTGAATCGTTATGAATAGTGAAATTTGAGTATCATCTCGTAACCCTTAATTTGACAAGATGTTTTTTCAAATATTTTTTAATTTCTGTTATTTTCCCATGTCTGTATAGACATTAGGATATCTGTAAAATAAACAAAAAAACATATTTTCCGTTTTTGAGATAATTAATGTCCGCTGTGGCGAACACTGACAATTATGTTATATAGTAGTTATAAATATACATGTCCGGTGTAGCGGCCAGACTTATCATTGAATATCATTAGGAAGTTCTTCATTCTTTAATTATTCAATTAATTATTTGCATTGGTGCGAATATAACTTACAATGTGTTATATTTTCATAACATCAGGATATTTTAAATATTTTGTAACTAGATGTTCTCGTGAATTAAACAGTGAATCGTTATGAATAGTGGAATTTGAGTATCATCTCTTAACCTTAATTTGACAAGATGTTTTTTCAAATATTTTTAATTTCTGTTATTTTCCCATGTCTGTATAGACATTAGGATATCTGTAAAATAAACAAAAAAAAATATCATTTTTCATTTTTGAGATAATTAATGTCCGCTGTGTCGAACACTGACAATTATGTTATATAGTAGTTATATATATATACATGCCCAGTGTAGCGCCCAGACTTAGCCAAATTAAGGGTTAAAAGCATTATAAGACCGATTTTTTTTACCAGCATTGCCGGAGCTCCATCAGTTGTAATAATATTTTAAAACATAATAACACAAAAATGAAAAGGATACTCGAGTACAATAATGGAGAGCCACAAATAATCTTTTAAAGAGCCGCGTGTGGCTCGCGAGACGCAGGTTGTTTTGTTTCAATTTTTGGAAGAAATAGGTTTTAATATTGACAGTGATTATTTGGCGGTATATGTGAATGATGTCTAAAATTTAGCAAATCGATTGCAAACCGTCTGGTTATGTGTAAAAAGCAAACAAAAAGCAAATTCTTAATTTTAATATAACTTAAAGATATATATAGACCGAAAAATAGATAAATTTATGAAAAAAATTGTTGTTAATACCGGTGATAAAATATTCATAGCAACAAAAAATAATCGATAATTAAATTTAAAACTATCACATATGTAAGTAATCTATTATTTAAGCCAAATATAAAAGAAAATTATTTACGTAATACCTAAGTTCCGTGATAAAACGTACGAAAATATTGCAGACGATATTTAAATAATTTAAAATAAGAAATGATTAAAGGAGATGGTTAAAGAAATAACGTCATAATGCTAGAAAAAAAATGTTATTTTCATCTTCATATAATGTAATAAAATCATGAATTTAACCATCGCCTGTCCTTAACCGGGGAAAATAGGGCTTGAAATAATGGCATTAAACGGTCGAAAAGGGGGAAGGGGTGGATTTTGAACGTTTTTGAACTCGCTTGAATTTTGCTAAACTATAAGGAATCCAATATGGATGCTTGTATCCATTCCAGTTCCAGTCATTTCATAAATTCGAGAACAAACGGACATATAATTTAGGCTATTATTATATGCGGGATTAATTTTAATTTACTTATTGAGTGAGAAAAAATACTTATTCGACGACAAACCCTAATATTTTAAACAGTTAGTACCATGAGCAAACAATTTATTATATCTTTAATGAAATTCTGTTTTAAATGTGCAGCTTTTAACACTGTTTTTACAATACTGCATATACAAACTATTTTATATCCAATACCAACAAAATTATAAATTGTTTTTACAATTATAATAATGCTTTCTATTCCAATTCAAATCTTTTTAAAAGGATTTTGTTATATTATACTACATATTTCTAAGACAAATATAACTGATGATATAATTTACTGATTATAGCTTTTACACTTCAAATATGTTAAATTTAAATTAGATAACTGAAAAAAATTCCTTCTGTGTTATCACTTTAGTGTTAATAAAAGCAGTTTCTGGCATGATAAAGGTGCCAGATTTTGAGTCATTATTATATAATAAAATAAAATGTAGTAGATACGAGTAAATTTTATGAGCTTATTTATGTGCAACAATAAATTACTGTGAAGACCAGGCCTTCAAAAATGTCATTAGCGGGAGTTTCTTTTTTGCTTAAAGTATCAATATTTTGTCTCAAAGCATTAAGCATTTTCATAAGTGTTCTTTAATAGTTAATTAAAAACTGAACCTTTTGAAGCTATTGGGATGAGTACATACAGCTTTGAATATAACGGCTCTTGAAGTAGTTATTTATCAGATGTTTATTTTTTAAGTGATTTTCTAGACTCTATTTGTAGCAGTGGCTTTGTTTACTCAATCACAAAGTGTTAGAAGTTAATTAAAATTATCAAACGGTCTTTCATTGACACTGTAAATAACTGTTGATGTAAATAATTGTATGCTGTTGCTAAATAGTAATTCCATAACAGAAAAGAATAAAAATATGTGAAACAGACATGAGTTAAAAAAAATTATATAGAAACAAAATATTCCAAATATGTATGCTGTACGAATCCATGTACATATATCAACTAGTACCAGATTTTACACACGCTTGCGTCATGTCTTAAGTTCTTAACACAAGTCAACATGTACGTGTGGAAAAAACAGCAGATTCAGTTTAGAATTCCTTTTTCTCGTTGAAGATACGAATTATTGTTTATTGCTGAATAATCGTTAACACTTCAACAAGTACGTGTTGAATATAGCTTGGTTTGGAGTGCTACGGTAGACGTGTTTGCTACAAAAGGGCTACTGCTTAAAGTTGATTCCGAACAGCTACGAACATTCATGCTACAGTGGGGTTCAAGCCCATGAACATGTAAAAGCAGCAGATTCAGTTTAGTATTCCCTTTCCAGTTGAAACTATGAATTATTGTTTAGTGATAAATAATCGTTCACAAGTCAACATGTACGTGTTGAATACAATTTGGTTTGGAGAGGTACGGTCTGCGTTTTTACTACACGAGGGCTAATGAGACTGGTACCTACTGCTTAAAGCTGATTCCGAATGACTGCGAACATCCATGCAACAGTGGGATTCGAACTCACTAACATGTACATGTTAAACAAGCAGAAAATTCAGTTTAGAATTCCTTTTTCAGTTGAAGAATAATCGGATTTCTCGTATTTTAGCTTAAAGTTTTGAAACAAAGGCTTTATCACAAGTGAATCTAAATTAAAATAAACCAATCGAAAACTTTTTTTTTGTAACGCATGAAATATTTACTTTCTTTATCAGTAAAAGTAGCCATAAACTAACACGTACATGTTGATGTGTCATAAGGCCTTTATACATTCTTTACATTGGATTATAACATTGAAAACTGATCCAGTATTTACTGCAATAACCAAGTTAAATTTTGAAAGGTTACCATCCTCTATAAGGAAACAATAAGCACAAAAGTAATTACGAAGCTAAAATATAATTGCTAAAAGTTATGATGTGTCTTTTAAGTAAATAATAAAAAATACCCATTTTACCCCACCAGACTCTACCAATTATCAGCGCAATAACCATTCGGCTATTGTTCGGCGACGATCATGGGAATCAAGGAACTTATAGCTTAAATATCTCTTCCTTTTTAAATATAAATACCATTAATTCCAATCTTTGATACTTGAACCATGGCATGTAAAAGAAAAAAGAACGATTAATTTCATTACGGTCATATTTGAAAGCAATCCAAAAATGACCCTTTTTATTCTACTCACCAAGAATTCGTGATAGTTACATTATTCGACTGGAATAATAAATCTCCCATTTCTAAAACTTTAAACTCTTCATTATGAACTCTGTATATTTTATTTTTGCCGGCCAAATAGTAAGCGTTGACCGTAAGCTGTTTAAATCCAACTTCCCTCCAAAACTTCTTTCCAAAGTTGACGTAGCGTGATTCGGTTGCGGAGCTTTACACGCGACATTATTTAAATAACAAGACAGGTAGCGTGAAAACTCCGACCGAATGCGTATCACAAAATCAATGTTGGAACACAACTTGGCTGTCTTTTCTGTCAGCATTTGTTTGACGCATAAAAATGGCCGGCCCCCTCGCTGTTTTTAATCGCGGGTGTTTTTCTTAAAAATCTTGTTAGGAATTCTTCTGCAACACCAGCAGGTGCAATTTGTTATGAGAAGGAAAATTGGCAACGTAGTTTAGAATGAGGAACGTAAATGAAATATTTCTCTGTGCTCCCACATAATTTGCGGTTCTATCTTTCAACGGAGAATTTTTCGTATTCAATTTTTAAATATGAGAAATAATGTGTTTCCTTGATAACTGCAACTCAATATTCTAATTTTTGTTTTTCAGATTTCAAGAGTAAAGTAAATTGTCTTCACTTGAAATGAGGTATGCATGAAAAGAAAACACGTAGGCCTGACTGAACAGTTTTTTCCCTGTTCAGAAATTATTCCAAAATTCTAATTCATTTACCTAAGATTAACAAATAATTAATACCATCCGACGAATGTTGATACTTCATGAGTATATGCATTCTTTATCCAATTAATGCCAAAAGTGCATTCGTCAGATTTATATTTGAAATGAAAGATATATTTAAGCTATTAATCCCTTCATTCTCTGAACCTTGCCGAACTGTGGCCGAATGGTTAGTGCGCTGATCATCGGTACTAGAGTTCATGGAATCGAATACCATTGTGGTATGAATGTTCGTGGCTGTTTGGAATCGGCTTTAACCCCTTGAGGATTAGAACGTAAAGCTATAAAGTAGACCCTTATGAGAACCGTTGCCGTTTACGCCATCTAGTATTTAAATCTAGCATTTAAAAATTAAAATAAAACATTCAGATCTCCTATTACGCATACACGACGCTGGTCTCTCAATATCAACCTTAGATCATCGCTTGGAGGTGAGGCTGGACTGATAAGAGTGAAATAGCTGCACCGCGTACACGAGACGTTGGTCGCGAACGGGTTAAACGGTAGATCCGGTCTCATTAGCCATTGCTTTGCAAAAAAGTAGACCGTAGTGCTCCAAACTGTTAGAAGTTGCAGCCGAATCGGCACCTTCTCAACCTCCGGTGAATCCCGGCAATTTGTTTTTGTTTTGTTTAAAGTTAATCGAGGCTTCTTAATCGCAATTTGTAAAGTTGACTCTCACTGTATGTTTGATTGTGACTTCAACTCTCACTCGACAGCTACGAACTGCAATTTTGTGATTGGCTGAGTGGGAGAGGAAGTTGCATGTATATGTTAATTTTATGCGATGTCTGTTGCTGGTTGTATAAGAGGATTGTTAGAATTTTTTTTTTTTTTTTTTTTTTTTTTTTTTTACTACTTGTGCATTTTCCCGGCACGTAGGCGGACATCGTATGATGTCTTTTTTTTAAGATTTAAAATAAATCTACATTTTTAAAAAAAATAGTTTGTCATTTTTTTTTAATCACTACCAGAACCTTGCTCTGCTAAAGAACCGGTATTGAGTTGTTCGTTGCAATATCGGCAACACAAACGAAACCCAGCCGAACGATTTCCGAATGGTTAGGGTGCTGGCCTTCGGAACCGGAGTTCGTGGGTTCGAATCGCACTATGGCATGGATGTTTGTAGCCGTTCGGAATCGACTTTAAGCAGTAGGTCCCGGTCTCATTAGCCCTCGTGTTACAGAAAGATGACCGTAGCGCTCTAAAACCAAAACCAAACCGAACCAAACTGTCCTGAACCTGATATGAGGTTTCTAATTTAAGTATAAAAAATTTTATGATAATTTTTCAACTAACTTTTACCTTCAATAGCATCTCTTGTACATCTAAGCTTCATAAGTGGATTCAAATTTGATTTAGTCCACGATTACAGTCAGTTTGACGCATTTGTCGGATGGTATTAATTATTTAAAGGTCTCTTTTACTCATGAAATATACAACACTCGTTGGATGGTATTAATTATTTTTCCTGGTCTCACTATTCCTTTTGTAGCAAAATAGTAAACTGCAATGCTCCAAACTAATAAAAATTCAACCAATCATTAGTAAATGTTGAAATTTAATTCTTAGGGCCCCTTCACATGAAACATATCTGAATCAATCAATCGGCATAACATACAAAGTCGAGGTGGTTTAATTATTAAAAAATTAAAACAAAGATGCAATTTTTGGTGCTCAACAATTACTGTATTTTATTTTATATCTATTTAGAAGCGGGTTTAACGGGGGTACATCAGGCAAACGCCTAGGGCCCCGGCTTGTGGGAGTCCACCAAGCCCAAACGTTTTTCTAATACATTACTAATTACGTACAAGTTTTCAACAAATAGTAAAACCTAAAAATGTATACGTTTGATTGTTTTCATTAATAAACAAAGCCCAAATACAATGATTGGATAAAGGTACTAATAATTGCCAAATACAAGGTTGATACAGTTTTAGCGTCAAAATGCTACTACAAAGATATAAAAGAGACATTATATGAGATACAGAGCTAAACAAATAAGAATAAAATTGTTGCCATTAAATCAAAATCATTATTTTCTTTTTAAATAGGGAGTGGTTATGAAGCTGCTGTAATTGCAGTCCTATGGAATAAAGTTTTGCAAAGAATCAGTAGAACAAATTAATTTTTAAAACCGATTTCACAGTTGTTAAATTTGAGTTATTATTAAAATGTTCAGAAGTTTATATAATTAAAACACCAGGCATAACTTTAAGCTTTTTTTTTTTCAAAACTTAATCTAGGAAAGAGTATGTTTAAATATTTTCATATTTTACTTTCAAGTTAAGTTCCGTACATTTATATTATATTAAAATTTTATTTGAATAGGCTATAATTAGCCCATATGTTTTATTTATCTAAAATGCCCAAAGGTTAATTTATAATTTAAATTATAAATTAGCCCATGTGTAGCCAAAATATAGCGTAGCACCCAAAATGTGTTGTATAGTAGCTAACCTGGTTTAATTAGCTTTTGTGTAGCCACAAAAATGTACTACTACCTAATCGTGCACAATTTGCATCAGTTGAAATAGAATTTTATCACAGAAATTCAACAATAAACAAGCTGTTTGGTCTTATTTACCCTCGAGTAGCAAAAATTATATCATAGCTCTATAAACAAACCAGCAAACATCACAAACAACCTCTCTCCTACCCATGAGACTCGTGCAGCTAATAGTTGAGAATAGAGCTACAAAACAAATTAAATACAAAGTCAACTTGTCTAATTACACTTCTTTTCGCTGAAAATTGATCATGAGCTGCTCCCAACCATACAGGAGTCGTATCAGTTGAACTGCAATTTCATCACAAAAAATCAAACATACATGCAATCCGGTATCCTGGAGCAAAAGTTTGATCCAAACAAACAAAACAAACAAGAAACTTTGTCTCATTTTAATATTACTTGACAAAAAAAATTACCATCCTATTACTAATCCAACTAAATTTGACCCTTTATCTTTTTGTACTCTATATTGATTCATTTCGAGTGAAGTTTAAAAGGTAACGACATATAGAGGGCATCAGAAAAATTCAATCTCAAAGATACGTAGAAAATAACAACTACAATTTCAGTTAAAAAATGATTAGTTTTTAATTTTCTTTAGACTACAGCTGGTAGACTACATGATAAATCAAGTTCAATGATCTTCATAAGTTATAGACACTCTCCGTACAAGTCATAATATTTCTCAGTAATTGGGACATTTCACAACTTTTTTGCTTCAACCAGAGTCCGACCTACAGAAATGGGGGCCCAGGGCAAACCCATTCATCCGGGCCCTCCTCACTCTGCTGCACACAGGTGGTGTCTACGGGTCATTGTTATATGTAGTGATGCTTAAACTAGGGCCCGCAGAGTCTTTAAAGTTGACTAACCAATGTAGTTAGTAAAATAAGATTAGTTTAAAATAAAATGAAAGAATATGAAGTAAGTAAAATTATAAAAAGAGTTACAAAAAAAAAAATCCTGGAAGGTAAAGCGTATGTTAGAATTTTGTAAGTCCTTCCCCGAGGAAACAGAATGTAGCTGCGTGTTCTACATTTTTGGCCAGCACTTACATTTGTGAACAATCTCTCTAATGATACTGAATAAGTCAAAAACTAAAAGAAAAAATCGTCGATAATTTAAAGTAAATTTTAGACATACGCATCATATTTCAGAATGCATTCAACTTACAGAATAAAACACGATCAACTTTATGCCTACATATAACATGAAGAATTATATTTATAACATTTTCCTAGGTTTAGTGTCAATAATTTCGTCGTACTTTCGGTACTTACGGAGAATTTCTTTCCTTTATTAGTTTCCATAGTAGTAGTACATAGTTTATATAGTAGTAGTAGTACATTCACCAGAGGTCACAGATGGACAAGTTCGGAACTAGGTTCTTTGGAGCCGGTGACGGAAAACTGACTTGTGCCTCTACTACTAAATATAGTAGAAAATGCAAATAAGTTTTCATACGTGTAGCATATATTCAGAATGCACTCAACTCACAGAATAAAACATGATCAACTTTATCCCTATATATTACATGAAGAATATTAACATTATCCTAGGTTTATCTTCAATAATTTCGTCGTACATCAAGTTGTTTGTTTTATCTTTTTCATTATACAGTATATTTGTACCAACGAGAAGCGTAGTTTTGATTTTATCAGTTTCAGCGTGATAGAAGAGAGTTCACATTAAGTTGTCGTTACAAACAGGGCGCGACTTATAGAAATGGCCCATGGCAAACCTATTCATCCGCCCCCCCCTCACTCTGCTGCACACAGATGGTGGCTACGGGCTGGTTGTTATATGTAATGATGCTTAAACTATGTCCCGCAGAGCCTTTAAAGTTGACTCATTAATGTAGTTAGTAAAATAAGATTAGTTTAAAATAAAATAAAAGATTATGAAGTAAGTAAAATTATAAAAAATTTTACAAAAAATCCTGGAAGGTAAAGCTTATATTAGAATTTTTTAAGTCCTTACCAGAGGAATTTTCCTGCCTAAAACAGAATGCAGCTGCTTGTTTTTGGCCAGCAGTTACCTTTGTGAACCAGCTCTCTAATGATACTGCATACTTCAAAAACTAAAAGAAAAAAATCGTCGATAATTTAAAGTGAATTTTAGACATACGCATCATATTTTTACCTTGAAATGGAAGTTAATTTGGGGGCCCACTTTTAACTAGGGATCCGGGCGCTTGCCCCTTTTGCCCTGTCGGAAATCAGGCCCTGGCTTCAACCTTGGAAAATGGACGTCCCTACTAGAAATAATCAGAAGATTTTCTTAAAAAAAGTACCATTTTCTTAAGAAAATCTTCAAAAATGTGGAGATTTTTTTGAGATTTAATTTTTTCTTAAGATTATCTTAAAAATTTGTTCAGATATTTTGAATTTGTTAAGGTGAATGAAATGCATCTGAAGATATTCTTAAGAAAATGTTAAGACAATATTGCAGAGTAACTTTATCTTTAAAATAATGTAATAACTAATAAGAAATTTTTCAGAGATACAAATAATTTAAGATATTCTTCAGAAAATTATCTGTCAGAACTTAATAAGTGGTTTTAAGGTGTTAAAAGATAGAACTTAAAATGTTTTTTGCAAAATACTGTGTTATCACCAGCAATTATTCAAATTACAGTATTTCTTTTTTTTAAAAATTAAAACATAAACTTTGTAATAAGATATTTTAAAATGATAGTAATTAAAACTTTTTATTATTTTTTCCCAAAAAATATAATAAAATAATCAGATATTGAAAAATGAATAAAATGTTTTATTTTGCTTCAAATTATTTCACATAAATCATTGTGATATCATGTCGTACCACATGCACAATACTTTTCTAACTGACTGAATCGATTCTCCAGAATTGACAAATTCCACTATACCAGTTATAAGGCTACAAATAATGGTAAAAAGAAATACTAATTAAAAGCTCCTTTTTAAAATCATCATAAATGATACTGCCATCTTTGAGTCAATTTTAGGCGTCACATATATGATATACTGATCCTCAAACAGCTAAAACTATATCCACTAACGTTTATGTTTCCATGAACGTTGATACCTGTTGCTAAAGGAAATAAAGGGCACATAATAAAGATATATATATCAGCTAAATTTAAAAATTTTATCCAGGCAATACCCTATAATTTTTAAAATAAAAGTTCCCTTTTAAAACAAAAATTTTAAGAATGCATCTCGGAGAATCTGAAACGCTTTTGTTCAATCTTATTTTCATAGCTTTTTTTTCCCCCTAGTGTGAGAATTCCTGTTATAAAAGTTAATAGCAGCCCTAGATATTTTTTAAAACTTGCTTTTATGCTCTGCCATGCAAAAAGCCTAATGCAGAAATCGAGTCAGCCATTTTCGGAGAAAGAAAACTGCCAGAATGTCACATGATTAATTACGTTGAT
>CM063510.1:112117189-112162189 GCA_032207245.1 Pardosa pseudoannulata | reverse complement strand
CAGACCCCTTCATTTCGCATTATCAAATATGGTATACCTATTTTCACGGTTGTGAGCCAATTTGACTCATAGAATGGTTTAACATTTAATCGCATAACATTAAATTCATTGGTCCTACCACGTCTAGGATATTTTCCAATTGACTGAAGAGCTAAGAAGTAAGTATAGAGAACAAGTCGAGAACACTTCCATTCCAATGACAGAAATTCATGCTACTGTCGCACGGAAGAATTGTCAAGTTCAACAATCATGCAAAAGAAACAGTTGTAGAAAATATTGTGCTAAATGTAATAGAAATGTTTACGGAAAATGTGTTCCAAAAACAGATTTTATAAGTAAAAAATGTTTTCCTTGAATTTTTTTATAACAACCATTTCATTTAAATTAATTTGGAACTATTTTTTTTGCAAAAAACTTAACTTTTCTTGTATGAGTAAATTGACTCACTTCAGTAAAAATAGGTATGTGATCAACATCCGTAAATCTAGTGTTAAACAGGAATATGTTATAAAAGGTAGCACAATTATTTTAATAAAAGAAAAACTTTAATCCTTAACTTTTCAAAAATTAAAAAGTTGGGTGTTATTTTCTGAATTCGAGTAGTTAATCCCCTGCAATTTATTTTCGTTTGACACTTCGTTGGTCAATTCAGTATAGGGGTTACACTTACATCTTAAATTTCAGGTAAGTAAACAGAAGAAAGGTAGAAGAAATGAATAAAACCCTGAAAAAATATCTTGAAAAATTGGAATGTAGAACAAGTAATATTGGATTACAAATTAAATGAGAGTGTAACAAAGAGTGACACTTCTACAACGCCAGAGCGAAACTGGGTGATATGAGCGATCCTCTTTCGACCCCATTGGTCAAGAGTGGGTGCTAATCGCGGTGTAGACATCTTCGGCCCAGGCAACGCTGTCCAACGAATTTTTTCGTGAGATCTGCCCCCCTCAATAGAGAGAGCAAGGAAGAAAGAGTGTGCAGCTTGAAATCCTCTGCGGCAGTTCTAACACCATTTTCTTTTTTAAGATTAAGACGCCATGTTGAACAGATCTTCTAACGAGTACGGTCCCTTTAGCATGATGTCCTAATTAGCATTTTTATTTCTTATTCTCACCTTTATTTATATTCAAAATAAAAAAAAATCAGCAGGAGGAATGGTTCTCATTCAAATTTGTATTTTCTCACGGGGACTGCACTTATACGTGCGGCTGGCCTAGACGCTCAGTCGGTCTTCACTTCAACAGAGAACAAGACGAAATACCTAACAATATCAACTAACGAACTGAAAAGAAAACCAAGAAATATCAACAGATTGTGAATAACCTTTGAAGAGGGTCTAGCATTATCAAATATCGGGGAACTATCACAAGTATCGACTATTGCATCAAAGGTAAAATATGCAAAAGAGTTCAATCTGAGAATCAAGCCCTCTATGCAAATAACAACTTGTTTAACAACAGATTAATATCACTTAAAACTAAGCTGTTAATTTATAAAACTTGAATTAGACCTACTATCACATATGCCGGAGAAGCATGGACATTAAACAGTAAAGAATTTTAAGGAAAGTATTTGGACCATGATTAAAAATCAGTTTATGAAACAAAAGTATAAACAGAGAAATTAAGAGGCTAATAGGAAATAAAATATAATTAGATACATAAAGTCACAAAGAATCCGATGGCTTGGACTAGTACAAAGAAGAAATGAGAAGGATATAATTAAAGACATAGCAAAGGGTAATATTTGAACAACAGAAAAAGAGAAGACCAAGAAAGAAACGGATTGAAGGAGTTCAAAAAGACCTTAAATAATTGAGAATCTTGAAATTGGAAATGTTTATCTTTAGAGATGAGGTGGTGGGCGGTTGTTGTGGCGTAGGCTCAGGCTTGTAAAAGGCTGTAATGTCAGTTAAGAAGAGAAAAGAAGCCTTTAAATGGATTAAAAACGTTTTGTTATAACACAGGAAATCATTGTATTCTTCAACTTATTGCTGCTTCAAAATTACATTTTCAACATATACATCTTTACGTGTGATAAAACCTTTACTTTATTCTTTTTTCAATCATATAATTGTAAAAAGTAGTTATCTTTTGCAAGTGCTTGAAAACTAAACAAGTTTATTAATTATTATTTCTACACTTCTTAACTATTATTACATGATTTTGCTTTGCTTTCAACCAGTTCTGGATGTCACAAACTGCTTAAAATCTAAATATATTTTGGACCGTTTTTGTGAATAATATATATTGGTTAAATGAAAAAGTATTAGAGTTAGTAACATATTTACTACATACTGTGTAACATTTAGAATAGGAAATTCAATATAAACTACAGTACTAAACCAAACAACTAAAATATTGGAGGATCTTTATTAATTTAGTTGACTTATCATAGATTGGAGCCCAGTGACGTTGAGGCTGCACTTTGCAGTCCCAAGACAGAGGTCCGAGGTTCAATTCTCGGGCTTGGCAAGGTTGATTCAACCTTTGATCCCTTCAGTGAGAAGATAAATTGAGGAAGGAAAGCTTGAGGACTAAACACTGGGGGTTCCAAGTAAGGTTGACCACCTAATCGGGATATATGCTTCGCACTCCAGGGCTCTTGGTCTCGAAAACGATGATTGGCACAGTAGGTCATGACTAAGAGTGCTGTAGTGCTAGAGAGTTTAGTTTTTATCATAGAATGAACGAAAGAACTATCTTTGTGTTGTTGTAGCCAAGAAACATTTTAAATAAAATATTTCCAAATAAGCGCTTTAAATTGCTCCCATTCAGAATTTAATCCTACTTGAAAACTTTGAGGGCATTGTACTGATACGAAATGTCCTTGTTTTTGTCTTGCAGTCATTTTGGACATTGAGACAAAAGTAGTTGTAATTAAGCGATTTAATTATATAAAAAAATATAAGAACATTTTGTGGCTATACGACAGCAGTTAATGTATTTTTGTATTTTATGATGCAAACAATGAAAATATGACCACTTAAGAAAAATGGACAGTTTGTAGAAATTTGAACAAAAATATTTGTATTCATTATCTAGATATTTGAATATTTATCAGTGCTATATTGTGTGTCTGTAAGTTTCTAGGAGAGGTAGACAGTCTTCTCACTACAGCTAGAGAATGCAAGAAACTGGTGTCATTTTCTCTGTTTCAGCTTAAAAACAATTATTACTTGAAATTCGCACACTTTATAAACCATATTCATTCTCCGTGAAATTCCCGGATTTTGAAAAGTTCACGTATTATGATACTTGTACACATAGTACTCGTACATAATTTAGATAAATCAGTTTCATTCATTATATTCACTCTTCCATTACTGTTGAACCTTTTCATTCTTCGCTAAAATCTCACATCTAATTCTTTCTATCTCTAATATTTTCCTTCGGATTTGGTACACATCTTATACAATACGGATATACAAATGTGTTTCACACATTACTGAAATAAGCAGGCCCTCTAGGCAGGAGAGTGTTTTACATTACACCTTAATTGTTACCATTCCCCTTTTTGTGGAACCTGGAACTAAGCAATAACGCATACTTCTTATTAGCACGTGAAGAAACTCTTTCCCAGAAGAAACGGTTGTTACAAATCCCTCTGTAACAACCCATTGTGTTACAGTGGGACTTCGGATTTGGTACACATCCTATTACAATACGGATACGGATATACAAAAGTGTTTCACACATTACTGAAATAAGCAGGCCCTCTAGGCAGGAGAGTGTTTTACATTACACCGTAATCGTTACCATTCCCCTTTTTGTGGAACCTGGAACTAAACAATAACGCATACTTCTTATTAGCACGTGAAGAAACTCTTTCCCAGAAGAAACGGGTGTTACAAATCCCCCTGTAGGATAGCTACAACTGTAGCTAAGAAGCAATTTTGGACCTGTAACGTAGCCGGTCCCTGTTTTAGGGAACACAGTGAAGAATCAGGTTTTCTGGAATAATTAATTTATTTACACCTCTGCTATATACATCATTTCTATACACACAAAAAATTTCAAATCACAGGTATGTGAATCGATACATGTACGCCTGAGTAGAAACGTGCGGAAATATTAGTGATCAGACTGAAGAAATAATTCGGTATCTCGCGGGGAAGTTCTCTGAGGTAATTAAATAGAAAGTACTCTCAAGTAGACAAGATAAGTAGAATTAACAACTGGCTTCTTCGAAGAATATCAAACACAGTTAGCATTCCTAAGAGGAATATGCAATGAATCCTTAAGAGGATTATATCAAAAGAAAACCCAAGGCACAGGGTATCGTTTTCAATCTCAGCAAGAAATATATCCGAAGGCGGGATTTTCGTTAAAAAAAAAACTCCGATGGAGAGGCTGGTCAAGACGACCCCAGAGGTAGCTGACTCTGTCTACTCTCGAAAGAAAAGATCCCAAGGTGGGATTATAGCAAAAAACTCTCCGATAGAGAGACTGGTCAAGGCGACCTCTGAATTAGCTGGTTGCTAGCTAACTAACTTCTTTTAAAAAAATCTCTCATCTCTTTTCTAGGGGAGAGGCTTCTAAGAGAGGGGGCCTTACCCACAATTTCATAATTGGATCATCTAGCGATGACCTCACCTTCAACCAACTGGATTGGTCTGGGCTAGACAATCACCGGCCGCAAACCCAGTAGTCTCTGGAATTCTTGTCGGCTAGATCCAATTTCGCGGCATTCCTTTTGCAAATCCGATGGTCATATTTCTGGCTGTCAGTCTGGCACCCGGGTGTCTGGTCCATTGTTTCGCTACTAAAGGACTCAAAAGTCTAGACATCGTGGTGCAGGGGAAAATAATCCCTTTGTCTCCACATAAACGAAGTTCATTTCTCAAAGCAAAGTTCTTTGATGTCGACACAGCGCTAAATCACGCCGTTACAGACCGTCTTTTCTCTTAATGTTTAGAAATCTTACCCTGTTTTGGAAAAATAGTGAGAAATTCTAACCTATAATTTTATAATTTTATATGAGAAACCTGAATATATTACGCTTAGACCACTCGGATTACACAGAAACGCAAAGTCAGAAATGTATACATTCATGTTCACGGATATCTTAAACATTTACATGAAACGCTGGTTCTATAAAAGAAACTAAAATGTGAAGGTAAAACTAATAGTATTACATAAACAGTTTGTTTACTTATCTTTTTTTATTGACTAGTAATTTATTTTTATGTTTAATTATTCATTCATCCCTAATTATTTTCCCTTTCTTTTGATTTTAATTAGTTAGCTTAATTATTCAACTGGGATTCTAGTTCAGATCATTAATTGTTTCCTTAAAGCTAAGCAATTATTTACCTTTAAGTAATGAAAGAAGTTTAATTATCCTGCCCACAATGTTGTAACGTAAGCATAAAATTTACGAAAAAATGTTTTACATTTAGTCTTTATACATACTAAAATGGATACTTTATTAATGCAATATTTTAATCGATAAATTTATATTTTAAATTGTGACCAACAAAATGTAACATAGATTCGGTTTCTTAAAATGTCTGGTATTTCTTGATCACATGACAATAGCTTATGTTGCATGTGAAGTCTTTAGATTTTTTAAACATAATACATCATAGTTAGAAACAAACTTATATAGAGAATTTAGCAATGATCATCAGATTTTGGTTGGACTTACACCTTAAAATTATTTTTTTTTATGGTGACATGGCAACATCGTATGACATATATAACATTGTATAAGAATATATAAAATTATATTACATTGTATTTAATGGTAACATTTCTTATATTTATCATTTTTTGTTGTTGTTACAAAGGAAAATACAGAGCTATAAGCGGCTATGTTGGTCGTTCAATAGATCATGTAGTAGCAATATACTTTCTTAGAAAACTTTAAAATCCGCTTGTTGTAATGTACATACAACCTGTACACCAGTGTTCGTTACAAGGTGGAAACACAGAATGCATATAATACTTTATATTGAGATTCAGACATTTATTCTATACATTTATTTACAAATAGATCCTTGGTTATCATAATCATCAATTATTTATGTCTTCTATTTACACTATAATTATCACACATCTCTTTATAAGAAATTATTATTATTAACAGAGACCTAAGTTAAATGACTGTAAATATTATCTTATAAATTACCTCCATTAAAGTCACAGAGGAGCAAGCAGGGGCTTTCATCACTGGCGAACGGGACGAGTTGGTGATGGTGAGCGGGGCGGTGTCGGTCCGGGCGCACGGGACGAGCTGGTGCTAGTGGATCCTTGTCCCACTTATCTCGACTGCCGACCTACTTCCACTTCTCTCCTTAACTTTATTTGCAAACTCTTCACCTCGGTCCCAACGCCCCTTTTTTCTTCTTATCCAATCCCTTGTCTTCGGGATATTTTCCCACATCTCATGCCCTTCGGGAGTGTAGGTGGGCTCATTAAAGTAGCCCCTTTTTGTGCAAGCTTACATTACTTTTTAGCCCCTGCTCCCATAACTCACGGTTACAGCTCTGTGCGAGCTTGACCGTTACGCAGCCATTCCGTGATAAATACCTTCTCTGCAGGTGTCCTAAACTTGACGTGAACAATTGGAGTCCAAAATTCCTCTAGGAAAATCCTCCCACGGCTATGCATGCACGTGCAAACCACCGTGGGAAAGTACCTCGGTACACCCCTATATAATAATAGTCTAAGTTATCTGTCCGTCTGTCTACGAATTTATGAAGCGTTGGACCTGGAATGGATCCATATTGGATTCTTGATGAGTTAGGGTTAACAAATTTCAAAGAGAGTCTTTAAAACGTTCGAAATCCTCCCCTTCCCCCCCTTTTCGAGCGTTTAATGACATTATGTAAAGCCCTATTTTCCCCCGTTAAGAGCAGACAATTAAATTTATCAGTTTATCACATAATAAATAGGTAAAAATTACATTTTTTTTCTAGCATTATGACGTTATTAATTTAATTATAGCATTTAATAATTTCTTATTTAAAAATATTTAATTATCGTCGCCATTATTTTCATAATTTTTATCATCGAACTTAGATATTACGTAAATAATTTTCTTTTATATTTGGCCTAGATAATAGATTAGATACATATGTGATAATTTTCAGTTTAATCATCGATTATTTTTTGTTGCAATGAAGATTTTATCACTGGTGTTAACAACAAATTCTTTTCGTAAAAGTCTAGGAGTCTATTTCATGGACTAATAAATATCTAGCGTTTAAGTTATATATCTTTGAAAATTATGAAGTTTGTTCGTTTGTGTGTTTGCTTTTTATACATAACGACACGGTTTAACTGAATAGATTCAAGGTGATTCTAAACTGCATTCACAGTATCGGGAGACTTTAGATGAGTATGAAGATACAAAAATTATTGAGCATGTACCAGATAATTCTCAGCCAAGAAAGAAACCATTTTTTGGCCTGTCTCTTAGGGTACTTTCAATTCTGGAAAATTAAAAATTTTATTAATCCCGTTATAATACGGGCAGGGCCCGATCAATGCAAAGTTAGGCCCAGGGCCTGGTAGTGTTTCGCCCCCGCCCGTACCTTAGTTTCAAAGCAAAAAAAAATAGTTTATAAAAGAGGATACAAACGAATATTTTTGGAGGAAAGTTTATATTAATTATTTTATGTTTACATACTTTGTAAAAAGTGACTGGAATGATGTAAATAAGGAAACTGGAGTGTGTTTAGATAAAATTGTCAACATTTTAGTTGTTTTTATTTAATTTTTGAATAAGGTTTCATGAAATATTACTTGAAGAATTACTAAAAAATATTTTCAAATTTTGTTAATTAAATTATTTAAAATTTAATAATTAGGTACCAAATTTTAGGGGGTGGGGGTTTAATTAGGGGGCCCAGGTCCTAGGTCCAGTCAGCCCGTACATTAACCAGGCCCTGATGACGGGCTATGTGCTAGTTATAAATACATTGTAGCGTACTGGAGCTCTAAGTGAGCCCGAAAAAGGATAGCGGAGGCCTACGTACAGGCTAGATATTTATTTAGAAACACAATGTTGAAGTATGATAAATACAACGAAAATGATGAATATCTACATATGAAAATGATGATTGTTGCAGGAATCAGCTTCCTAATCTGCTGAAGAGAAAAAAGGGGGGAAGGCACTCTCTGTCGCTCGCCTGGACGTTCTCGGCCGATGAGTTTGCGAGTTCACAAGACACTCGATCGGTCAGAAATTCTCTCTGGGCCATGGACTCTTTAATATCGTCGTCTCCCGCAAATGTCCATCTCAGGACATCTGGTTAATGACGTAGTGAGGAAAACCGTCTGAAGAGCAGGTGCAAGCCAAGGGAAGTTTGCAGTAATCGGGAGCAATCTCGCAGATCATTAATCGATGTCTCCGGACAACCTTTGGAGAACAAGGTAGAAAGTACTGCTGCTTCCTTTACAATGTAGAGGATTTCTGTCGTGTGAGACTCTTTCTTCGGGATGCCATTGAAACGAACAATGGAAACACTCCTCCAGCATCCTAATGAATTTCTCAGACAGAATAATTGAGATGGTCCTCGATGTTAACAATCCTCTATACAGCATTCTATTTTGCTTGAAACAACGTCCTTCCACTAGGTAAAGAAGAGCTCAGTTCAAGCTCACAAAAGGTGCGTTTGCTATTTTTCTACGTTATGCCGGTTTTTCTCACGGTCGTAGATAGGCCGGTATCTGGAAATTTAATGTAACTATAATTCGTTACAACATATAAGACAAACTTTCAATAATTGAATTATTTATTAATATATGGACATGTGCATCATCATTTTACTTCGATCCCTCGAACACCGTATAGAAAAGTAGATGATGTAGAAAAAAATAATTTTACCAGTTCAACACACCCAAAAGATAAATGTGGTACAAGAGGTTAAAATGGGAATACCCCACCACTATTTTTCCAGTAAAAGACAAATAGCCTGAATGCCACCTGAAATAATGAAACAGTAAATGAAAAAGAACACAGCAAATATTTGCTGCTCCTAGATATTTCAGTTTGCGTGAAGGCGGGGGAAAAGGGGTTTCTATTTTCTCTTTGTGACTGTTTCTACTATGTTCCCCTTTTCATTGTGTGCTTCACACTCCCCCATCCTGCTTTCGCCCCATAGACGTCATTGCTAATCAATTGATTGCAATGTTCGCGGGCAAGAAGTGTATGTGTGTGCATTGGGCAGAAGCGATACGATTCTGTAATTCTTTTTATATGTTTGGAAAGTATTTATTTTCTTTTTCTGTCGGTGGACGGACGAACTGTGTTGCTTAGCATTTCTTGTTCAAGCCTAGTTCCCTCAGACTAAATATTTTCTGGAAGTGGTGACGTATTTTATATGTGATTGATGGTGTCAGTGATGTAACTAGAATTATTTTTTTTCGGGGAGGTTGGAAAGTTTTAATCCAATGTACAGTAAACTTTGAATGCCATAAAAAATTCTATTACACACAAAGTACAAACATTCTTGCATGTAATAATATTTTAACTCAAAACTAATTTAATTATAATTGTGTAATGAAATAAATTTAAATAACAATTAAAATAAATAAATGAATAACAATATGAAATATGAAATAAATTTAAATTACAATTGTAATAAATAAATCAATAACAATATGAAATATGAAATAAATTTAAATAACAATTGAAATAAATAACTATATGAAATATGAAATAAATTTAAATAACAATTGAAGTAAATAAATGAATAACAATATGAAATATGAAATGAATTTAAGTAACAATTTAAATAAATAAATGAATAACAATATGAAATATGAAATGAATTTAAATAACAATTGAAATAAATAAATAACAATATGAAATAGAAAATAAATTTAAATAACAATTGAAATAGATAAATGAATAACAATATGAAATATGAAATAAATTTAAATAACAGTTGAAATAAATAAATGAATAACAATATGAAATAAATTTAAATAACAAGTGAAATAAATAAATGAATAACAATATGAAATATGAAATAGTTTTAAATAACAATTGAAATAAATAAATGAATAACTATATGAAATGTGAAATAAATTTAAATAACAATTGAAATAAATAAATGAATAACAATATGAAATATGAAATAAATTTAAATAACAATTGAAATAAATAAATGAATAACAATATGAAATATGAAATATATTTAAATAACAGTTGAAATAAATAAATGAATAACAATATGAAATATGAAATAAATTTAAATAACAATTGATATAAATAAATGAATAACAATATAAAATATGAAATAAATTTAAATAACAGTTGAAATAAACAAATGAATAACTATATGAAATATGAAATAAATTTAAATAACAGGTGAAATAAATAAATGAATAACAATATGAAATAAATTTAAATAACAAGTGAAATAAATAAATGAATAACAATATGAAATATGAAATAAATTTAAATAACAATTGAAATAAATAAATGAATAACTATATGAAATGTGAAATTAATTCTACTAGCTTTTAAGGTCAGCTTGTTCAAAACTATCCTCTGCATTTATAGTCATACACATACTTCGAAAGTAATTGTTAATTTGTCAAGCTCTTGTAACCAGTTCTATTGCAAGAAATGTTTCTACTGTTTTCATGGATGAAAATGATGCTTTAACATTCTTAATGGAAACTAATAATGTATACACGTTTTGATCGGCTTAAAAAAGTCTTATATTACATGTATTGAAAATATTTCGTGGATGGTCTCAAACCTTTAGACCCTCACTAATAAAATACTTCGTTGAATGGTGTGGTTTGATAAGTATATTATACAGTTGATATTGGGGCTGGTAAAATATGTTCGTGGTCACAATATCCTCCAAGCTCTCAATCAATACCTCTGGGGGTGGCAGTTCAAGTCTATGGGTCTTATACTTGGTTCCTGATTCAAAATTACGAAAACATACTTCAGTAAAGTATTTCTTTCACCTTTCTTTCACTCATTGAAAAAATGAAAAAAAAAATCTGAAATCTGAGAGATAAACATTGTACCAACTATTCACGGGCTTACAAAGTTGCTAGTGCTACCAGTTTCCAAAAAATATTTTAAGCCAGGTGATATTTGTCTAGCCAACAATAAGGCATTTTACGCCAAAATTTGGTACGATCACTTCGATGGCACAGTAACCCTAATAGGTAGAAACTGCAGGGTGAAACAGTTGTCTGTGCATTTTTAAACTGTCGTGTGTAAGCCTTTAACAGTGCTCATTAAAACGAAAGGTGCACCCCTTGACCTTAATACGAGTAGCATATGGCTAAATCGTGCTTGGTTTACCCAAGTGGCATCAAAAACAACAACATTTGATATACTATTGGAGTTGTTGTTTCTCATACCACTTGGACAAACCAAGCACGATTGAACCTGCAGCCTCTCGTATTAAGGCCAAGGGTTCCTCCTTTCGTTTTCATGAGCACCATTAAGGGGAAAGAACTACTTCGCTCAAGTAGATCCTCGTAGTTTTGAAGCAGGGACTAAGCAGAAGACCCACTGATATACTGTTAAATGCGTTTATTAAATGAATGAACTTCTTTTAATAATTGCTAATCAATTGATTGCATCGTTCGTGGGCAAGAGAATTATGCATATATAACGTACAGGAGCGATACAGTTCACCAAATCATATGTTTGGAAAGTATTATTTCATTTCTGTCGCTAGACTGCTGTATTGTGTTGCTTAGCATTTTTTGTTGAAGTCTAGTTCCTCCAGACAAAGCATTTGTCGGAAGCAGTGACAAAATTTACATGTGATTAATGATGTGTTTTGATAAATTTGTTCTCTCAGTAGGATACTATTTAATGTGTTTATCAACTGTATAAACTTTTTTTAATAGTTGGAAATCAATTGATTACAATGCTCTGGGAAGGAAGTTTGTGTGTATGTTTTGGGCAAAAGCGATACAATTCGATAATTTTATGTTTGAAATATATTTGTTTCTTTTTTCTGTCGCTGGCCTGACGAATTTTATTACTTAGCATTTCTTGTTCAAATGTATTTCCCCCAGACAAAAAATTTACTGGAAGTTGGGACGTACTTTCATGATGAGTGATGATGTAAATTGATAAATGTGTTTTCGGAGTAGAATTCTATTTAATATGTTTGTTTATCAACTGCATGAATTTCTCTTAATAAGTGGCATTATTGCTCATGTTTGACGTTTTCCAAATGGTGCCGTGCTTTGTCCCTTTTTTTTCTTAAAGTATCGATGTGATCTGCCTTTTTTGAGTACATTTACTTTGTTCCGTATATTTTTTTTTTCAAAAATATTTTCAAATGAGTTCTTGGAAAGTTGATTATTATTTAAATTATTTTATGTTTAACTCAAATATTTAGCATAATCTTTTTTTTTTACGCAATGAATGCTTTACTAACAAATAGTCCCATTATGTGACAGAAAGTGTTTCAAATGCCCCCTCACTTTGCTGAAACTGTTTGTTTTGGTAAAAGCATCTTACCCTCTTTTAAATGAAATGTGAACATTAAGTGGCATATCTTTTCCATAGAGAAATATACCGATTCACTTTGCTGAAACTGTTTGTTTTGGTAAAAGCATCTTACCCTCTTTTAAATGAAATGTGAACATTAAGTGGCATATCTTTTCCATAGAGAAATATACCGATTCACTTTGCTGAAACTGTTGTTTTTGGTAAATGTATCTTGCTCTCTTTTAAATGAAATGTGAACATTAAGTGGCATATCTTTTCCATAGAGAAATATACCGATGATTCAGAGGTCAAAACAAGCATTAAAAGTGAATAATTCGACAGTAACTCAAATGTGACAACAAAATGTGATTTATACCAATTAGATGGAAATTAGTATTTTTTTTTTCAGCCGTCATCGTTAAAGGTGACTAGGACACGAAAATATGTTCGTGGTGACACTGTCCTCCAAGTTCTCAATCAATACATCTACGGGTGGTAGGCCAAGCCTATGGGTCTTCTTCTTGGTCCCTGCTACAAAATTAGGAGGAACTACTTGAGCGAAGTCGTACTTTCACCTTAATGTTCCTCATTAAAACGAAAGGCTCACCCTTTGGCCTTAATGCGAGAGCCTACAGGCTCAATCGTGTTCAGTTTGTCCAAGTGTCATGAGAAACAACAACAACAATATTTTTTCAAATAAATCTGCAGTTCCGGCGAATTTAGTTAAAAACACTTAAAAAATCTGTTTATACAAACGAGTCTCCGTTTTTGTTTCGTATAAAAAAGTCACAGTTTGTCATATAATCACCAAATTAAAAAAAATACTTAAAAGTTACTGCTCTCTTATTATATATATGTTTATATCTCTTCCGTCCATCTTATGTATAACCGAATAGACATTAACGTTGCAAATCGACGACAAATTTTAATACATGTCTATTGTATTTTAACACTATTGTATTTTAGCACTGGAAAAAAATGTTAACTGATTTATAACTTAGAAGGCGTAATTGATCCAAAGAAAAAAATGCTTACAATTTGTTTTAAAATGTTTTTGCATTAAGTTGGGAATAAATTAAAGAAAATATTCCTAATTAAAAAAAAAAGTAGTTTAAGGAAAATCATGAATATTTAGTTTACATGCTAAGTTATCCTTAATTATCTGAAAATTTTTATACACTTTTTCTGAAAATGCTTTCAGATTTTCTTGTTGGGTAAGGTTGATTTGGTTTGGACTGTTACGGTCTACTTTTTCGAACACGAGGGCTAATGAGACCGGGACCTACAGATTAAAGCCGATTCCGAACGGATACGAACATCCATGCCACAGTGGGTTTCGAACCCACAAACTCCGGTACCGAAGGCCAGCACCCTAACCAATCGGCCATCGTTCGGCAATTTTTGTTGGGTAAGAGTAGCCTTCGTAGTACTTTCAGTTTGTTTTAGGAAAAGCCTCGGGGGAATTCAATGCGATTATAATATACAAAACAAGCAATATATATAAAAAAATTACTTAGGTCAACAAAGAAAAATTTTAGCTAATTTTTATTAAATAATTACAATTAATATAAACATGTATATACATATAACAGAATCACAATATTAAGTGTCAAAATAGAAAGCGAATTTCCTTGCAATTTTCCGTTTTCCTTTCTATATATCCATATTTTGTTACTTTCTTTTCTAATTTATGAAGCTGATGGTGGTCTCATTCTGTCCATGTCTTGTAATGCATCATTATTGCAAAGAACCTTTCCAGTGAGTTTCGAGTAGTCCCAATTTTCTTCGATCAATGGTCCATCTAATGATTTCACATGATTCAAGGCGACATATTCTTGACCTGCTGAGAAGAGTTTTCGCTCTAGATAATCTACTACTGCATAATCTACAACGTTACCTTGCATGTTATGTACTGTTGATGCCCATGATAGTATGAATGGTAGCATTCTTCTTTCAGCAGTACAGCAGCTGCTTTTGGCGGGGTTTTGCACTGATATTGGCTCGATTCTGTGAATACCATTATTGCCAAAGTTCACAGTGACTAATGGAAATTAATTAAATTTAATTAATAAATTAGTGTTTGAAAAAAACTGTATTAAAATCAAGTGTTATCCAAGTTTTAAAATATGTATTTGAACTTGAATGGATGTATGAAAAGTATTTTATTATCCGTTAAAAATTGGAATAAGATATCTTCTATATAATAATAGCCTAAGTTATCTGTCCGTCTGTCCTCGAATTTATGAAGCGGTTGGACCTGGAATGGATAGAGGCAGCCATCTTGGATTCTTGATGAATTAGGGTTAGCAAAATTTAAAGCGAGTAAAGTTTATCTTCTCCTAAACTATCGATTCGATTCTAAAATAAATTGTATAAATATGCTTCATATCACAGAGAAAAATACTGTTAAAACGTTCGAAATCCACCCCTTCCTGTCATTTCGAGCGTTTAAGGCCATATATTTCAAGCGCTATTTTCTCCGGTTTGAGCAGGCGATTAAATTTATCAATTTATCACATAATAAATAGGTAAAAATAACATTTTTTTCTATCATTATGACGTCATTCCTTTAAACATCTCATTTAATCATTTCTTACTTTAATTATTTAAATATCGTCTGCATTATTTTCATCCGTTTTATCACTAAACTTGGATATTACGTAAATAATTTTCTTTTATATTTGGCTTAAATAATAGACTAGGTACATATGTGATAATTTTAAATTTAATCCTGGATTATTTTTTGTTGCAATGAAAATTTTATCACTGGTATTAACAACAATTTTTCTCTACGTCCAGGGTGTAGTGGAAACGACAGTTTCATTCCTTTACTATTATTAATTACTGCGGCAAAAAAAATCAGGAAGAATTTAACGATCATTTCGACTTAGCTAAAAAAAACTTTGAATTCTGTTTTTAGATGAATTCAGCGGGATTCTAAACTGTATTCACAGTATCGGGAAACTTTAGAGGAGTAGAAAGATAAACAAATTATTGAGCGTGTACCAGATAAATCATCTAAAAAAAACACTTTTTTTACCTGCCTCATAAGGGATGATTTAACGATTCTGGAAAATTGAAAATTTTACTGATCCCGTCATATGACGGGCTATATGCTAATATAAATATATATATAAGGAAAGTGAGAACTAATAGTAGGGAATGTAAAAGAGGGGGAGAGGACTTTACCTTCAACTTAGTACAAGGATAAATTATCACATATTGCTAATATTGTACTTGAGTACACATATTGCTAAATAACGCCACACATATTACCACACATTGCTAAATATTGTACCTGAGTACGTCAGAATTTTTTTGCAATTAAATAATTTTCAGAAGGTATCAAAAGACTACGTGACCTCTCTAATTATGTACATACAATATGCGAACCAGTCTATGATGACAATTAATATAAATAATTATTTATATTATTATATTTTCAAAAATCATTATAAATTAAAAAATTGATAATAAGAATATATAAATATATATAAAAAATATGAAAATATAATACATATATAAAATAAATTATACATATGTATTTATATATAATATATAAAATATATTTTTATATATTATATATATATATATATATACAGATATTATATTTTGTATATGAAATATAAAAATATAAATTTATATATATATATTATGAAAAATCTATATATAATATATATATATTATATATATATATATATAATATATTTGATATTAATTATATTATGATATATATATATATGTATTAAATATAATAAAAAATATAGATATTTTTATTATATATATAAAATAATAGAATATTATATTATTATAATTTTATTTATTATATATATGGTAAATTCACCCTTATATATTTTCTTTTTTATATCCATCTTTCTAATTAACATGACAAGATTCTACTTTTTTCCAAGAACCTTTACCTTAGTTTCTTGCTTCCGTGATCTAACCCTTTTCTTTTGCGTTTTATGTCCTCTTTTGATGTCCATTGTAATCAATGGATTGCTATGCTGCAGTCGGAAAGAGCTGTCACTCAGAAGAAACGCCTCTCGTTCAATTTTCTGCTCCGATGTACTTTTCCGGTGATTTCTCCCCTTGTACTGACAATGTTTCTGTGTTTGACTGGGGAAAAAGAACATTCTTCTTTTTATTACTCTGGTTTCCTTTACAAGGTGCTTATGTTTCTGAATTTACATAATTGTCCATGTATTCACTTAATTTTCTTTAACGATATCCTTAACACCTTTTACGTTGGATGTATCGTCCACAATACAATGATATGCCTACAAAAGCACTTACGACTTACGGATTATCCATAAAATTTGAGATTTTTGTTTAAATTTTACGAATTTGCAGATGGACTCAAAAAGGGATTAACCAGAGTTCCAAAACCGCCGTCTTTACTGTGATTTGATTTGAATATGTAAATACTAATTGTGTTATAATTAAACATAATATTTCTTTTCAACAAGCATCAAAAGCAAAGATCTTCCTAAATTTAAATAAATAAATACTAATAATTAAAATAATGTAGAAAATAAAAATAATTCCATTATATACTTCGAAAATGCATTATGTATCTTCAACAATTTTCTAATAATTTCTTCTTATAACTTACCATTTTAGTTTCTACAGTGAAAAATTCAATTTTTAAATATTTAAAATTATGTACAGATTAGTTTCCCTTAAAAATACAAAATTAATTCATCGATTTAATGACAACAAACGTAAAATTGCATATTATGCAGAATTTAAGAGCTACAAAATATTTCTGTATAATATTTGATTACATGAATAACGTATATCACTAAAACAAAAAAAATCGATTAATATGTCTTCATTAATTGTACCAAGAAAGGCATTCAAATTCAGAATTTAAATTCAATTTTTAAATATTTAAAATTATGTATTTTATTAGTTTCCTATAAAAATACAAAATTAATTCATCGATTTAATAGCAACAAACGTGGAATCGCATATTATGCAGAATTTAAGAGCTACAAAATATTTCTCTATAATATTTGATTGAATGAATAACGTATATCTTTAAAACTAAAAAAAAAAAATCGCGTAATATGTTTTCATTAATTGTACCAAGAAAGACTGGATTGAAGATAGCTTTAGTGATTACGTCAATACAAAAAGAAAACGGCAGAAAGCTTTTCCATAAAATTTGTGACTAACAAGAAATGGTTTACATATTTTTATTTATCTTTTGCTTTAATTAACATTGCCCTCTACAATGTCGCAGATTTTGTTGACCCTTTTATTATGAGAGTACTATATAGATGGTTAACATTACTCCCTATGAAAGAACACAACAGATACATCTAAAGCCTTATTCGGGAACTGAACCGAGTTGTAGCACAATACAAATTATATACAATACTGGTTGCTGGCTTCATTGATGTCCAGCAATTTGAGGATTGTACTACGATAACGGAGGAAATTTTCCTGGAAATGATATGGTGTACAAGCTCAAATTTTTGTGTAGAATAAAAATACATTGATCAGCACATGTATCTGGTGCTAATGCGGCAAATAAAATTTTACAAATGCAGACTTTCTGTCGTATTGTGCAGCAAAGTGTAATTTTTTTGTTGAAATAACTTCTTGCTGCAGATTACTTGGGTCAAATAACAAACAAGATTAAAAGCAAGCATGACACGCGTGGTCTACAAACGCAAATGCTGTGCATGCCACTAACTCACAACTATTTACAATCATAAATAGACTGAAAACCCCCCCAACTAAAACTATAAAGTGAAAGCAAAATACAGGAGACGTGACTGAATATTCTAAGTCTATACTTTATAAAAACAGTTAAATTCATAAATCATTTAAGTTTATTTAATTTAATTCTCCCTAAAATTAATAGAATAAATCTGTCGCCACAGGAAAAGAATTTTGACGTAGTTCATGAAGTTCGTATGGAAAGTAAGGTGCATAAGGAGAGTGAAGTACACAGGGAGAATTTGTTTTCCTTTATTAGTTTCCACAGTAGTAGTACATTCCATAGCAGTAGTACATAGTTTCCATCTTAGTAGTAATAGTAAATTCATCGGAGGTCACAGATGGACAAGGCCGGAACTAGGACTTGTGCCCCTACTACTAAATATAGTGGAAAATATACTAAGTTTTTATACGTATAGCAGATATTCAGAATGCACTCAACTTACAGAATAAAACATGACCAACTTTATTCCTATATATTACATAAAGGATTATATTTATAAAATCGTTTTCCTAGGTTTAGCGTCGACGATTTCGTCGTACTTCAAGCTGTTTGTTTTATCTTTTTCATTATACAGTGTATTTGTACCAATGAGAAGCGTAGTTTTGATTTTATCAGTTTCAGCGTGATAGAAAAACGTTCACATTAAGTTGTCGTTACAAACAGTCCGACTTACAGAAATATGGGCCCAGGGCAAACCCATTCATCCGCGGCCCTCCTCACTCTTCTGTACACAGGTGGTGGCTACAGAGTGATTGTTATATGTAGTGATGCTTAAAGTATGGCCGGCAGAGCCTTTAAAGTTGACTCATCAATATAGTTAAATAAGATTAGTTTAAAATAAAATGAAAAATTATAAAATAAGTAAAATTATAAAAAAAGTTACAAAAATAAAAAAATCCTGGAAGGTAAAGCGTATATTAAAATTTTTTAAGTCCTTACCCGAGGAATTTTCTGGCCTAAAACAGAATGTAGTTGCGTGTTCTACATTTTTTGCCAGCACTTACATTTGTGAACAAGCTCTCTAATGATACTGAATAAGGGATCGGAACAGCCAATTTTGGTGCTATAGTTTAAGGGGAAAATTACTTGGTTCATTGGCGCCATCTAGTTATTAATATAACAACTAAAACTATCCAAGTAATCGTGAGCTCGTGTCGAGGATTCTTAATACACCATGTTAAACAATTGAAGGTGAATACAAAAGAAATTTCATCAATCAATACAGATTTTGTTCACACATATTGCAGCTTTAATAAGTAAGATTTATTTGTTTTTATTTGTATGGTCTTTTACTTTTTAAAATCATTAACAATAACTGGGGAAAATATGCAATCACATTGTATTATTCAGACAATAATGTTTGTTCTAAGCTTACTGTAAAGAACAGTAAATAGCCTGATTTAAGCATGAAAAAATTACTCATTGAAATATCATTGAATATAGTAAATTAGAATCATAAATTTCTATCAAAGAATATTCAAGAAAAATTCTTTTATACATGGTTTCTTAAAAGGCATGTGGTGGCGTCCATGTTTTTTCTCGGTGATCTTTCAGAAAGCGTCATTTTTGTTTGGTGACTTTCAAAAATGGGTTTTTTTGCCAAGATCGCCAAGAAAAAAACATGGCGGCATTTTGAAACACTCAAGAAATTATGAAACATTGAAAAAATATGAAACAATTCTCTCATTTCTAAACAATTATGCACAAAATAAATAAAAATATTTAAAAAAAATGGTACAACCTGACCACGAGGGCACTCCACACCAGCAGTACAGTAACGCGAAAGAACTCTCTAGAGGAGAAATAATTTCAAAAAGACGCCAGTTGTTCAAGTACCATTTTAAGAAACATAAAAAAAAGAAATTAATTGAAAGAAAATAAGAGAAAAATTAAAAGAAATTAATTAATTTCCGTTACTGACCAGCACGAACAGTAACGCGAAAGAACTCTCTAGATGAGAAATAATTCCAAAATGGCTCCAGTTGGTCACGTGCACCAATAACGATTAAAGAACGAACCAGGTGCCACTATAAAGGTCCAATGTCAGGAAAGTAAAAGATATACAGTCATCGCCCAGGAAAACGCCCGAAAAATTCGCCAAATTTGGCGATAAAAGCCGGAACGTAGATATCGAATATGTACCAATTATTATATTGAATAACATTTTTCCAGAACAATGTTTTTATCTTTAAAAATCAGGCTATTTACTGTCCATTATAGACAGCCTAAGGTATAAACTTCATAATGGCAAAAATTGATTTTAAAAACTTAAAGTAATTTATAAAATATAATAAAAAATGACAGTTAAAAATAAAAATTAATTTTAAAAATTGTTGAAAATGTAAATAAAATCTTAGAAGTGAATATTTGAAATAAAACAAAATATTATAAAATATTAAAATATGAAAATAAATTATAATAGTAATAAATATAAATATTAAAATATAATAATTTTATTGAAATGGAATAAAATATTAGAAATATTAGCACTTCTCAAGCTCATTTCTTAGCAAAAATTAATCTTATAAACCTAAAACGACAAAAACTAACAAAAATGAAAATAAAAAATTTAAAATTCAAGTAACAAAATATAAAAAGGCGAAAATAGAAAGTTAAATTAAAATATTGTCAAAAATGTAAATAAAATAATACAAAAACTGCCCAAGATCCTACAAAATTACTTGGATAGTTTTAGTTAATATATTAGTGAATAGATGGCGCCAGTGAAACAAGCAATTTTCTCCTGGAACTGTAGAACCGAAATTAGCTGCCCCGATCCCCTCGTGTTGGCGCCAAAGGTTAATCTCGGTTAGGCGTTAAACAACTTTGGTGAGACCGCCCTTTAATCTACCTGAGACTAAGGCTGCTACCATATTACAGTCGAAATATGTCACTGGTGACTTCTACGTCATAATGACCTCAGAAATCACCAGAGATGGGAATTCCGTACCATAAATTTCCCTCTCTGATGTCATTATGACGTAGAAGTCACCAATGACATATGTCGACTGTAATATGGTAGCACCCAACATTGACTTGACGATTACCTCTAATTCGATATAAATAAATGCTTAGCTAATCTCTGATCACTTATAACGGTAAGACCAGGACTTTTTTTCTATTATATATTTGTAATGTGAAAACGGATTTTATAAAGTGCATTGCATTTTTGTTAATTTTGGTATCGCTAAATTTTGTTAAAAAAGAGAATAATTGACTTAGGGCTTACTCTGGAAGTTTCGGTTCGGTTCGAACTTTCGTTGTGACGTCATTTTGAAGCCAGCTTTATCGCTTACTCGCAAAATGTCCGTAAACTGATGCCAAAGTGACGTCACAACGAACGTTCTAACCGAACTTTCAGAGTAAGGGCCTTACCCTGGACATTGTGAGTCAGTTCGCACACTCGTTGTGACGTTACTTTGATGCCAGTTTGATCTTTTGCTTTCAAAATGTCCGCAAGGTCATGTCAAAGTGACACAACAAATGTTCGAATCGACTCGCAACTTCCAGAGTAAGCTTCTATACTCGTGTGCAAGTTCGAAACAACTAATTTGCTGTTAAACCTCTCAACTTTTGAAATCTGTTCACAACCTTGTAGCAATGCACTGGAAATGGTGCAGAAAAAAGTGGTATTAAAATGTTTAAGAAGATTTTAACAGTTGTAACAATATATGATTTGATGTTTAATTATCAAATAGTAATGCGGTCTGTTGGCACTGTATAACATCAGGTTTTTCTACACTCATGGGTTCTTCGAGTGTCATTCAGAGCTACGGGGTCCCTTACTTTCTATGCACAGAGTTTCACATAGCCATCTATGAAACGGACATCTAAGGTAAATACAAGCTAATTCTTTTTAAAATGCTGATAAATTCTTTCACTGTTTCCCACTGGTTTTACACTACTGAATCAATTTAAGGAGATTTTAAATTTTAAAATATCAAATTGTTTAAATTGGATCCTATTATAAAGGTTGAAAAATTTGTAAATCTTTATCTTCGATGTTTTTAAATTGATGCATATAACTTCATTTTTAGAGTCCTTTTTTTAAATCAATGAGCACTATGAATGGCCAATTTTTCCATGCTTGTTTGTCTCTCAAACTCCATGCGTTCTTAATTCTAAAGTTATTTTATTTATTTTGTGTTGAAGATATAAGCGTTACGTTTTGTCTATAGCTATTTTATAATATTTAGGATAACATTGTGAATAAGGAAAGTGATGCTTTAGTTTATACTAATGTTATATACTGATATAAAATTGGAAGCTGTCAATATGCTTGGTTTCACTGTGTCAATGTTATTATAAAATATAAATCTAGAGATATCTAAAATTTCGTTTACAGACTTATGCAGGGAGCTTTAATAGATCTCAAACAAGATTTTGTAGCAAAAGTAGTAATACTTGAAATTCATTTATTTACTGTAATATTTCAAATAAACATGTTTTTAAAAGATTATCTTGTCCTCTTAAAATTAAACGGGTGTTGGATGCATAAATTTTTATGCGCGACAGCATGTCTGTTATATTTTTTTTCTAAACTAGTTTAACTGAACAATTCGTACACCGGTATCTATAAATAAAATATTCGTAAAGTTTTTTTGTTTTAGAGTTTACACGTTCATTTCACACGTTTGCTTTTACACACGTTCATTTGAAGAGGCTTTATTTTAATGAGCTCAATTTACGGAAAACACAAAAACCATTATGCAAGTATGCAATGTTGTCAACGTGGCATCGGAAACACTCATTTATTGAATTTTTCTTCCTTTTAATACAAGTAATAGTTTCTTTTCTGAAAAATTTCTGGATTTTTAACATTTTTATGCGGATGTGATTCCCTTAAATCGAATCAAGAAATTGGAAATTCGGTATATTTTTCGTGTAATCCACTTTTCCCTTAATTTTACTAGTTATTTTAAAAATATTAAAAGCTTAGTTTTAACCCTTAGCACTCCAGCCTAGCAACTCATAGAGGATACCAATAACTCTAGCACTATATTAGTTACAAGTACACCAGTATCTATAAATTAAATATTCGTTTGACACGTTCATTTGAAGAGGCTTTATTTTAATGATCTCAATTTACGGAAAACATAAAAGCCATTATGTAAGTATGCAATGTTGTCAATGTGGCTTTGGGAACACTCATTCATTGCATTTTTTCTTTCTTTTTAATAGATGTAGTAATTTCTTTTCTTTAAAATTAAAATCTGGATTTTTAACATTTTTTATTTTATGTGGATGTGATTTCCTTAAATCGCCTCGATAAATTAAAAGTTCTTTATATTCTTCGTGTAATTCAATTTTCCTTAATTTTAAAAGTTAATTTAAAAGCATTAAAGTTTAGTTTTAACCCTTAGCACTACAACCTAGTAGCTCATAGGGAATACCTATAACTCCAGCACTGTATTAGTTGCAAGTACATACCTGTGATGTAAAAGAAAAAGTATAGTGATCATTGAGTACGTTCACCATGTCGCCGTAGCCATGGCAGTGGATTTAATGCTAGCATTTTAATGTCTCAAATACAGCGACAACAGAGTGCAAAGCGTTAGTGTTCAGTATGTATTGGAAACTTTTTTTAATATATTCAATTCTGCATAATGATTCTGGTTTCATATTAATAGGCATTTCGTATTTATACAGCGATGCATTTTAGCTTTATTACAATGTTGAATGTTTGTATTTTGTAGATAAATATATAAATAGGTTTTCAGTTTGAATTTATTATGTGTACTATAAAAAATACTTCCCATACTATCAAAAATACTTTTCATATTAATATAATCGTGGTTTACTAAAATATAAAAAGATAATTATGTTCTATTTAACCCTTTGACAGTTTCATTTTTTTCCAGAATTCGGTCAAAAAATGTCACATTTTTTCTGCATTTTTTGGTTCATTTTACATTTTTAAGTAAAGATATGTTATTAAAATTAACATTTCTAATATTTTTAAGCATTTATTACAACTTTTTTTTTCTTTCTATGAAAGCATCATAGAACTGAAGTTTACCTTTAGTCTCATCGATATCCAAGTTTATTTTTGGAGATCTAGTGAAAGCAAATCTAGGAGGCGGATCCGAAGAATTATCACAATCGATTTTTAAAAAATGTCTTGCTTGACTGATTCCATCTGTACTACTATCAGAGTCGCTGCTATTCAGGTCTTCTAGTAAACTTTCGCTACTATCATTTACAAATAATTCAGTTTCTGATTCCGAGTCACAGTTCGAATCACAAGAAATTAGCTCCATACGCTCTGAATTATCCATTATTTAAAAGTAAAAATATATTATTCAACTCTTACATCAATAAAATTATCAGGCGGTTAGTAAAATATAACCAGAAAGCTATACACTGAAAGATAACAATTCGTCTTCTGATACAAAACATGCGAAAAAACCCGCGCTTTTGAACCAATCAGAGTAGAAAATACAATAAACTGCAAACTATCATTTACTGGACATCTATACGAATCTATACGAATAATTTGTTACTAAAATTGGAAAAAAAAGGCCGAAACAGTGCAAGCTAAACAGAAATCAGATTGCCGTACGGGCAAATCAGTAAAGACCCGAAAGCTCTTCCCGTACGTCGTGCGGGCAAAACAGGGAAGGGGTTAATATAAAAAATAAGTTTCTTATTTAAAAATTTTAAAAATTATTTCACTTGGTGTGCACATTTTATGTTTTTATTATGTACTGTTCCACATAATAAACTTAGAATCATAATAATGATCTAGGAAAAATTAGACTGAGAAAATTTTGTTTTGATATTAAATCAAAAATAGGCTGTTATAAAGATTTTTAAAGCTCAAAAGTACATTAAGAAGTACATTAAAAACATTAAAAAAATTACCCCTTATAAACATTTTAGATGTAATTTTTTGTATCTAAGTAGCCCATAGCCCGTCATATCACGGGATCGATAAATTTTTAATTTTCCAGTCTTAGACGTTCCAGACGTAAAATATCGTATGAGGCAGTTAAAAAAAAGTTTGATTTTTGGCTAATTATCTGATAGACGCTCAATAATTTGGTTATTTTTACTGACCGCATGTTAGTTGCCAACTTTAATTTATCTTGTGATATTACGTGATAGGATGGACGGCAGAGGTTTTAATATTGACAGTGATTATTTGGCGGTATAGGGGAAGCCGGGGTAAAATGGTCCGCTTTTGTAAATTTTGAGTATTTGCTCTCAAACTAATGATTTTAAACTGAAAATATATATGCACATTGCTTATATATATTAGGCTTTATATTACACTCAGTCAAAACCAATTATTATAATTACTTTTTTTATTATAATTTTTTTAATAGCAAATGACAAAGTGAACCATTTTATCCCAACCCCGGGGTAAAATGGTCCATGGCAGGGGGTAAAATGGACCGCAAAAAAATTCTACAGATAACTTAAATGTAGTACATTATTTAATAGTACAAAACATAAAATGTATTATATTTATTTTCTATAGCTTCAATCTGTACACATAAAGCATAATATTAGCGAATATTGAAGTTAATGAATGATACACCAAAAGATTTGTGTTTTACTGAAAGTCTGCTATTTTCTTGAGCAGTAGGGTCTGGGAGACTCTTCACAATATCTTGAACATTTCCGAGCGATTAATCAACATTGTCAGGTAAAATGAATACATTTTGATTAGGTTTTTGCCTTATGAATTTCACAAGAGCGTAATCTTCATCATTTTTTCCTGTTATGAACCACTTTCTTTTTTGTCAAAAATTTAACCAAAACATAATTGCCAACTTTTAATTCATTATCAGAATTAGCATCATGCTGTGAATTGCTTTCTTTATCACTGTGTTGTGTATCACTATAAACATATTTTCCGAATCACTAGAACTTTCTGATTCACATAAATTTTCTTTATTTGCTTTAAAATTCACAGTTTTATCATTTTTATGCTTAGTTAAGACTAAAATTTTTTCTAAATTCTTCCTATCTTTAACTAAAGCAGCATTTTTTCTGTTTTAATTTTTTCTCTTCCTTCTCTTTGACATTTTTTCAATCATCGTTTTCACTGGTGTATCAGTTAGAAGTCCGTGAAATAGACTCCTAGACTTTTATGAAAATAATTTGTTAATACCGGTGATAAAATTTGCATTGCAACAAAAACTAATCCATGATTGAATGTAAAATGATCACATATGTACTTAATTTATTATTTAAGCTAAATATAATAGAAAATTATTTACGTAATATCTAATTTCAGTGATAAAATGGATGAAAACCGTGCAGACGGTAATTAAATAATTTAAAATAAGAAACGATTAAATGAGATGGTTAAAAGAAGGGCATCATAATGCTATAAAAATGTTCTTTTTTACCGCCTGATCTTAACCGGGGAAAATAGAGCTTGAAGTAATAAAATTAAAAGCTCGAAAGAGTGGGAGAGAAGAGGTGGATTTCGAACTTTTAAATACGGTAGTAATTTTCTGATATATGTAGCATATTCATACAAATTTTAGAATCGGATTGATACTTTAAGAGAAGATAAACTTTACTCGCTTTGAATTTTGCTAAACCTAACTCATGAAGTATCCAATATGGTTGCATCTATCCATTCCAGGTCCAACCGCTTCATAAATTCGAGGACAGACGTACAGTTAACTTAGGCTATTATTATATAAAGGATGCTTAAGACATAGAATAGTAAAATTTTTGAGAAGTATTAAAACCATTTATGCACAAAAATATATTATTGAAAGATACATAACCCTGTAACATGACGGATGATTTCTTTCTCCCCGTATGAGACTCAAAATTTATGCGATAAAAAGTATAATATTTCGATAAACTTTTATCTTCAGTAACTCTTGATATGTATCTTAAACTTACCCGTGGCATGATATTTGATTTGGTTTTTCATATTTATTGAAAGCATACGATTGAAAAGTGTATGCTTTTCAAGTTCTTGAAGAAATTAATAAATGAGATTATTTCGTTTTTTACCTTTTATCAATATTAGGTTTTTAAAAAATATTTTATCTATAACAATGTCCAACTTGTAAGGGATCGAGGGCCACACTGAAAACTTTATGACCGATTGCGGCCCAAACTTTCACAATTAACAAAATATTGTAAAATTTTGAAAGCCGAACAGAGGTACTAGTATGAAGTAATCTGAATAAATTTTCAGCCATTTTAGTTGTTTAAAAAATTAGAAACCCCCTGTGTTGTAAAACACATTTTGGGGCTCAATTTTAAATATGGTATATTTTTTAAATAACTTACATTTTAATGATACATTTTTAGGTTATACATGAAAAAGCTGGAAAATAAAATTAAAAGTAGATTTTTACAAACTATAGATAAAATAATTACAGCCGTTATAACACTAATTATTTTATAAATGCCTAAGAGCAGGGCTGTCCAACTGCAAAGATCCGGCGGGCCAGAATTCCAGTCACTGATCACCTGGAGGGCCGCAGTTTGAAAAAGTCGAATAATAACCTCTTACCTCTTTACAATAACAATTAATAGTTGAATAATTAATTATAAAACAATTTGCTCAAATTTATTGGGAAAACTGAGGCCGATCAGCCTCCTTTACAAGGGCAGGAATGTCAACATTGTTGAATGATGACAAAGAGGAAATTTTCATTTAAGATATTAAAATTTACTTTTGAAAACTCTTTAGTTCAAGGGGTGTGTGTGTGTGTGTGTGTGTGTGTGTGTGTGTGTGTGTGTGTGTGTGTGTGTGTGTGTGTGTGTGTGTGTGTGTGTGTGTGTGTGTGTGTGTGTGTGTGTGTGTGTGTGTGTGTGTGTGTGTGTGTGTGTGTGTGTGTGTGTGTGTGTGTGTGTGTGTGTGTGTGTGTGTGTGTGTGTGTGTGTGTGTGTGTGTGTGTGTGTGTGTGTGTGTGTGTGTGTGTGTGTGTGTGTGTGTGTGTGTGTGTGTGTGGTGTGTGTGTGTGTGTGTGTGTGTGTGTGTGTGTGTGTGTGTGTGTGTGTGTGTGTGTGTGTGTGTGTGTGTGTGTGTGTGTGTGTGTGTGTGTGTGTGTGTGTGTGTGTGTGTGTGTGTGTGTGTGTGTGTGTGTGTGTGTGTGTGTGTGTGTGTGTGTGTGTGTGTGTGTGTGTGTGTGTGTGTGTGTGTGTGTGTGTGTGTGTGTGTGTGTGTGTGTGTGTGTGTGTGTGTGTGCGTGTGTGTGTGTGTTGTGTGTGTGTGTGTGTGTGTGTGTGTGTGTGTGTGTGTGTGTGTGTGTGTGTGTGTGTGTGTGTGTGTGTGTGTGTGTGTGTGTGTGTGTGTGTGTGTGTGTGTGTGTGTGTGTGTGTGTGTGTGTGTGTGTGTGTGTGTGTGTGTGTGTGTGTGTGTGTGTGTGTGTGTGTGTGTGTGTGTGTGTGTGTGTGTGTGTGTGTGTGTGTGTGTGTGTGTGTGTGTGTGTGTGTGTGTGTGTGTGTGTGTGTGTGTATGTGTGTGTGTATGTATGTGTGTGTGTGTGTGTGTGTGTGTGTGTGTGTGTGTGTGTGTGTGTGTGTGTGTGTGTGTGTGTGTGTGTGTGTGTGAGAGAGAGAGAGAGAGAGAGAGAGAGAGAGAGAGAGAGAGAGAGAGAGAGAGAAAGAAAGAAAGAAAAAAAAAAATGTGTGTGAATGAATCTATTGTATCATTATTTTGAAGTATATTTTTATTTAATAATATTATTTGATTGTACATATTTACTTATTGTATGATTTTTATAACTATTTAGCCATCTGAAAGCTTCCTTAACATGTGTAGTCCAAAATTATTTTTTATAGAAAATTCAAATTTTATTAACTTTTGTGTATATTTCACTCATTGGAATAACCCTAAAAGTTTTTATTCGTTTAGAAAATTTGATGTTACTTTTCTGTCAATTTCATGTTTACAGAAACTAAAGCTAAATTTATAATTGAGCTATTGTATGATTTATTTCAATGCACTTGTAAACATTTTGAGTCAAAATTTACCCAATGGAGATTTATTAGTATATGTGTCTACTCTAAATGCACATATCTAAGAAATCTCTTTTCGGTTCGATCACTTTCAGAAGTGTTCTACATTTCGAAAGGTAAGCATTAGATATTTTAATACTAATTTCTTTACTAACTTTGTTTTTTTTTATACACAACTTATTACAAATATCTCGACCGATCGGGTAACGGTTGACCCATTTTGGATTAGATTGTCGAACTCTCCTGTATGTCGACGTAAACATCCTGTCGACCGCCATAAAGTACCCCCTTTTGAGATCATATTTATCCACTAATGAATCTTTTAAATATGTCACAGTTGTCCTAATATAACAGAGTATGAATCATTATTATTTAAGATTCAGAAGAATCAGACTAAGAATGTCCCCCTTGCTATACATATATTTTTAACTGGCCAGATTGTGTAGTGGTTAGCATATTGTGCTTGGGTTCCTTTCCCTAGTAAGGATTTGATCTATTTTTGCTGTCCCCTCATAGGAAATATTGTAGTCCTATCCCAAAATAAAACGGTCGACAAAATCTGCAGCTTTGTTAGAGGACAATGTTAAAAGATTCATATTTTTCTAGCGCCCATTATTATCTTTTCAATGCTGCTGATTAATGCAGACCGATACCTTTATACCAAATACGACTAGAAATCTGGTACTGAGTTAGCACCATCAAGTCTAGCTCAAAGAATAATACCGACTCTAGAGGGCATTGGGACCACGAATCCATTTTATGTGTCTTTAATGAACATGGCGGATCTTTGGTTTGAACTAACAACCTTTCAGTTCTATGATCTGCGCCTTTGCCGACTTAGCTCCCCTATCAATTTAACTAATCATAAAACTAGCAGAGAACGTATTACAGTATTCTGATTACAGAACTGTCTACTGCTCTACTGTCGACTGCTAGGGATAAAAAACTAAAATTGAACTGCGATGGAAGATTGAGAGCTTACAACATTGATAGGTCCTCTCCGGGTTCTTATTTGATAAAGTACACTCTGCTATAATGTGAAAAAACCACACTGGATAGTTATCCCACTCCTTAAGTGTAATCGTTCCCACAAATTGTTTAACGGGAATGTCAGAGGGATTTGTTTTCGTCCTCTAGAGGGCTTTCAACACAGAAAAACTACAGAGGAAACTGCGTCTAATAGGGCTGGTGGGTTGGGATCTACTTCTCAACTCTATTATCTAGGAGTCGTGTTAAAAGACACCTCAACCAAATGGATTTTCGTAACACCGATAGATGGCGCTGTAATGGAATTTCTTGGTGGCCGCTAGAGGGCGCAGTGACATAGAAAATGTATAAAAGTACTGCACCTAGAAGGGAGGGCGGGTTTGGGAACTTTTTACCTACTCAGTTCCTTGAAACTATTACTAGTTGCTACATTCTTTCCCATAAATTGCCATGCAACCGGATAGATGGCGCTTATTTCTTGTTTTACGATGCCCGCTAGAGGGCGCAGTGACACAGAAAAAGTATAAAAGTACTGCACCTAGAAGGGAGGGCGGGTTTGGGAACTTTTTACCTACTCAGTTACTAGTTGCTCCATAGTTTGCCATGCAACCGGATAGATGGCGCTTATTTCTTGTTTTACGATGCCCGCTAGAGGGCGCAGTGACACAGAAAAAGTATAAAAGTACTGCACCTAGAAGGGAGGGCGGGTTTGGGAACTTTTTACCTACTCAGTTGCTTGCAACTATTACTAGTTGCTACATTCTTTCCCATAAATTGCCATGCAACCGGATAGATGGCGCTTATTTCTTGTTTTACGATGCCCGCTAGAGGGCGCAGTGACACAGAAAAAGTATAAAAGTACTGCACCTAGAAGGGAGGGCGGGTTTGGGAACTTTTTACCTACTCAGTTGCTTGCAACTATTACTAGTTGCTACATTGTTTACTATGCAACCGGATAGATGGCGCTTTTTCTTGTTTTACGATGCCCGCTAGAGGGCGCAGTGACACAGAAAAAGTATAAAAGTACTGCACCTAGAAGGGCGGGTGGGATTGGGAACTTTTTACCTACTCAGTTGCTACATTGTTTACTATGCAACCGGATAGATGGCGCTTTTTCTTGTTTTACGATGCCCGCTAGAGGGCGCAGTGACACAGAAAAAGTATAAAAGTACTGCACCTAGAAGGGCGGGTGGGATTGGGGACTCTCTTCCCACGGAGTTGCTTGCAACTGTTACTTGTTGCTACATTCTTTCCCATAGTTTACCATGCAACCGGATAGATGGCGCTCTTTCGGTTTTTTGGTGGTTGCTAGAGGGCGTAGTGACACAGAAAATGTATAAAAGTTCCTACACCTAGAAGGGAGGGCGGGTTGGGAACTCTTCTTGTTCTCAGTAGCCTCAAAACTTTACTAGTTGTTACATTCTAGCTTACAATGCTGCACGGATTCTTCTTAGGATCTTATATTTTATCCATGCCTTCCCCATTTGAAAGACAACTATCAGTGAGCGCTGAGTTGTACGAATAATTGAAATACTGACCACTAGGGGCAAGAAAAGGGCTTACTGAGAGACCACTTCCTCCTTCTCAATATGTTTAATGATTTAACGGTTGTCAATACCATTTGCAATTATTCTTATTGTGTCTCAAGAGGGCAAATTATGTAGACGATAGAATGTTGACTGTAATATGGTTCTTCACAACCTTCATTTTAAACTCTATGATGGCCTTTCGCGAGTTCGAATCCCGTCGTTGTCGTGAAAACTTTTCAAAGTCTTGTAAGCCCAAAGATAGGCTGTAGAGTTTGAAATTGACTCAATCATTTGCTACATAGTTTTTTTAATTGGAAAAAATCTTTGATTATCATTCAGAAAAAGATAAAATAAATTTCAAAGGATAGTTGGAGCTCTTCAGTCTGTTTTGCTACAAGAGGCCAATTGGTCTTGGAGAACAGGGCTAAAAGAAGTGTGACATCGCATACTTTGTTGAAAAAGTTTTTAAAATTACCAAAATTTGGAGGCAATTTAACAGATTTCAGAAAGTTAAAATGAAGAGCTTTTGATATAAAAAAATCTCGATAAATCAGTCATGGATATAACGAAGCTGACAAAATATTTTCAAATATCACGTAGTATATCTTAAAAGTTCACAACAAGACTTGAAATAATAAGTGGACTTAAAAATAAATTTAGTGAAGAGATAAGGTTTAAAATGTTTCATACTTACCTTTCAAAATACAGAAAAGTTATCCAACCGAAAAGAGATTTGCAAGATATGTGCATTTGGAGTAGACACATACACTAATAAATCTCCATTTGGTACAATTGGACGGGAAATAAACTTTAGCTCAATTACAACAAATTCAATATCAATTATGACTAAGAAATTTCTAACGATTATTTCATCGATTAATAAAATACAGTCGACAGAAAAAGTTCAACACATTATATAATAAATGGTTCCTAACAAATTTCTGCATAATAAAGATATCTTCATAACCAGAGTTTTATAAGAAAATAAAACAAAGGAATTATAAATTTTTTTTGCATTTACAAACATGACAGACAGACAACCTGAAATTTCTAATGCATAAAAACTTTTAGGTTTGTCCAAAAGGAGTGAAATACACTCGAAAGTTATAGCAATTTGTTTTAAAAAATTACGATAATTTGTTGAGGATAGGAAAGCTTTCAGATGGACAATCAGTTCTGAAAATCATACAGCAAGCAAATAGGTCACTACCAACCAATTACTAATAAATAAAAATATATTTCAAAATAATGATACAATGGATGCAATCAAAGGAAATTGAATGATTAATAATAATATTTCTACGGATAACGTTTTAAAGCCACTCGAGAAATTAACGAAAAGATAAACTTCCAAATAAAACGTAATGTATATGAAGAAAATTTAAAAAGAAATGTAGAATTAGTTATTTATAACCAAATTCTATGAGGATAAATAGCTTCTATGAGGCTTATAATTTTAATTTTATGAAGATAAATAGCTTCATTTTCACTGTAGTCTGATTAGTAACAAATGGATTAAAGCGTTAAACAAATCTGTTAAATCGTAGTTTTAACGAGTTCCCTTAACTTAAAATTCTTAAAAAGTTTGAAATGCTGACAAAATCAGCAACGTACTTCTATTTTTAAATGGATATTGGTTTATAGATTAATGGTCATTAAAAAGTGGCTACAATGTAAAGAGACTCATTTAGATCACGTTTGTTAACACAAATATAAGACACAATATGTCTTAAATCTGTTAGTAGACATAAAATTTAAAAAATAAAGCCTTTCTTGTTAAAGCATTTATACTTGTATAAATACTTAAACATTCAGACTGTAAATGTATTAATATATACTTATCTACAGAATACAAACATTTAACTTTGAAATTGAAGTAGATGCGCACGTAAATTAAATTAATATACAATTCCACAAGTAAACTAGTTTGAAAAATAACAAAACGTACCTAAACACCGTTCACTTTTTATGGGACATAAGACCAGTTTAAAAGAAAACCATTATTACAGTAAATATGTGGGAATAATTTTGTAATTTAGAATCTAATTATACACAATTTAGGAGAAACGTCTAGTGTAGTCATTTAGTTCTTTTAAACCTGTAAAATGTTTTATATTTCCATCTCAAGTCTACTACAAACGTGTTCTATAAATGTTTTCTACTCAAGTCTATGCAGGAAATTTTAAATACCTCTAGAATCATATTTTATAAAAAACCGACAGTTAAATACAATGTATTTTAATAGAATTTTAAACATAGTTGTGCATAACAAAATGATGAGGAAACTCAGTTTTATCCTATACATGACAGAAAATTCGTATACATAACTTAACGCTTGCATGTTCAACACAAAATAAGACTGGCACACAGTTTGCAATACAGAGAATTTATAGGAAAACAATACACGGGAAAATATACTTACGGTTTCCCTTTGCTAAGAAATGCTATAAACTATATTTTATATCCTCGAGTAACTTTCAAAATAGTGAAAATATAGATATAACTTTTCTTCATACATATTTGTAAATGTTAGAACGAATTCCATGACCCAATTGGAACAATTCGACATTCTTAAAGTCAAAGCTCCCTTCAATTTACTTCGTTGTATAAATTGTAAAACAGTATAATAATTCACAATATTATAAAATAATTATTTACCTTAAGTGTCCGCATGATGGTTAACCATTGAAAACGTCGTGTTTCAAAGTCCGAGAACCCCGTAGCTATGATGCTGGCAGAGCTATCGATGTTCGACGATCTAGTAAGTTATTGCGTCAGAAACATCATGACGCTATTGACTATCAATAAACACTCAGGCACTTACTCTGGAAGTTGCGGTTCGCGGTTCGAACGTTCATTGGGACGTCACTTTGACGTCATCTTGAGAACATTTTGATCTCACACGATCAAGTTGAAGTCAAAATGACGTCATACCGATAGTAAGCCCCTCACTCATTCAACAATAAGGTAATTTGTCGCAACGTCACGTACTATTATAATGCCTTTTCCATTCATTTTCATGTTTACAACAGCCAATAGACAAACAATAAACTGCCCTTCCGTTTGAAACTAAAGCCAGAATTGCCATAATTTGAGAATTTGCCTTACTGCTTGAAATCGCCTTATTAGGTCTGATCTCATCAAAGTCATTTAACGGCTAATCGCGATTAATCCATGGCGCCAACCAATACTGGGATGCGATTCTCCGTTTAAACAGAGATTAATCGCAGTTGGCCTTTGGTGAGACTGGCCCTTAAAGAATTAATCGTCAAATTTAATCGTTTTTCAATCGTTAATGCCACCAAATTAATTAATATTTTTTTGTACCATTTTTAGTTCACTGCTAACCTGCGAACAAGTCTAGGGTTGTGACAACAAATGAGTTGTTTACAGCTTGCACACAAGTATATTTTCGTTTTCAACAAAATTCAGAGAAAACCAATGTCATCAAAAGTGCAAATCACTTTATAAAAACTAGTTTCCTTTTATAAAAAATAGAATAAATGCCTGATCTTACTGAAATTAACTATTGATTTAATTATAGTGAATTAGAAGTAATCGTAAAATCAATGTTAAGATCTCAAGGAGTTCAATCGCATATGGTTTAATCTATTGTTATTTCTAATCAACTGTTAGGCAATGCATTTTTGATTTGTCACAAGCACTTTTTTATTTTAAGAAGATATAGCATCATTATGGATAAAAATAAATTTAGAACTTTTTCAGTGGAGCCATTCTTTTGTTTATAGTCCTCTAAAAAGATAGAAGGGTAAACCACTGGGTTTTTGCTTCAAAATTACTAGGAACCACCTGAGCATAAGTCCTACTTTCCCCCTTGAGGGGCTAGTTAAATCGAAAGGCAACCCTTTGCCTTAATACGAGTAGCCTCAGGCTTAATCGTGCTTGGTTTGACCAAGTGGCATAAGACAACAACAACACATTTCATCTCATGAAGACATCCAAACCTTATGTGGGATTCTGGCCCCTGTTCCCCAGCATGGCAGGTGAATACACTAGCTACTATGCCGACTGAACCGCATCCCTCAAGGATGAGACCTATAGATTTGTTACAACTTGTAAACATACATACATAGGCAGATCCATATTTTAGCCTTATAACCCTTCATGTATAAATTCGAAACCTACAGTTTATTTTAAAAATTATACTAATAACATCATTTAATGGGTACTTCCTATTTAATTTAAAAATAGCAAAAAAGGAAAACGGTGTTATTATCGATATAACACAGATCAAAGTAGAATCCAAATGTTTTGACATTGTGCTCGTGTGTGGGACATGTACTGTAAATCAGAGTATGCGAAATAGAACCTAGACTATTTGACAAAAAGTCTAGGTTCTATTTATTACTATGATAAAATAACGTGTGTGTGAAATGTACTGCAAACCAGAGTAATTGAAATAGAACCTAGACATTTTGATAGAAAGTCTAGGTTATATTTATTACTATGATAAACTAACGTGTGTGTGATTTGTACTGCAAATCAGTGTATGCGAAATAGAACCTAGACTTTTTGATAGAAAGTCTATGTTCTATTTATTACAATGATAAACTAACGTGTGTGTGACATGTACTGCAAATCAGAGTATGCGAAATAGAACCTAGACCTTTTGATAAAAAGTGTAGGTTCTCTTTATTACTATGATAAACTAACGTGTGTGTGTGTGTGTGTGTGAAATGTACTGCAAACCAGAGTAATCGAAATAGAACCTAGACATTTTGATAGAAAGTCTAGGTTCTATTTATTACTATGATAAACTAACGTGTGTGTGATTTGTACTGCAAATCAGTGTATGCGAAATAGAACCTAGACATTTGATAGAAAGTCTAGGTTCTATTTATTACTATGATAAACTAACGTGTGTGTGATTTGTACTGCAAATCAGTGTATGCGAAATAGAACCTAGACTTTTTGATAGAAAGTCTAGGTTCTATTTATTACTATGATAAACTAACGTGTGTGTGAAATGTACTTCAAATCAGAGTATGCAAAATAGAACCTAGACTTTTTGATAGAAAGTCTAGGTTCTATTTATTACAATGATAAATTAACGCGTGTGTGAAATGTGCTGCAAATCAGAGTGTGCGAAATAGAACCTAGACTTTTTGATAGAAAGCCTAGGTTCTATTTATTACTATGATAAACTAACCATTCTTAGTTCACTAAAAGGGTTTTTAACGACAATTCTTTAGGCTCATCCTTGTTTGTTTAACGCAGCTTAATTTTTCTCATTTTTTTTCAAGCTTGATAACAAAATAAGTGTGATTGAGAGTATTCCACTTTTACCTAATAGATGTCAGCACTGAAATTTGAAATTATTTGTTTTCATTCCATTGATTTTATTACTTTTCACAGACAATAATATTGGACTATCTTCGCTGAATTATTATCGAGTAAAACATCTCAACCTGTAATTCATAACGATAGCCACTTAAAAATTTCCTTGGGAGTTGTATTTCTAAAAGAAGATAATAATTCGACATCAGACTAATATAACGTCTATCGAATTATTTTCTTACTTTAAAAGACGACACTGAGTTTTCACTCTAATTTATTTTGATTTTATTTAATCTTCTTGAAAATGTAATCAGCAATTCGAAATATATATTTATAATAAAATAGTTTAAATTATCGGTTTGGTTTGGAGTGCTACGGCTTTGCTACACCAGTTCTAATGAGACCAAGACCTATACTACTATAATGCCGATTCCGAAGGACTACGAACATATATCCCGCCGCTGATATTTCCATGTCAGCGGCGGGATTCGAACCCACTACCTCCATTACCAAAGAGCAGCGCTCTAACATTTGGCCATTATTCAGCGTTTAAACTATCGGAAACATTGTTAATTTTTCTCCTGCTGAAAAATTTTTATTAATGTGGAAACTAATTTTTTTTAGCATATTTCATGTGCATTTCTTTTAGACATAGGGTTATATTTATTTATTAGATATGCTTTTAGCCTTTGAATAAAACTTACTTCTTATCATAGGAATTCCAAACAATAATAATAATAATACTAAAGTGTGGACACCACATCCCTTCTTTCTACGTCATTTGTTCTCTTTCTTTTATTTTGTATAAAGTGTCATCAGAATTAATTGCCCATTTACTTTCAAATTCGAAGTTGATTTCGTTTCTCAAGGCATCCATGTTATATGACTAGAGCTCACGTGCTTCCATCTGGAGGAGACTCGCAATGTTAATACTAATTAAATTGACTTTTTGTCTCATCGATATTTCTCTCTAAACCATAATTTTCTCTGAATTACAACGTTTTCTTTACTGTGTAATAGGAAGTAATAAACAGTAAAATTTAAAAATTATTCTCTGCAAATATTAGATTTTTATTTCTGTTTTCTAAAAATGTAGTATAAAATCCTTTTTTTTCACTTCTTAAATAGTAACTACGTATGAACACGTCGATGTTTTGGAGTTGCATTGCTGTTGATAAGTAGCGTTAATAACAGTTATAATGATATATTTAGTGATATATAGTGCGGATGGCAAACAAAAATGGATGGTCACAACTAGTCGTTATAATAGTCCCAAACACTAATTTTCAGCATTTTACGGTTAATCGTTTTTAGGTTAAGCCCTACAGCTTTAATATACGTTATATTGAAACAATTTTTAAATATAGGGTTCAGGTTGTAATCAAAAGGGAAGGTGCGGGCACAACTAGATGTGATAACAGTCCTAATATTAAATTTTGACCCTTTAAAGATTAATCGTTTTAAGAGCTATACGAGATGCATATGTATTGTAACGATCCGTTACATGACCCGAGCGAAAGAAGAATGTAAGGTGACCTTTCGCAGCGGACCATTATGGTTAGCGGTAAGTAGACACGCGTGGTCCGGACAAAGCCGTTTGTGTAGTAACGTCTCAGGCACAATACCGATGCAGTCGCTTAGGCGGCGGTACATTAAGAACTGTCAGTACGCCGGAGCCAGTGTGTCAGCTCCTTTATGATGTCTGCGACTGTCAAAGGACTCGAGTAATAATTATTAATTGAGCGATGCTGTGGTGCACATCTGGGGCCTACTTACCGGTGCCTCAAATTAATTTAAGTTGTTTTGGTCGGTTGACTTAAAGACGGTCTTTCTCCACATCTGGAAATGGATCAGCTGATCCAGGCGGGGAGTTGACCGCAAGATTGCGTCATCCTGGGTCTGAAAAGGTTCCGGAAATATGACGTAAAGGTAACCGGGACCCCTATAAAAGAACATTGGCTAAGCCAAGAAGGGGCTTTTTCTTGAGAGTTGCTTTGGAGTTTTTTGTGGAGCACTAGAGGAGTCCACTCGTTTCTCCCATTTCCGGAGCTTGCTTTGCTTTAGAGACCTCCAACATCTCTGCTTTGCTAAGAAGTCGACTTTCGACTTTAGGATCTTATTCCCGTTATCTTAATATTTTTTCTACTTCGTGCATAGAAGGAGGTCACTGAGAGTGATCCTTACTCTCATTTTGGATGGTCTTGCATCCTGAGTTTCCTCAACGAACTCCAGCGTGATACGCACTCTGAGCGTTTGAACCTCAGTGTGGATGCCGACTGTACTGATCGTCAGACCGGAGGTTATAGTGTCAGCGTTTCGTACCGGCACTAATTAGCGAACTGTTCCAGTGTTCGAGAAGAACTAGTTTCACTGTACACACGCATTGTAATTGTGTTAACGTTATCCCAGAAGATTTAGAATCATCTGAAACCTGTACATAGCTGTACATAATTATTCACTCGAATAAAGTATTTAATATAGAATAAACGGTTGTCCAGCCTGTATCATTGACGGCTTCGCCTACCCCTACTTCAGGAAGTCACAGTATTACATACAACAAACTTCAAATTTAAATTAGTCTTAATCAGTACTGGAGGAATGGTAAGAATAGATATTTTAAGCTTCTATGTACGTTCATACAGGTATGATCAAATTATTTCAGTTGAACTTTGAACACAAAAATTTATTGTTATTATAATACTGCATTTATTTTGGACAAGGAAGTAATAAGTATTAATATTAGATCTTGTCATTTTAGGAACACAGGAATAAAAATGAGAAATGAGCTTAAAGATTTCAATTTTTTTCATCGGAAATAAGTATTAAAAACGTGAAAATGGAAGCCACTAATTTGTTAAAGATTCAACCACCTTTAATTGACTTAAGACCTTATCGCATGAAAACTTACACTTGTTGAAAAAGCAGCAAATTCAGCTTAGGATTTTTTTCTCGGTGAAGAATACGCAAATTTCTATTATGTCAGAGTAAATTTTTCCACCAACGAAGGGTCATTGCAAGTCAACCTGAACTAAAATAAATTGGTTGAAAAATTTTCGCTGTAACACAATAAATCTACACGTTCTTCACTAGTAAAAGAAATCATAAAATAACATGCACACACTGACTTGTGCATGTTATTTTATGCCTTTACACATACGGATCTTAAGATATAGTGGAATTATTGATCTTTTTACTCAATCTTGAAGGTAATGTTATTTTTATATTAGAGAAGGTGTCAGTTTATAAGAGTGACGTTTCAATTTAGTTTTTGGCTATTTCGTAGTTTTTTGAGTATTGATAATAGTACATGTGTCATAAAACAGCAATGAAACTTACCCCTTCTTGTTAAATGATTTTACTATGATTGCCTTTAAGTTATTCAAGTAAAAGGAAAGTTGTCCAACGATAGTACATTACTTTTCTGTGGATGCCAACAAATTGATTTTTACTTGCTAATTTTAACTCAGCTTTCGAGTCATTTAAAAAAATCAAACTTAGCTTTTTTTTTACTGTGAATGTTCTGCAGTCATGTTTTCTGTGACTAAGAAGTTACATAAAAGATGTTTTAAACTCAACAAACTGATTTTTACCCAAACTTTTTTTTTATCTTCGAGTCATCTGCTATTTTTTTAAATAAAACTCTGGGACTAAGACGTTACATAAAGATGTTTTAAATTCAACAAACTGATTTTTACCCAAACCTTTTTTTTTAACTTTTGAATAATCTATTTTTTAAAAATCAAAATCGGCTTTTCTTACTGTCGAATATTTTGCACCTATTTCTTACATAGTCAACAAGTTACAAAGCATTTTTAGAAAGCCCGAACAAAAACGCATTCCAATTTCCAAGAAATGCTAACATTTTAAGCAGTTTGGATTTTTCTCAGACTTCTAAAATTCACAACTGATAATCTTTTACAGATTGGAATTAAAACTTATCAAATTTCAAGCACTAGTTGTTTAACCACGCATTCTGTAAACTAAGAGGACATTAGCTCAGTCGGCAAAGGCAAGGATATCGTAACTGAGCTTTGGTTTGGTTTGGTTTGGAATACTACAGTCTACTTTTTACAACACGAGGGCTAATGAGACCGGGGACCTACAGCTTATAGCCGATTCCGAACGGCTACGAACATCCATGCCACTTTGGGATTCTCGTAACTGAGAGGTTGCATGTTAGGAACTCGAGCCGGCCTTTTCCTTGTAGTGAAGTTGTTCAGCCAGCAAATCTTACATCCGTATATAGGAGATGTTGGTTCAGCGCGGTTCGAAAAACGAGCCAAAGCAACCATGTCGAGTCATTCTCGACATCTAAATGGAAAAGTTTACCACATTTACATGCAAGTTTAAATGTAATGTAAATATAAGAATATGTGTTTTATAGAAAGTTTAAAATAGAGAGACTTAAATTATAGAAAGGAAATGAGAAAAGCAATATTAGAATACTTATCCAAACTTGAAAAAGGTGGATTCATGTAGTAGAATTCCCTTGTAGTAGTTTAGTAGAATGTTATGTAGTAGAATTCCCTTGTATGTGTTGGCGTTAATCTTCGGTACCAGAGTTCTTGGGTTCCATTCCCACTGTGGCATGGGTATTCGTAGCCGTTCGGAGTCGGCTTTAAGCAGTTGGTTTCCGTCTCATAAGCCCTCATGTTGCAAAAAAGTTGACCGTAGCTTTCCAAACCAAACCAAGCCTTGCGTGTGTCATTTCTGTGAACTTTATAGTTCCCTCATTTATTAATCTCCTATCTCCTTTAAAAAAAACACGGTCTCATTAGTCCTCGTGTTGCAAAATGTAGACCGTAGTACTCAAATACAAACCAAACCAAACCTTTTTAAACACATTCGCTGCCAAACTCACTGTCATAAGTACATTTTCCAGTATGTTGATCACACGCTGGCAGCGAATGTGTTGAAGTTGAATAACCCATGAGAGACAGGTAAATTCTCAAACATAGTATAGACTCTTATTTCAATACTTCGTTTGAAAGTTTACCTAGTGAGCAATCGGCGATTGAACCATTTGAAGCACAGAATTTTAGAAAAAGAAAGGACCTACTGTGCCCATTAATGTTATTTCTTGCGATATCCTTCTTTACAGCTTGTTACTTGCTAACACAGGAGAACTCACTTTAAAACAGTTGTAGATTTGCTCAATCATTTATTTAATAAAGACTAAAAATAAACCTATGTGGATGTAGCAATTTCAATTTTTCGAGGTGGTTCAACAGTCCCCCCCCCCACAAATGCATATCTACTCATCAAAAAGATAAACCGCTCTACTTCAGACAGCCAAATCCCTCAAGGTGGGATAAGCGGTCGTGATAAGGTCAGTCTTTGTGATGACCGGTCAAACCTGTTTCGCATTGTGTTCTCTATTGGTAACCTCATACCCCTCCTCTTTTGAAAGGAAGTAAAGGGTTTACTATAAATGGTTATTTATCTAGTACTGATCCACTGATAGAGTATTTTTAGCTTGAAATTTGTAAAACCACAAAAATACCTTTTAAACATTGTCACTTAAAAGAAATTAGTTATTTTATAATTAACACATTGTATGCGGGTACATTTTGCAGCGGAATTGTACTGCGAGCTGGCGTTTTGAGAGTAAATTTAGTTTTTCAGTTAAATCTCAAAAGATCGAAAATTATTTAATTTTTAACCAACTTTTCTTATTTTATATTGAAATAAACAAATATATAAATAGAAATATATATAAATAACAACCATAAGATTTTTGTAAACAAAAAATATAATTTTTAGTGGATAAATTTATAATGGTATCGTAAGTATGAAAAATCAAATAGAAATAGTAGTATATAGTGTTAATTTTTTTCTCGTTCTGTGGTTCCGCATCGAACTATGTAAAAACTAGTTTTTATTTGTCTAAATTTTTTCAGAATCTGTGTAGTAGACAAGAACATTCGGCTTCGTTTTCCTGTATATACCGTTATTTTTGTACCCACAAACAAACTGTGTACACTAACCCGTACAAGTACTTGACTCGGGCTCAAGTATCAATCGTCAGAAAACGTACTAGTACGTGTCCCGCATACAATGTGTTAAGTTAATATGCTAACTATTATCTTATACACTGAATGCCGTTTTTCGTTTACATTTGAGGGTATTTAAACACTGAAATTTTTTTATATTAACTAGATTTTTCATTACTTTTTCCTATTGTCGTACGTCGTGCTTCCTTAAAGGGAAAAAACTTCGATGTTCTTTATCTGCATTTCATATCTAAAGACGTATATATTAGGCGTATATTAATAGTGATTTTATAATTCTTAATTTAAATTTAAATCTAATGTAAGAATATTCCAACTTTTTGATAATGAATAGAGGAATTTCTCTTATAGCATTTCATTGAACCATCTGGCTAGACAGTCTTCTTGCATCTTGTTATCAAATAAATGAAAACTTCCCTTTGCAATGGTTGAGAACCACAATAGGTAGTTTAGGTGATGAACTTGGATTTAGGAAAAGTAACTATATTTCACGACTGCTTCTATAAATCCTAATGTCGAAATTCTAATCAGATTTTAGACTGACTCGTTTCCCATGATTTCATTTCTGACCGATAATTTCACTACCGCTCATTCTGCAAGTTCAAAATACCTATACAGTTCGTTCCAGGTAGTGTTTTCAAGCTATATTTAAGACTTGCTGCTATAAATTCTAATGTTGAAGATCTTATCAGATTTTAGATTGACGCGTTTCCCATGATTTTATCTCTTACCGATAACCTCACGACCACTCATTCTATGTAACCATCAAGATAGGCTGCTCGCAAGTTCAAAATATCTATACAGTTCGTTCCAGGCAGTGTTGTCAAGCTATATTTAAGACTTGCTGCTATAAATCCTAATGTCGAAGATCTAATCAGATTTTAGAATGAAGCTTTTCCCATGATTTTATCTCCGACCAATAAATCTAAGTAACCATCAATGTGGGCTGCTCCCAAATTCAAAATATTTATGCAGTTCGTTCCAGGCAGTGTTGCCAACCTTCAAAGGCAAAATTCTGGATTATAGATCTTAAAATAATTGTATTAGTATAAAAAATTATCGTACATTTTTGTAATCCTTTAAAATAGTCAATAGATGAAGCTTGTACAAATTATTTTTTGCTGTAAAACGTGTTCCCTCCCTCCTTAATTTTTAGATATAAAAAATTCAAATTTTTGCTTAAGTACCTTTTTTCGAAATTGTATACTTTTAACAAAAGTGCTTTTAATGTTCACAAAAAATATGTAAATACTTTTATATGATTAACTAAATATATTTCTAACATCTCGTATTTTACTTTAAATGAAACACTTGATGTGATTTCTCAAAATAATCAACACAATCTAAGTTACGAAAAGACATAGAAACAGCAAAATTTTAATGATTAAAATTTTAGCTTAATTGAATAATTTTAGCTATTATAGTCTTTAGGATCATTTACTAAAATTCCAATTGGTGAGCTAGAAATATTTAAATGAAATAATTTAAATATAACTAGTACGTAATTTTGTAGGAAAATTATTGCCTGAGCAACTAAAACTCTTGAAGAATTAGTTTTTTTCCAGTTCCAGTTACATTAAGACTGGTCATACATTCTACTATTTTATCTTACAAATTAAGAAATTATTGTGAATTTTTCAGAATTATGTCCCATATTTTTGAGATTGTTTTTCATCCTATAGTATCCTAAGTTATGGAACATATAAGATAATTCTCGTATAGTGGGCAACACTGGTTCCAGGTGATAAAAAAAAACTTTCTGATTGTACACGGTATGGCTAATGTTGGTTTACTATAGTCGTAGATTTAGCGATATATTTATCTTAGATATTATAGCAAACGATCTTTTTACTTTCTAGTACAAAGTAAAAGGAAATATTGTAAAGTTGTATTATTAAAAAATATTTGTGTATTGTATTATTTCAAAACACAAATTTCAACGAAAATATTTATTTTGACCATGACGGATTGAAGTTGGAACATTCTAAGTGTTACGACTGGATTCACGTACAAGAAAACTGAACTAGTTATAACTAGTTCTCTCCTGAGTTTTGTACGAATA
>CM063510.1:112044689-112112189 GCA_032207245.1 Pardosa pseudoannulata | reverse complement strand
AACAGATGTACTGCTCCAGTTATTCAATTGTTTCTGGATAATGGCGGTACACCTGGTCTTTTAAGAGTCCCCACAGAATAATATCGTAGTTTAGATTTTTCCAGACTTCAGCGCCATCTGTTATGGTACATAGTAACTAATTTTGAAAGTTTGTCTGCCTGAAAATTTACTATTATTCCAAGCGTGCTGCAATAAACTGCGTTTTTCTATGACTGTCTGTTTAGTTTTTATTGATTTTTCAAATATACTGGCCATTTTTGAAAACCTGTAAGTATAAGAGCTTAAATAATAAAATTTATGAAGCTGTGTAACATTCAACTATAAAGGATGCTCAAATTGCTTTATAAATAAATATCAGTTTTGTTCTGCATTTATGTGTTAAATTATTGTTATCGGTTATTATAGAATATTGTGCTAGAAACTGACAAAAAAAACTACAAAATAATATCAGTATTATATTTTGAAGCCTAATATTTATCAGAACTCATTGAAATTGAATTATTTCTTTTGTGCATTTAGTATTACGGGATGAAAGGTCAAATATGACGTAAATGTTGAAAGTGTATTAAAAGAAAATGACGAAGGTGCTTCATTTTTAACAAATGGAATTCACATATTAAATTCTAAACCCTGCTTGGGCTTTTTCATTAAGTTTAATTTATTCCGAACATTCTTCAACTTAACAATCTGCCAAGTAATTTTACCTCAATCCTATTATTAATTACTTCATTAGGAATTTTGTAATTTTGTGCATTTAAACAACTGCATTTCAGCTCCCAAATTTAGTTAATTCCGCCTCAGACATTTAAATTTATGTAATGAGCCCGGGCTGAATATTTTGCCTCGATCTTATTTTTCCACGGGAAATAAGTTTTATAACTTAATTATAAAAGACGCTCATTTTCATTTCAATTCTAATTGCACTCCATTTCTTAACGTATTCCAGTTTTAAACATTTAAACATGTTTTAGCTCTTCTGTAATTTTTTTTTATCTCAATTACTTTAATTCAATTTCACGCATTAAACTGGCTTACATGCTCTGCTTTAATTTGAAATTCTCTCCGAGAATATTTTTGCAAAATGAATTAAAGTGGTAACTTAAGCATGCATTTCAAGCAGTAATCAAAGTATTACAATACATAATAAAATTATGAACAGTTAACTGCAATATTAATTGTTGTCCATAGACCGTACATACAAGAGTAATTTAAGGAAATTTTTTACACAAGCTTTCCTCTTTTATAAGTATCATATATCACTATATCTGATTGATAAATTCTTTGATATAAATTGTTTTTGACAGCTTTACAGTGAACGTTATATTATAACTGTTTTATACTGTGGTCATATATATATACATTAAGGCTTAGCAATGCACTGTGTGAAGAGTAAAATCTGAATTACCATCACAGATTTTCAAATTACGTCAATTATCTATAGATAGAAGATTAAAGAGCTTATTGCATCATTTTATCGTACTACACACGTATAGAATTATTAATGCGCAATTTTAATCATCGATCAATTTTATATTTACAAGTGTTAAAAGGAAAGTTTAGGTTTAAAATTCCCCAGGGGAATATCTGATTTAAAATCTGATTGAATGTATTTTACTTATTCAAAATAAATACAGTAGAATCTCGATTATTCGAGTGATTGAATGCATTTTACTTGTTCAAAATAAATACAGTAAATTCTCGATTATCCAAGGGATTGAACGCATTTTACTTGTTCAAAATAAATACAGTAGAATATCGATTATCCGAATGATTGAATACATTTTACTTGTTCAAAATAAATACAGAAGAATCTCGATTATCCGTGTGATTGAATGCATTTTACTTGTTCAAAATAAATGCAGTAGAATTTCGATTATCCAAGTGATTGAATGCATTTTACTTATTCAAAATAAATACAGTAGAATCTCGATTATCCGAGTGATTGAATGCATTTTACTTATTCAAAATAAATACAGTAGAATCTCGATTATCCCAGTGATTGAATGCATTTTACTTATTCAAAATAAATACAGTAGAATCTATCTAGATTATACGATTGATTGAATGCATTTTACTTATTCAAAAATAAATACAGTAGAATCTCAATTATCTAAGTTAATTTTTTTTTCTGGATATCCAATGATATATATACATAGTTAATATATATAGATAATATACATAGTGATATTAAATAAATATCAATAGCTCCATAGTTTTATTTTTATCAAAGTATAGAACTAAGGAGATATTAAGTAAATATACAGGTAAAATAAAATGATTCGGTTTCTTAAAAGGAATTAGCATTATAAACTAGTATAAGCCAATAAGTTAAAAATGCGTATATTTTAACTTTAGAACTAAAATCCTAAATAACTTAGTATTTTTCTTTCCTCAGAATGAGCCGTTTAAGAGACTACACTTTTTAGTTCATTGTGCGGGCTACAATCTCTTTTGTCTCCAAAAGCACTTAACTTCCAAGAAACAAGTCAACAACGAACAAAGCTTTTTTTCCAAGGACCTTGTTTTTCAGAAGGTGACCAATTGAATTAATTATTTTTGAATTAAAATAGTAATATATTTTTGATGTATTATTTTTTAAAATGCTACTTTCATTATTCTACTTAGTACGTATAGTTAAAAATTATCACAAAAAATTTTAAGTTTTTAATTAACAGAGATTTCTGGCATCCAAGGTACTTGCGGTCTGAGTTATTTAGGAAAATTGAGATTCTACGGTAAATAAAAAAACTGTTGGAATAGCATCTCAATTTAGAATTAAGAAACAAATTTAAGTCTAAAAAGATACAACTAGTTTTCCGAAAAATAGCTGATATTCTACTATAATAAAAAAAAGATCCCCCTTTCTGGAAATTAGCTATTAAGCTTTCTGAAAGATCCATTTCTCAGTGGACAATTTTAGATAAATAAAAGTAAGAAATAAATAATAAAAAAATTTAAAAACTATACATTTTTTATTAGCAGAGATTTCCGATATCCAAGGTACTTGCGGTCCCAGTTATCTGGGGAAATCGAGATTCTAAGGTAAATAAAAAAACTGTTAGAATAGCATCTCAACTTAGAATTAAGAAACAAATTTAAGTCTAAACAGGTACAACTAGTTTTTCAAAAAAAAAAAAAAAAAATAGCTGATATTCTACTACAATAAATAAAAGATATCCCTCTTTTAAGTAATTAGCTATTAAGATTTCTGAAAGTTTCATTTCACAATAAGCAATTTTAGATAAATAAAAGTAAGAAATAAATAAAAAGAATTAAAAACTATACATTTTTTATTAACAGAAATTTCCGATATCCAAGGTACTTGCGGTTCCAGTTATTTAGGAAATCGAGATTCTACGGTAAATAATAAAAAAACTGATAGAGTAGCATTTCAATTTAGAATTAAGAAACAGATACAACTAGTTTCCAAAAAATAGCTCATATTGTACTATAACAATAAAAAAAGAAATCACCCTTCAGGTAATTATCTGTTAAAATTTCTGAAAGATCCATTTCACAATGGATACTTTTAGATAAATAAAAGTAAGAAATAAATAATAAAAAGAATTAAAAACTATACATTTTTTATGAACAGATTTTTCCGATATCCAAGATACTTGTGGTCCCAGTTATCTAGAAAATTCGAGATTCTAAGGTAAATAAAAATCTGTTAGAGTAGCATCTCAATTTAGAATTAAGAAACAGATTTAAGTCTAAACAGATACAACTAGTTTTTCGAAAAAAAGCTGATATTCTACTACAATAAATAAAAGAGATCCCCCTTTCTGGTAATTAGCTATTAAGCTATTAAGATCCATTTCAAAATGGGCAATTTTAGATAAATAAAAGTAAGAAATAAATAATAAAAAAATTAAAAACTATACATTTTTTATTAACAGAGATTTCCGATATCCTAGGTACTTGCGGTCCCAGTTATCTAGGAAAATCGAGATTCTAAGGTAAATAAAAAAAACTGTTAGTATCTCAATTTAGAATTAAGAAACAAATTTAAGTCTTAAATACAACTAATTTCCTAAAAATAGCTGATATTCTACTACAATAAAAAAAAGATCACCCTTCTGGTTATTAGCTATTAAGTTTTCTGAAAGATCCATTTCACAATGGACAATTTTAGATAAATAAAAGTAAGAAATAAACGATATAAAGAATTAAAAACTATACATTTTTTATTAACAGATTTTTCCGATATCCAAGATACTTGTGGTCCCAGTTATCTAGAAAAATCGAGATTCTAAGGTAAATAAAAAAACTGTTAAAATAGTATCTCAATTTAGAATTAAGTAACAAATTTAAGTCTAAACAGTTACAACTAGTTTTTCGAAAAATAGCTGATATTCTACTACAATAAATAAAAGAGATCCCCTTTCTGGTAATTAGCTATTAAGTTATTAAGATCCATTTCACAAAGGACAATTTTAGATAAATAAAAGTAAGGAACAAATAAGAGATTCAAATAAAAAGCATTATTTGAATACGGGGAAAAGCTTTTAAATGTAAAAGATTCTTTTTTTTTCAAACAGTATTATGTTGTGAAAAATTTCCAAGATCAAGTAAGATATCACGTAATTTTATATATTAAAGGAAATTTATTTTATTGTTGTTAACTAGCTGAATAAATTTTAAAAGCAGACAGAAATAATTTTTGAAAGAAAAATACTGAGAAGTGGAACACAAATTTCGGATAAAAGATATTAAAATAGTAAAAGACAAAAAAAAACTTTTAAAAGTGAAATTTTTATTTAAATATTAAATTTTAATTAAGTATACTGCTTTAAAAAGTTCATATTTGAAAATGTACTTTTATTTGAATGTTAAAATGCAAAACGGTAAACACCAGAAATTTAGGGGAGGGGGGTCTTTACCATGTCCAACTTTCATCAAAGGCCCTGATTATAAGGTTAAGGCAAATAGGTAAATATTTTTCCTTAACCTTAATATAATATCTAGAAATAATATCTAGACATAATGTCTAGAAATGAAGTTTAATTTTACCTCCTGTTCATAGATATATATAAAACTACGTATTTGGTTTAAAATGTCACCCTGAAATTTAAATCACTAAAAATATATTTAAAAATTCATTATTTTATTTAAAAAAAAATTATATTTTATTTAAAAAATTATATTGTTACTTTAAATATTTTTATTTAAAATTTACATTTTTATTTTAAAAATTTTCAGTGAAATGTAATTCAATAATATTTTTGATAACCGTTCAATTTGAAAATCTGTGACTTTGTTACTTGGCAATAAAAAGCAGCACAAAAGTTTAAAAAGTACTAAGTAACATACATTGCATTAAGATCGCAAATTCAGTCATTTGCATACATATGTTTCACCTTTTAATAACCATTAAGAGGCTTCATATTATACCCGATAAAAATCAAAAGAGAAAATTTACGCACTCTTTGCAGTTAAAGATTAAATATCAATAGATAATCCTACTGACATATAGTATAGTGTTACTCTATGACTTTAAAATGGCGATATATACATATATATGAGATCTAGATATGTGTTTATAGGCATTTTGGGGAATCAAAATTTTATGAATGATCCCAGAACGTAATGCTATAGAATGTTTTTACTAAACAATTTAAGGGTTTTTGTAATATATAGATTTTTAACACATCATATTGGGATTTTAACATATTATCTCCAAATACGACTACACCATGCAGTTATGGTATCTTAAAATTTAAACTAATACTTGTAATGCAATTATGAAATATTTTACCATTACCATACGCTCTTATACGTCAAAATACTCTTATATGTTAGAAATTATTTTATTGAGAAATTTGCATTTTTTTAGCGCAACGCACGGTATTCATTTCAATTAGTAATACTTTTTTTCTGTTTTAATAACATTCAAATTATCTGTTAATTTTTACTATTTATATTCCTATTTCACCTTTTATATCCTTTTTCCTGCCATTTCAAGACTTTACATGTCAAAATACTCTTATATGTTAGAAATTATTTTATTGAGAAATATGCATTTTTTAACGCAATGCACGGTATTCATTTCAATTAGTAATACCTTTTTTATGTTTTAATAACATTCAAATTATCTGTTAATTTTTACTATTTATATTCCTTTTTCCTGCCATTTCAAAACTTTACATGTCAGAATACTCTTATATGTTAGAAATTATTTTATTTAGAAATATGCATTTTTTAACGCAACACACAGTATTCATTTCAATTAGTAATACCTTTTTTATGTTTTAATAACATTCAAATTATCTGTTAATTTTTACTATTTATATTCCTTTTTCCTGCCATTTCAAAACTTTACATGTCAGAATACTCTTATATGTTAGAAATTATTTTATTTAGAAATATGCATTTTTTAACGTAATGTTCGGTATCCATTTCAATTAGTAATTCGTTTTTCTGTTTTAATAACATTCAAATTATCTTTTAATTTTTACTATTTATATTCCTATATCACTTTTTATATTATTTCTCCTGCCATTTCAAAACTTTACATAATATTTGCTTTTTTTCTCTATGTACTGGAATTATCTTAACACTAATTTTTAAAATTTTTACTCAAGTTAAGCGATAACAGTTGCTCTTAACTTATCTATTATTGAAGAAATAAAGCATATTTCTTTTAAACTAGCAAAAAGAAGAATCACGCAATTATACTTCTAAATTATAAAAAGAAAGCAGACTTTTAAAACAAATGAAACCTTTTGTCCATTTTTAATACGTTAGCTTAATTATACAAGTACTTGTGAAATTGTGTATACATGAATACAGCCAATCTGTTCTTTAAAGAAATAAGGAATCATTAGTAATAATTTAATACTTACACAAAATCTTCCCAATTTTTTTTAAAGAATACGTTGGTTGGTGTAATAAACTAACAGGAAAATTACAAATGATTTTATATGATGTACAGATGATCTCAAATAGCTAAACACTGATTTATCCCCAATTTTCTTTATTAGAAATTCAAATAGTACAGAATTGTAAAGTTTGATTCGGAATACTACGGTCAATGTTTTGCAATGAGGGTGCTAGTTTGATAGAATGAACTTCTTAGAACTGATTCCGAATTACTATGAGCATTCATGCTAAAAGAGGAATTTGAAACCACCATGTTATAAAAAGACCGCCTTCTACGTATCGGAGGGCATCTAAAGATGTCCTCCAATCGTGGTAATCAAAAGGTGCAAAATAATCAAAAAATTACCTTTGAATATATGTCAACTTAATATAATACAAATTTATGTAATTAAATAGCATTTAGTTGATGTATGGCATTGTTCTGCATTACTATATTAAAACAGTTTTAATGTATAATTTAAAAGTCCTTACTTTAACACATTATTTATTTGGCTAGAATCTATTGAAGAAAAAATTCATCGAGCGTTCTACCTTTCAACAGAATTTATAAAAGAGATATACTATTCTAACATACTGCAACACATTTTTGTATTTATAGATTAAAAACTTCAAATCTTAGGAAACATTATATCTATGTAAAGTAACACATTTATTTTTCATTCTAGATTTAAAAAAGTACTCTGAATTTGCGATCTTAAGATTAACGACAGTGAAAAGAAGTTAATAAATTACAACATTTTATACATTTCGCTCTCTCTCATATATATATATATATATATATATATATATATATATATATATATATATATATATATATATATATATATATATATATATATATATATATATATATATGGATAAAGTTCATAAAAGGGAAAATTTTGATGACATTCTTTATGCATAATATAGTTTTACTTTCATAATTCAAAATTGATCAATAATCAGAATAGATTACTGATATATATCATCAATCGAAGAATGTAAATTTCCTGTAAAAGATTTCTTGGGGAAATAGGTTCAAACACTTTTTTTAAAGAAATTTCTGCTTTTTAAAATCCAGGAAGGAACAATATTCTTATTTTCTTTATTCTTCAGTAATTCTTGTAGTCTTTAGATGTCGATGCACAAAAAAAATTGGAAAAAAATCTGTAGAAAAATTTGTCTCGCAGAAAAATTTCAACAGAGTTTTTCAGGAAATTTATCAATCGCACCTCTCTTACATAGTTTACCTTCAAGTCAAACAGAATATTTCTCAAATTTCAAATCAAGCTTTATCAAAAATCCATCAAGTTCTGAGATAAGCAATTACTTTCAAACGCTCTTTTTGACAACGCTGCTTTATTTACTGAAAATATTCGCGTAGACAAAAAACACCACCGTAGGCATTTCTTTCCCTCTGTACAGAAACAAAAAAAGAAGTTTTCCGTTCTTAGGCGTGGCATTAGTTTCTCAGCAAGGCTGATAAACACACTTCCATAATCGGGATGTAAAAATTCATAGCACTTTGATCAAACATGCTGGTGATGTCGCGTTCAACAGCAACCGTCCACCACCACCATTCTAGAGCGCTTTTAAACATGAACTCTAGTACTTCTAGTTCTCGGATTGAAGTTAATATTTCTTGGATCCCTTCGAACCGTGAACTTAACTTTTGAAGTTCACTGACTACAAGCTCCATTGGTCATAACTGGCTTTTGTTTTGTTTTACGATGGTCAGCTGAAAGGATTGGCTAGTCGGCCGAAGACGCTTCTCTGGCCGTGGCTTAGAATGTTTCTCACAATGTCCAGGTGATGTCGTATGTAGGTTACGTCAGGATGGACTGATAGTGTGTGCACGAAGCAGCGCTCGGCAGCCTCGAAATCTTGACGTTCAAAATGGACGACACACAGATTGTGCAAGGCTTTTTGGTTGGTCGGATTGATGGCCAACACTTTACGGTAGCACTGAAAAAGATGAAAAAATTGTGTGAAGAAAAATTATTTCTACATATTCATATCTATCTGTAAATAAATATTTTCTATTTAGAAATGGATACACGGATTAGTTGAGGTTTTTTGAAAGGTCAAATTCATAGTCAGCATTTTAACAATACAGAATAGGGAGAAAAACTGTGAGACGAGAATAACTTCTACATAGATTTTAAAAATATCTTTGTGTAGGTACGATAGAGATATTATGCAAGGGGTTTTGTAAGGTAGCACTGAAGACAGACAAAAATTGTGATAATTTCCAAACACAGACAAAAATTATGAAAGTATTTATAATGTACAATATTAGTTTCTGTGAAAAATAAACCCTTTATAATTTAAAAATCGACACAGACATTGTACAACACACTTTGATTGGTTGGATTGATGGCAAACATTTTATGATAGGACTGATAGGAGAAAAATCGTATGAAAGGAACAATTTCTAAATATAAGTATTCACATAAAACACTTTCTATTTAGAAAATAATGTAGATTAGGCAAGGTTTTTACATATGGCTAGTTGATAATCAACACGATAACACTTGTATGGAAGTATGACTGTGAGCTAAGGAAGTAACTTTGAAGTGGTTAAGTGTGATGCTATTAGAATATGTCTTATACTTCTTACTTTTCATTGTGGTATGAGACTGAAGGCTGTCTGTGAATATAGATGAGGACATACCTTCATTCCAAAGTAGAAACAGAGAGTATACATAGATTAGTGAAGAAGAAGAATACGGAACGAGAAAAGAAGAATAGGAGCAGAGAAAGAGTCAACAATAGAAGCTCTACGGTAAATGAGTGTGTGAGGTATTGCTACTGCAAGGAAATGATCGTGATGGCATGCAAGGAAATGATCGTGGTGAAAATTCTTTACCATTAAACAGGAAGAATAATTTTAGGAGTTTAAGCTCGAAGTAATGCATCTAAATATTACTATTATATTTAAACTTCGTTATTATCGTTAGTATTGTCCCTATTACGGCAGAAACGAAATAATTAGTAAGGATTTCTTTGGGGCTAAAAGTAAAAGGAATGTGCTTAGTCCGGAATGTATTCGAGAACTGTTACACGCTGAAAGAAAAGAAAAATTGTTCTAGGATAATTTCTGAATGTTTACAAAAATTATGAAAATATTTGTATTAATAAAAAATAAGAAGCTTTTTTAGTTTAAAGATCTACTACTCTATAAAACTTTGATAAGGTCCATAGTCACTTATGCCATTGAAACGTGAACGATGGCCGAAACTGATAAAGAAATATTATAAGTCTTTGAAAGAAAGATACTGCGAAGTATTTTTGGAGGCATAAAAGGTAATGATACTTGGAGAAAAAGAACAATCTTGGAAATTTAAAAATTATACAATGTTCCAGGCACAATATATTTCAATTCAAAGACTGAAATGGGCAAGACATATGACCAGAATGGAAGATGACCGAGCCAAACAAAAAGATCTTCAATGCTAAACCAATTGGAGTCTGAAAAAGGGGAAGACCAAGGATCCAGGGATTTGAATCAGATCTGAAGATCCTCAGAGTCAAAAACTGGAGAAGTTTGTCCAAGAAGAGGGCAACATGGAATTTGACTCTACGGAAGGTCATGACTCACCTGGGCTTATGCACCACTGAAGAAGAAGTTTTAAGATCAACATAATGATCATACTTGGCTATTTAGTTGGTAAGATTGTTGGCCAATACTATACTGAAGGAGACAAAATTTGGATGAACTTATGCACTTTCGTAGAAAAAGAAACGTTTATCCCTTAGAAAAATAAACTCTTATAATAGAAGTATTTTTGGAAAGTGTAGTTAATAACTACTACTTTTTGAGAGATAACATTAGAAGAAGAGATCCGATTGTGAAAAGATACCTTTTACATAAATTCTTTAAAAGTTATTCCTGTGTAAGTACAATCAACAAATTACAGAAAGGTTTTTGCTTGTAAGATTGATTGTCCATATTTTACAGCAACACCAAAAGGAGAAAAAAGATGTTGGAAGATTATTTTTTATATACAAATACATTTGAAAATTAACTTAATTTTATGGCCGGCACAATTATGATGCAAGGTTCTATGGTTGGTTCAATTTCTGGCCAACACTTTACGGTACCACTGAAAAAGGAGCAAAAAGTCTGAAAACAATTTCTATGTATATTCATGAAAAAAAATGTTATGTAGAAAAATAAACTCTTACTAGGCTTTTTAGTAAACTGAAATGACAGCCTAAAATGTTTGATAACATTGGAAAATAGATGTGGATAAGTGGTGTTTATTTTCTCTGAAATTAATGAATAACACAGGAAAGAGTAAAATAATTGTAAGAAAATAACAAGTTTTACATTAATTTCATAAAATTTCAATGCAAACCACAATCAAGATACAGAACAGTATTGAGCGATTCAACGAGGAATAAGAATTAGAAATGATAATGGTAACATTTAGTTTCATTCTACAATGGGAAAAATATGAAGTGATATGCAAGCTCTACATTCATACCAATAATTACTGTTAATAAAATGAATAAAAAATAAATGGAAGAATTTGTTCATTAATGCAAGTAGTAGAGTTTTATTTATTTTTATCTCTAATGAATGTCACACTTTTAGTTAGGATACAGCAGTGGGAAGATCTTAATTATAAAGAGATACTACCCAGATAGCATGCATACTTGCGGTAAGTTGATTTTTTCTGGATGATATCTTATCATAGCAAATTTGGCTCTACAAATTTGCAGCAAAACTCCTGCAAGTGAGACAGAGCATAAAGCGACCACTCTTTTGCAACGCTATTTTGCTGCAAAACTGTGGCAACCTTGTCATGACAACCTTGAATCAACCGAAAATTCATAGACTTCCTGCAGTCTTGTTTCAAATTTGCAGACTTGTCATGCTGAACTTCCTGCAAGTTCGGAAACTTGCAAAGAAAGACTGCTGCAAATTTGCTTCAAACTAAATTTGCTATTTGGGTATGGCTTGGAAAAGTTTGACAATCACTGCTGTAACCCACTTAGTTGCATTGTTTATTTAAGTGGATTTAAAATAAAAAAAAAGAAGAAAAAATCTTAATCTTGCAAACTTTGCACCTTTCCTCGCTTGTTCTAAATAGATAAACAAATCAAAATAAATTAATTAAATAAAAATGTATCCATAGGATAATGTAAATTATACTTTATTACCTCTTCTGCAACATCCAAGTTCCTCACGTAGTTGACGCTGATGTCAGCCTTTAGAAGAAGTCCATTGATGTGGTCAGGATAATGCTATGAAAAATATATTTTTTAGTTGTACTATTAAAATAAGAATTGAAGATATTACAAAATAAATACCATTAAATGACATAAACATATATATGTTTGTGTCATTAAATGATATATGTTTACCATAGTCGAGTATCTAAATGTAAGTTTGAATTTCTTATTTTTACAGAAATAAAAAGTGTTTCCAAGGTAAAAAGTGTATTTTGGAAATGTTTACCTTTAACAATTGGTCGAGGAATAATTCCGCCTCTGCTTCTCGGAAGTGTTCCGACAGGAGCAAGGCTAAGTTGAACAAGGCTTCTCTGGACGTCGGGTCTTTCTGCGTGGGAGACAATAACAATGAAAAAAATATGTGGTTAGAATAATGTGAGTGGAACATGTACAGTTATAATAACGATGATAAATGATCTGACAAAGGAAATAATTTCACACCCACACCCTCACACACACACATATACGTAATATATCAAAATTATTTAACTTTAATATTTCCTTAAAAACCTCCTCTCTCCCATTCCAATTCCTTAAAATCTTTTTCCTAGCCTCTAAATGTCTTAATCAAAGGAGCGTCCTCGACTTAAAATTCTTTCGATACATTTCCCAAAGCTTTTTGTCCTACAGATGCAAATTTTCTGTCTATTCAACACGTTTTCCAGCTGTCGCCAACAAATGGCTCAACGCTTTTCCTGACCTTAACAGTTAAATTCGCTGTGTAATTTTCTTATCCCTTTGGAAAATTCTTTCTGTTTTCGTTCTTGGGTGCACCTCTGTTCGAGCAGAGTGATTTTTGTTCCTTTCTCTTGTCTGTCGTTGATTAGTAAAGATGTCCGTTTTTAGTAGCTCTAAAATAAAGTTTTAATTAGACTTGTGCCGGTCTCTTTCAATGGCCCGACTGCATCGTTATTACTGTTAGCTGATTAGGCTTCTCCTTGACAGTTTTATATTTTTTGGATTACATATATATAGAGAGAAAGTTCAGTTTGGAAAGTTGTGGTCTACTGTTTAGCTACACGAGAGCTAATGAAATAGGAGCAACTGCTTAGAAGCGATGTCGAACGGCTAGGAATGTACCATGACGTTAGCTGTATTTAAACCCGTGGACTCTGGTACCACGGAGCAGCACCTTACCCATTTGACCATCTTTGGTCATTAATATATACAAAGGTTAGTTACTAAGATTACGAATTCTAAATAAAATTACGCTAGTGATGTAAAATAATTTGATATGCAAACACACCGATAATAAAAGGTAGATAATCTTATATCGTGCAGCTCACAATTCCAGTTCTTGTAAATGTTATTTTCAAATTATTCATTCATTTTACTTCATTCCCTCCCGTTTATCTTATACGTTGTATGCGATGTATTGTTATTTTAATCACAATACATATAATTTTAATCACGATACATATACACTTATACATGAAGCTCACAATTCCAGCTCTTGTAAATGTTATTTTCAAATTATTCATTCATTTTACTTCATTCCCTCCCGTTTATCTTATACGTTGTATGCGATGTATTGTTATTTTAATCACAATACATATATTTTTAATCCGATACATATGCACTTTTATCGTGCCACTCACAATTAGAGCTCTTGTAAAAATTATTTTCAAATTATTCATTCATTTTACTTCATTCCCTCCCGTTTATCTTATACGTTGTATGCGATGTATTGTTATTTTAATCACAATACATATATTTTTAATCCGATACATATGCACTTTTATCGTGCCACTCACAATTAGAGCTCTTGTAAAAATTATTTTCAAATTATTCATTCATTTTACTTCATTCCCTCCCTTTTATGTTATACGTTGTATGTGATGTATTGTTATTTTAATCACAATACATATAATTTTAATCACGCTACATATGCACTTATATCTTTCCGCTCACAATTAGAGCTCTTGTAAAAGTTATTTTCGGATTATTCATTCATTTTACTTCATTCCATCCCTTTTATGTTATATATGGTATGTGATGTGTTGTGATTTTAAAATAATTATATATATATATATATATATATATATATATATATATATATATATATATATATATATATATATATATATATATATCTGTGTGTGTATTTTATTAATTATATCCAGCAAATATTGCCTCTAACCGTGCTTTTATTATGATGACTCCAATTAGTGTTTCGAACCGTGCCTACTAACCATAATTTTCTTTTGAGGGTATTAATAAATATTCTTGTATCATTTCAGATAAATGAAATACACCAGCCTTCATGATTTCTGCATTGCCTAGTTTCACCGACCAGCACCTTAAATATTACTCCTTTTATAAATTTATAACTCCAAATTACTCACAGATCTTATCATGATAAATTTTTACCTTTTGGATCGGGGATAAGGCCGTTCGGGTTAAGAAGCCCCATATCCGTCCCCTTAACACATTGTGTGCGGGTACATTTTGTAGCGGAATTGTACCGGGAGCGGGCGTTTTGCTCGTAAATTTAGTTATTCAGTTAAATCTCAATAGATCGAAAATTATTTAATTTTTTAACCAACTTTTCGTTTTATATTGAAATATATAAACAAATATATAAATAGAAATATATAAATAACAACCATAAGATTTTTGTAAACAAAAAATATGTTTTTCAGTGAATAAATTTATAATAGTATCATAAATATGAAAAATCAAATAGAAATAGTAGTATATAGTTTTAATTTTTTCCCGTTCTGTGGTTCCGCATCGACGGATGTAAAAACTAGTTTTTATTTGTATAAATTTTTCCAGAATCTATGTAGTAGACAAGAACATTCAGCTTCGTTTTCCTGTATATACCGTTATTTTAGTACCCACAAACAAACCATGTTGTTACACCAAACCGTACTAGTATGTGACTCTCGTTCTAGTATCAATAGTAAAAAAAAACATACTAGTACGTGTCCCACATACAATGTGTTAGTATGGAGAAGAGCATTACCTGCAATAAATTAACGCTCTGTGGAATGGAAATATAGTAAAAGAAATGTGGCGCCATCTGTTGACTGACATATAACACAGAAACCTAGAAATGACTACCTTATTTATATTTCTACAGAAAACTGTTTCTTTTTATTACTTTATTAATAATCAGAACAAAACAAAAAATAATATGTAGGGAATAAATAACTTATAGAACACTAGATAACTGAATAAACAAGAAAATAAGGAACAATAATAACAGATTATAAGATTATTCTCGGATAACTAAGCTCAAATACTTACGAGGAGGGCTTTTCTGAACCACTTCTCGGCGCTCTGGAAATTTTTATTGTCTACAGCGACAAGTCCGAGATTGATATAAATTCTTTCCGTTTCTTTTCCTCTGTCGATTATCTTTTCTAAACTGAAAAACAAAGAACAGAAGAAGTTATTTTTTAAAATGCCCTGATATATATTTACGTTTTTTTAAGAACAAGAATAACTGGTGAGATAGTTTTAAACAACTTACCGTACTCTTGCTAGATTTCTGCGATTAGGAATACCTGATTCGTGCATCAGAATTGCAGAAAATTCTAAAGATTTCTGAAATTTAAAAGAAAAGTAAAATAATTTATTAGAAAATTTTAAAAATCTCTATTAGTAATTGCTATCTTCTATCCAGTCTAAAATTCTATCGCTTTTAATCCTTAAGTTGGAGCATAAATATTTTTAAAACCTTAATGTAATCTATATTTCTGGACTATTCTTCATTCATTTTAAGATTTGACTTAGGTTACCAGACAGGTTTATAAACAAAATTGTCTCAGCTTTCATATATTTTTAGCGTTATACCATTCGACGTTCGGGACTGAATCAATTATGTGTTATGAATCATTATAAAACTATCTGGGCCATAGCTATGAGTAAAGGTCTGGAAAACGGCTGCAGTTGAAATGTTTTATTTCTGTAATAATTTTTATAATAGATATATCAAATTTGAAATGCATAATTTATAACACAAATACTTGAAAAATTTAAAGGAATGGTAATAGAATACAATTATCATAAGAAAGGCGCACAGCAAGGCAGATCAAATTGAAAACATTTTTGTCAAACTCTTTCTTACTGATTGCTTTCTTTAATGCATATTTTACTCCAAAGCATGTCTTGAACAACAACTGCTGTAGTTTCCTGTTTGTGTTTTGAACAAATGTGTTTTTACTTTAAATAGCTTTGCATTTTTTTAAATGAATGTTGCAGCTATTTGTATTTAATTTCAAATATAAAAAACAAAATAAACATAAAAATACATTTTATAGAATTTTTTTTATGGAATATAGTAAATAAAATCCTGACATGGCAATAGAAATTTCTGGGTGCAACAGCTCGTCTTGAGGGTCATGACTTAGAGTGCCATCACCATTTTCGAGATCAAGGGCTCTAGGGTTGCAAAGCATACGTGCTAGTTAAGTAGTCAACGTAACGTGGAACACCTTTTGTTTATTTCCCAAACATGTTTGATCCTAAGTTTATCTAACTACTGAAGGAAGAAAGGGCCTACATAATAAGTAAGCCTGAAAATTTCAGGGGGGGGGGAGAGGAAACTACAAATCCCTTGTCCTTGACTATGGTTATAGTATTAGAATTATCTTTTTCTCACCTCATGATCTGGTTCGATGTCTAACGCCTTGTTGAACTGGTGAAGAGCTTCTTCATTGCGACCTTGATCCATAAGCACAACACCTAACTAAAAATAAAGGTACATTGAAAAACGATCTTCGAAAAACTTCTCATAAAATATTTCATTTAAAGCTTTAAATGTTTTGTAGTACTTAATATAAAGTGTATAAAATAAATTTCTTGTCCATTTGGAGTACTGTACTATAAGTATTTGGAAATAATTACTATTTTATTTTTGTAAAAGTAGTAAACTGTAAGCTTCTTTTCTGATCTCGATTGTTCATTTAAGTAAAATACTTCCCAGGAAACTATTAGATGAGGTGTAACAATACTGTAATGTTCTTCTGAGTAATACGGGGAAATTTATAATTTCATATCAGTTCATTCAAGATGCTGTTATTTAAATAAAAATTTTGTTGTTAATGATGGTATGAAATTTGTCTGTCATTATTTAAACGCTGGGAATTTTTTTAAAATATATAATTTGTTAAACGTTGCCTCAAATAACTTCAAATTAACTGTGAGTAATCTCTTTATCTGAGGGTATTAACAAAATATAATTTTATATAAATTGATTCAAAGTACTAATTAAAGGGATAGACAGTGCTTTTTGAGCTGAGAAATACCTCTGTCAGGGCAGTATTATACGCTTGGGAGAAGTGGTTCGCTTTGGAACACGGCCATCAAGCTATATGAGTCCTGATTATATAAGTACTCATTCTTAAGAGTCTATTCTAAATAGTTACAAATGCTTTCACTAGAAGTAAGGTACAAACCCGAGGAGTTCGACACCTCTGTTTGTTGGTGAAGAATAATTATGGACACTCTAGAATACGCAAATATAGGTAATTTTTCAAGTGTAAGCAGAGTTGTTCTTTTTAGTTTCTCACTTGTCCGATTGCAATATATAAATTTCTCTAATATTATCATTTATCTTACTTAGGATTTTAATTAATTAAATTTTATCCTTGAGGTATCAGTTAAATTTTATCAAGGTATCGAAGCTATTAATAAATGATTACACCGTACAACACTGTATTTCATATATTACTCGATAATTAAAATGAAGGTTTTATTGTATACGGAAGTAAAGAACGATCTGCATAACCAATAAAAAGCTTTACTGAGTAATGTACCATAATATGTAAGAAAATACCTCAAGCTTCAATTTCTTATCTTTATGAAAAAATGCTGATAATTCGTGCAGTGATAAGCAGGTAATTTCGATATAGAAGTATAAATTAAAATCTGTGTGCAGCGTTTGGTGAAAACATGATAATAAATAAAATAAGTTTCTTGTCTAATACTAATGACGGTTTAACTTAAAATCATGGTACCTCGTTGAGTCTGGGACAGTCAAATCGGTATGTGTTGATGGAAACTAAGGTTAGTGCCGGAGTCAATTAATGCCAATCATAAAAACAAAAGACATAAAGTGTCCTTTATTTTTGCTATAAAAACGTAATAGCATTACGAGAAAGTTTCTTGAAAAAGTTATCGTACATCTTAATAATCTTTCAGTTTAACACAGCTGTTAGAATTGTTTGCCATGTTTTATTTTTCTCAAGTTATACTTTCAATTATTTAAACAGTCTTTCTCACCTGAACCACATATAAGCCCTCTAATTTAAGTAATATAGGAAATTTAAAATAATTTTTCAACGATCTGTTATCTTTCGTGACACTCATTCTATATCTAAACCTCATATGTGGCTTCAATTTTAAGGCCTAGATAGCCCAAGGTAGCACTAAGTAGCACGAGATTGGAAAGTCTGTGGGAGATTTGTAGAAGAGATGAAACCAGAAAAAAATATTGTTTGATTTTTGTCACTTTATTATTATTAATTTTTTTAAATGACATTAACAACAATGTAAAGTGCTAATATAAATTATAAAACTTAATTAACTGCACTGTTTTAACCCTCCGAGTGGAACACACCGATTAAAAAAAGTCTCCAAAAATACGCTAGAGGTTTATTGTTTCAATGGCCAAAGCGTTCTATGATTTTTTACTTCACCCTTTGTCGATTGGAATACGGGAAACCCACCGTAGTTATTGTCCCTTTACTTCCGGTTATAAATAGATATATAAATAGATATTATGGATTGTTAATTTTTAATACACATAAAGCTCTTCAAGTCTCGAAGATAATAAGAAATAATGGATTCTAAAAGTACAAATAAAAATATTCTTTAAGAGAATTATATTTTTTTACGAAAGTTATCCAAGATATTTAAGTGGTGCAATTAGAGATACATCTGTTTCCGCAAACGAAATACTTCGAAATAGAGATTTACAAAGCCATGAAAAGTTATCAGGGTCTTTTTGCCTCAGGGAGTAGGGGTGCATCTCTCAATAAATGTCAGTCAAAGATGAATGCAGTTTCTAAACAATCGACCTGACCCTCCTACCTTAAACACTGGCAGAAATGTACATTACATCCATTTTTGGAACGTTTTTGGAGGTCGAAAATTGTGCGTGGCAACCGCTTTGAAGACATCATAGGTTTGGCGGAATTGTACGTGCGAACCGCTTAGAGGGTTAATATCTTCCAATGTATTGAATTTGTATGTTCCAATGTATTTGTATCTTCCAATGTATTGTATCCTTCCCATGCCTCAAACGATCGAAGGGCCAAATTCAAGTCAAACGCGTGTCTCTAGTATCTCACCGTCCGTAGAGGTGAGGTATTTGCGGAGATATTCAAGTTTTGGGTTTGGTTGGGTTTCTTTTTGGAGCGGTAGGTCTACTTTTGCAACACGAGGGCTAAGGAGTCCTGGACCTAGTGCTTAAAGCTAATTCCAAACTGCTACGAACATCCGTGCCTTAGTGGGATTCGAACGTACCGTAGTTCATGAGTTTGAATATCACTGTGGCAAGGGTGTTCGTAGATTTTCGGATTCAGCTTTAAGCAGTATGTCCCGATCTGATTGGCTTTCGTATTTCAAAAGTAGAACACAGCTTTCCAAACCAAACCCAACCAAACCCGAAACTTGCTTACCTCCGCAAATTTGTGGACGAAAGGTGAGATACGAGAGATATGCTTTTGACATGAATTTGACTCCAACTCTCATATGAGTCTCCTTGAATTTTAACTTACTTGGAAACCGATGAACAAATTCAATTTGCTATATAATCCAAAATGTTATTTTTAGTTTAACATTTTACAAATTTATTATATAATTTCCTATAAAGTGTGTGAGAGAGTTAAAAGGTATAGAGTTCTTTTCACGTTCATTAAGAAACTGTAGACGAAAAATATATCTGCAAAAATGGATAGGTTGATTCAAAAAACCAGGTACTAATCTTATTAAAAACTTACGTTGAAATGAAGGTCTGGGTTATGTCCATCATGTTGTAGAGCTGTGTGGTACATAGCTTCAGCTTCTTTAGTTCTGTAAAACAATGAAAATTTGTGAATTAAGATTGTACAGTGATAAAATGAAAAGGCTATGATCATATTAAAATTTTCAAATCTAAATTGCTTTTGAATTTGAGTTTAAGAGAAATTAATTTTACCCACGAAACTTTAGAAGGTCAGGGATACTTAGTTAAAGTGCCATTACTTGTGTACTAAAAGTATTGTTGAATCAAATTTGTAAAAAAGTATTTAGTATAGCGACAATTTGTTATACATTTTGTTAAAATACTATTTGATACTATGGTAATATAGCATATTTTGATATTGATTACAAGTATAATGAACATACTGTCCTGTTAACATTCAAGGCAAACCAACAAATATTTTTTTACACATTTGCAAGATTGAAATATTACTCGCTTTCTACCAAATTACAAATATATTTACAGCTATACAACATCATATATAAGAGGCCTATTCAAAAGATTTTGAAGTCCCTTCGGAAATCCTTTTTATACTTGAGGGTCTCATTGGACAGTCATACACACACACACACACACACACACATATATATATATATATACACACACATATATACATGCATATATATATATATGTAATACAGTGAAACCTCTCTGAACGGCCACCCCTCCATACCGAGAATATTTGACCGCTTTGAAGGGTTTTATTCACTATTATAAGATAATTATTATAATGCGTAATTTAAACAAGTTTGACATATATTCCTTATGTAAATGAAATTTAAAACTTATCTAAAGAGAAAATAGTACTTTATTTCATGCTTCTTTACATTTTTTAAAAAAGGCTACAATTTGTTTCTGTTTGTTCTGTAGTCTTCGTACACCTTCAAAATGAAATTCTTTTCTTTAATGACTTTGTTGATTTCCGTTCTTCCGCAGTTAAATAATTCAGCTAACTTTCTTGCCGATTTGCCATTCTCATATTCACGCAGAACTTCAATGCTCTGTTCGAGATTTAGAAAAAGCACATTTCGACATCGTTGCAACTCAGATCACTGACCAACTAATGAAATGAAACTGGTGTGAATGACATTTTTGCTGACAGAGGTGCAATTCTTTCTTAATTTTACCGATTGGAATTCCAAACAAAGGTCCTAGGGTACCTTCAGCGCTTGATTGTCCAGTTCCGTCCTCAGTTTCTATGGATGGTGCAATAGGGATTCCCTATCTAAAGGATGTGGGGAGAATACAATAGAGATAACAGATTTAATCTTTCTTAGAAAGGGGGGGGGTAAGGGATTGGACTTCTCAAGTTATTCCTTTGTCTTATATCCGACCATAAACATGACCTTGAGTTTTTTCGCTCAAAATTAAAGCATGGAGTGAGTAGAATTTCCCGAAAAATGAAAGGGGCAATTCCACTTGGTGGCCGTTTAGGATGGTCGCTGATAAAGGTTATTTTACCATTAGGTCTATGAGTCGAAAAATCCGTGCCATGAAAAATTGGCCGTTTAGAAAGGTAGCCGCTATACAGGGGTGGCCGCTCGGAGAAGTTTCACTGTATATTAAAACTATTTTAATATATCTTTAAAAACCTCCTCTCTCCCATTCTAATTTCTTAAAATCTATTTTCCCAGCCTCAAAATGTCTTAACCAAAGGAGTGCCCTCGATTTAAAATTCTTCCAATACATTTCCCAAAGCTTTTTGTACAATAGATGTAAACTTTTTGTCCCTTGAACACATTTTCCAGCTGTCGCCGGCAACTGGCTCAGTTTTTCCCCTGATCTAACAGTTAAATTCACTGACTAAGTTTGTTGTCCGCTGCGAAAATTCTATCTGTCTCGCATAGGGGTACATCTCTGTTTCAGCAAAGTATTTTTCGTATCATTCTCTTGTTTGCCGTTGACTGGCAAAGATATCTTTTTAGCAGCTCCTCAATAAAGATTTAAGTTCTCAAATTGTGCTTTTCTTCAATATGGTCCGACTTCACCATTATTAATTAGTCTAAATGCTTAGGCTTCTTCATGTCCAGTAGTCCAGGCAAGTAAAAAGAATAGGGGCTACATAATTATTTTGTCCGACAGTTGTATTATTTTGCTTGATTGCTTTTTTGCACATATATACACTCATATCATATATATATATATATATATATATATATATATATATATATATATATATATAATATATATATATATATATATATAATATATACACACACACACACACACACATGCACATCGGGAACGCATTGCTGCAAAAAAATCCAGGTTGATATTCTCTAACACAGCTGTTGAGGTACGCTTGACATAATGCAATTATTATTAAGCCATTTACTGACAAATTAATCCAGTATATGGTAGTTAATATGAGTGATATTGTATAACACTCACATGATGATTTACTTTAACTCAACAACATTAAGGGAGCTTTTGCCCAGTCTTCACTATCAATTAGTGCTAATTTACAATCAACTACTACGAAAACACATATTTCCTATCAGCTATTGGTTATAGTGATTCATGTAATTAACAGATTGTATGTGGGACACATACTAGTACGGGTTAGTGTAACAACATGATATGTTTGTGGGTACGAAAATAACAGTAAATACAGGAAAACGAAGCCGAATGTTCTTGTCTACTACTTAGATTCTGGAAAAATCTAGATAAATAAAAACTAGTTTTTGCATCAGTCGATGCGGAACCACAGAACTGGAATGTTGATTAAAAAAATCAATTTAGATTTAAAATTAACTTTTTATTTATCCTTGCGAAAATGATTAAATAAAATATATATATATATATATTATATATATATATATATATATATATATATATATATATATATATATATATGACAGGTTCCCACTAAAAGACACTAGAGTCCTGAGTACATTTTTATAGCTTTATTCAAATCTCAGAGCACACTACTCATCAATCATCTTCAATGGCTTCGCACATTGACGCCTAACTTTTAACAAAGGCAAGCTTAGCTGCCTCGGGTAGCCACAGCTCTGTGTGCGGAATGTGCACACTGCTCTCTGCTTAGATCATTGCGCGTGAGCCGTATTTATGTGGCTAACTCCTCACGCCGCTTCACTCTCAGTAAAGAATCCTTAATTAAAATCTTTTAAAATTAATCTACAATTTAAAACCTGACATATATGTATATTTATATATTATATATACATTTTTATTTATATATATATTTGTTTATTTGTTTACTTATATATTTGTTTATAGATTTCAATACAAAATACATAAAATGGGTTAAAAAATTAAATAGTTTTCAATCTATTGAGATTTAATGGAATAACTAAATTTTCTGGCAAAACGCCTGCTCCCGGTACAATTCCGCTGCTAAATGTACCCACACACAATGTGTTAATCAATAGCAGATAAATGTTTGAAATAAAATGTTCTTTATCAAATCGAATTTACTTAATTTAATTATGGTGTTTATACAGATGCAAAAAGATGGTATCAAGTTCCATAGGATTGGTGAATTTAAATTTTGTTTTATAGAAGTTTCTGCAAACTTTAGTTTAACTAGATTTATTGAGATTAGTCAAATAAAACAAACTGTGAACACTTACTTGTTCATTTTGAGTAGAACATCTCCTCTATTTAGATAAGCATTGGTGAAATCGGATCTTAACGTAATTACCTCCCTATATAACTATAAGAAATGAAAAAATGGATTCAATTTATAAGTATTTTAAAACAAAATTATCTTATTAATATATACTATACGAATTATGACGACATCTTCCATTATTTTACTTCATAAAGAGAGTTTATGAAGGGACTACTAAGAATTCAGTTCCCCTTGGCAAATTTGGCGAAAATAATGGCGATATTTACTAAAACACAAAGGTAATCCATACAAACATTGTATTTCTTGTTTTTTTCTGGCGACTTTAATTAATGCATAGTGCGCCATAGTAATATAATTATATACTCTTACTTAATTAAAGAAATTGACTTGAAAATCGGACATTTATATTTATTGGCAATTAATCCGTTAACAGTTCACAAAGGCAACAGCTCCAAATTATTAAAAGTCCTCCATAGTGAACCATTGATTGTTTGTTATATCTATTTTTTTAAGCATTGCTCACTTTTAATATATAAGAAAAGAGTTACGTAAGGAAAGTTGGATGCAAATATCATATAAATTATAATATAGATGCATATTTTTTGGACACGGTGAGATCAGGAGAAAATGTTAGGTGACCATACTTAAATCATTATCACCAAGTTGGCGGGGGAACCCAGTTGTTTAGTCAAGCCGTTTATGAAATATCTATTAACTGATACTACACAAAATGCTCTGAGATCTTATGTTATTTTACATAAAATGTTTATGAAATTTTGAATAATTGATCCAAAGCATTTTAAAGACATTTTCCGTTATATTACATCAATAGAAGGTTTATAAAATGCTTATTAATTGACACTTTGAATTTTCTTTCAGATTTTTAGTAGTTTTTAAATATTTCGGTGAATTATTATTTTTCTCTTATTGCCAGACAATATCTATTAAATATTTTGTTATACGATTGAACATGCTTTTTAAAAATATATATAATATTGTCAAGTTACAGACTGTAAAATACAGTGATACCCAAGAAAGCTTGTCAAACATTGAAAAAGTATATGCAATAATTAATTGTTAAAGTAATTGATTTATACGAGAATGTTATTAATAATATAAATAATTGTTAGTAATATTTATAATATAAATAAAAATTATATAAATAAATAATAATAATAATAATTGTTCATAATAATAAATAATAATAATTGTTAATAATAATAATAATAATAATAATATAAATAATTGTTAATAAATAATTGTTATATACTAGTTATATATAATTTAATGGAAATTTAATTTTCAGCTTGATTCTCGATAAAAATTAATTGTAGAGCAAAAGACTGAAAGTAGTGAATTAATATATAGTATACTATGAATATTTTTAATGAATTTCTTTGACCTATTCACATTTTCTGGTAAGATTTTGCATTTTATTCAAAAATTCTTTTCTTGTAGAGTTTAGTGGTATATATTTTATGAAACATCATTATAAATACTCTCATAAATACTATTAAAGTTTAAATATTTAAATTATTGAGATTTTATGTCCCCAGTTTTCTTATATTAATATAAGTGAATACAGAGAAAAAGAAATGGTTTATGTAAAAAATACCTGGAAATTATTAAAAATATTTTAGGACAAATTAACAAAGAATGAAAAATAAATTAGTGAATTTCTCATTGCCTTTAAGAATTTTCTTTTCTCTAAAAACAAAAACTTACGGCATCTGCCTCTTCCAGTCTGCTATCATTCTGAGAAATCAGGAATGCCAAATTTAGAAACAGCTGTAGGTGACTGGGGGTCACGTGGGTATCCTCGTTCGATTCCATGTCAGGGCTTGGAAACATTGTCTTTGCCTAAGTTAAACATTAAAATGAGACAATCAGACTGAATAGTTTATTACTAAATTATTACAGGCATGGTGAATCAACAGATTATTATGAGCTGGAATACAAATATTTCGTTTTAGGAAAATCTCTCTCAATTAGTCAAATTTACAGCCTAGTTATATTCCTTTATAAAATGATACACTCTAATCTCTATCCTATTGCAATATTAATGCTGTTAGCCTTTGCACAATTTACACCCGAGCAAAATAAAATGCTATATTTTTACCGTGACAATACTTTTCAGAAATTCAGGTGAATAAGTTCTTTGTGCACACTACCGTAACTCATCCTTTCTACTACCCCAATTTCATAAGAGTTGCTCTTTCTCCATTTTCCCATTCTGTGACTCACTGTGACAAATATATTTTCACTGTGACAATACTTTTCAGAAATTTAGGTGTATGAGTTCTCAGTGAAGACTACCGTAACTCATCCTCTCTATTACCTCAATTTCACAAGAGTTGCCGTTTATCCATTTTCACATTCTGTGAGTCACTGTGACAAATATATTTTGAGAAATGTAGATGAATGAGTTGTTAGTGCAGACTATGGTACCTCATTCTTTCTACTGCCCCAATTTCATAAGAGTTGCTCTTTCTTCATTTTCATATTCTGTGACTCACTGTGACAAATTTATTTTCACTGTGACAATACTTTTCAGAAATTTAGGTGAATGAATTCTTAGTGCACACTACCGTAATTCATCCTTTCTACTGCCCCAATTTCATAAGAGTTGGTCCCTCTCCATTTTCACATTCTGTGACAAACGTACCAACATTTTTGAATTTTAAAATTCCACGACGATTGATCTGTTAGGATAACACTCGGAATTTGGAATAACTCTAAACTTCCTCACAGTTAAGATATTTAACTTAAAGAGTTACACTGTTCACGTTGCCTTCTCTGATTGGGGGACAAAGACTCTAGCGTACGTGGCCACGAACTAAAGCCATACGTATCCTCTGGGTAGTGCTAAATGAGGAACAATCTCGGGTATACCTCCTTTAGATACATTTGGGTTTCGCTCGACCAGGATTTACCTGAGTGATCTGGGTCGTCCGACTTTTCTGGTAGTCTTGAGCTTACCTCTGTAGTGTTTGCTCCTTACTGGGTTGGTCAAAATTAATCTCGGACCACGACGGAACTCTCTCAGGTCAGCAGCAACTCTACAGCTCTTGTGGTTGATGTCGTGGCTTACTGTTTTTTCAGGTTGTTGCTGCTGTATGTCTTCGGATGGGTCAACGTAAGAATAGACTTACCTTCTCTGATTTTATTCATTTTTCGAAGATCCTGACAGCTGCTTAATTTATTCGTTGTTGATCCCGAATAATTATAAACTTTCTTTTTCTAATCTTATTGGACTTAGATAAAACTTTGAGAATATGAACAGTACACTGGATACTTTACAGCCTTTTGCAATTAACATCAAATTGTAGTGTATATGTTACCTACTTCAACTGCAAACCAAAATGCACTAAATATTTTGTCATTTGACGTTCCCATTTCATCCCCAAATCATTCAACACCTTCAAATATGATCATAAGATAGTGATGAACTTAATGTAATGTACATTTGAATAAAGTTTTTGTCCAGTAATTACGAACGTGGTTGTACTTTCTGTAGGAATTGAAGATTTACAAGAGATCTACGAGGTATTTTCTGATTCAATGCAAATTCAGGGGATATTCATTAGCAATCATGGTCATCTTAGGTAATATTTTCAAGAATACACCGAAGAAATTTATTAACAATAAAAATAGTTAAACGCATTTTTAACAAATCGTTCTAAATATTTTTGTCATGTCAATAGTGGAACATGATAACATAAGATTGCTTGTGTCAAGTATAGACTCAAATATAAAAATATTAATTTCCTCACACCAAACTTATTTCTATCACTAATAATATATTATTTTAATACTATATATATAAAAAACTTTGAGCAATGCTCTAAACTTTTAATAAGTTTTAAAATATGACCTTGTTTTTGTAATAAAGTAACTTTATATATATATAAGTGCATTTTTAAATTGCTATTTGAAGAAATGAAATTTGAACCTAACTGAAATATTATATCAGGTTGGAAAAATAATAAGAGTTGCTAAATCTTCTTATTTCAAAAACGGGAATCGGTGTTTATTCTGAAAAAGGGTAGTGGAGGTTTGAAAAAGGTTTGCTATTTTGATTCTAACCTAAAGTGATTTAACGACTAATTAATTTTATAAAGAACTCTTATTTTTTTTCCTGGAAAATTATTTATTGATTTTAACAAAGTGAAAAGAGCTCATTCAACTTACTTTCCTGTAGATGTCTTCGGCCTCTTTATATCTTCGCAAGTTCGTCAAAATTCGACCAACATTGAGGTAACTCCTTACATCATCAGGTTCAATTCTGTAAAATTATTTCAAAGCATTTAGTTACTTTGAGATGAAAACTAAGGAAAAAACTTGATACCTGGTTTGGCATAAATACAATTTGTATTTCACATAAGAGCAATTGTAAAATGGACAAATTTTTAATTGTTTTGTTCATTGACCTTAACAGTTGAAAAGCGTTTGATAAGAATTGATAAAATAGGATTAATAACATAAAATTTGTAAATTCACTGGGAAAAATACAGCAGAGTTGCTCAACTTATTGTTCAGATCCGAGGTCTCAATGTTTAGGTCAGGGAAATCATCGACCACATCTTTCCGGATGCCTCAAGTCAATTACGATAGGTACACGTCCAGGTTAGTTCCCCAAAATACTTCTTAATTTTCGAGAATTCGAAGTGATTCCTCGGGTTCGTACAGGTTTGAAAAGAATAATGGTGTTGATGTTCGATGAATTCGATCCATGAGGTTCGCTCTCCCTATCTACCGATGAGATTGAGTTAATTTTCTCCTCTCTGAAACTGTACAACTCACTGAACAACCCTCTCACTGTGAGATAGTTGGATTGCTATGGTGTTTTGCCTGGATGTCAAGCGTCTTTCTGTTCGTACCTACAATCAGAGAGTACCTCCGAGATAGTGTACTCTGACCCATGTGGATGATGTCACACGTTGCATTTATATGTTGGATTGTCTATTTCTCAAGTGGTAGTGGTAGCCTGGAGAACTTTTTTCTCGGTAATGGGTATCTCGGTTGTTGTCTTTAGACCCTAATCTGTATGGCCTTGCTCTTGAACTCATCGATGACAGATACAGCTGTTAATTCTAACTACTTCGTACCAAAGGTGAACAGGAAACTATCTATCATATGGTTTTTCACTGCGGACGTTTCGGTAAATTTCAGAAATTGCACTTCCAAGTTGGTTCATAAACTATCCATTCTTGAAATCTTTGAGAATCAATCTCGATTCCTCGAGTTCGTGCAGGGCTTAGGAGAATGATCATGCTGATACTCGATGAAACCATGAGGTTTATTCTCCGAAATAAGCAATGGGATTGAGTTAGCGTCCTCCTCGTTAAAGCTACACAACCTACTGCACATCCTTCTGCCTCGGTATGGTTCGAATGCAGTGTGTTTAGCTATACTTTCTTACGTCTGGGTATCTAGAACCAGATGTTCTAGGACGTGAATCAGCGTACCTTTTTCTGGAAAGAGGCAGTAGGTATAAAAAAAGGTTCTGTATTTCAGTTTTAGTAGATAGTTATAAATAAGGACTAATTGTTATTTTAATGCATTTTCGCTTTTTCCCCCTCCTGTCCTGTGGCTCACGTAGACGGTGTTATTCATTCCACAATATGTTAGATTGGCTCTAATTTTCTCCCCGGTGTAATTGGTACACTGCAAACGTTTCTCTCGGTATATAGAGTCGGAGTTGTTGTCCTCCTACCCAATTTTGTTACGGAGTTGCTTGTGAGCTCTTTGGATACTGGTGTTGATTCTAATAACTTCGCAAACAAGAAGTAATGAACAATAATAAAAAAACACTTATTCTTTGGAAAGCTTTAAGTTTCTTTCTGAAAATTAAACTTTAAAAGCATTATTTCTACATAGAAATGTTTCACATCTTTGATATTCATCGTTGTAGATCGACAGAGTTAAAGGCCGTTATATTAAGATTTTTTTTATATGGAGTACGCATTTCAATCAAAACAAAGATGTGCAACTAAATGTAAGGTCCTAAACACAAAAACTAAAAACTTTGTAGTTTGGCAGCTAGTGTGGGTTACTTCAGTCTTAAAAACAAACTTTCAACTTTTTACAGATAATCACTTTTTAGTTATGTCCGACTGCGTTAATATATGTTATAAGAAAATCTTTCTTTATAAAGAGTGCATAATGCAACCAGAACTGGAGATGAACAATTAGATATTATAATAGTTTTAAATACAGAATTTCGACATGTACAGTTCATAATTTTTGCTTTACGTTCGTACAAAATAATTGATGAAACAAATCAAAATTCGTTCAAGGAAGATCAAAATGAATATTTAAAAGTTTCAGAATTAAAATTTCCATGTACATACGTACATACAAACGTAAAATTAAAATCTGATTCAGGAATAGTTAATATGAGTATTTTTGATAAAATCTGAGGACAGAAATTCTTATAATTTGTAAAAAATTCAAGGAGCATTAGTACCTTAAATCTTCAAAGGAATAACAATTCCTCTAGGTTTAAGAAAATTCCTTATGTTATGCTAGATTGAATTTTGAACGTTTTGGCTATTAGGATATATATTATTCAATATTTATTGTTAAGCAACCGGTTTCATCAAATAAAATTTTCATCAGACACTATTAAATTCAATAAATAACATTTTTGTTGACATAAATGTTTTGTAAAACTTTTTCATAAACTACCATTTAAATAATTAAAACTGAAATCAATTACAGTTTAGTTTTTCAATTTATCATTTTTATCACTGAAATTTAAACAGCATTTAAAACAAATGCATAACTATTTGCCCGAAATAAAAATTTATTGAAATTCTAATAATTATTTGTGCCCGTAGGGAAAGCATATAGGGAAATTGTGTATTTGCATACTTGTAATCAGTATTCTACATTATTAGTTCACTAGACATCAATATTTGAGATTCAAATCTAGATAAACACAGAGGCCTTTTAACTCAGTCAACTAATTTCATAATTTAGAACTTAGACAGAGTAAACTATTTAATTATTCCTCTCCATTAAACAGTACCGATAATAATTTGTCCAACAGATTTTAGTAGATAATTTAAAGCGTCTACATCTGTATATAGAAGCTGTGTATAGAAGTGTATATCGAACAAGGCACCTTCTGATTAGTAAGTAAATCGACGAATTCAGGAGAACATAAATGCTAATCTTTGATTTTGAGTTTTCTTTACAAATTAGAAGGATAATAAATTTAATAATGGAAAATATTATAATCACCAATGTACTTGCCCTCGAGACTTTGGTGAAATATTAAGATTTTGCGCTTGCAACGTACAGAAAATTTTAATATTTTCTAACATACACACATGCAAAAAGATGGCATACACAAAAATAAGCTACATAACTCAGAATAACATACACAAAAATTAATGTTATTCTGCAGCACTGCAGATAATAAAATTTATTGGTAGGATCCTTATCAAAGGATAATACTAATCGGCCATTTCATAGAAACGGGTGTGATACATTGAACTACTTTTTATCACTTTTTTGATAAAGAATATATTTCAAATATATATTTTTTGTGAAGCAATTATAACACCCAAGGAAGAATTTTTGCAAAAAAATAAAGAATTTCTGTTTCTTTACATGTTTAAAAAATATAAATATGCTGTTACGAGTGTGACAGTTCCGTAACATTTACAATATAACGTTTATAATTTTTTAAACACGTACTGAAGAAATGAAAATTCTTTATTTGTGGCAAAATTCTTCCTTAGGTGGTGTAATAATTGCTTCACAAAAAATATATATTTGAAATATTATATTTTTATAGAAAAAGTTATTAAAAGTAGTTCAATGTGTCACACCGTTTCTATGGAATGACCGTAATGTTAATTTTAATATCATTTAAACTTCACGTATCGCAGGGGTATTCAATCTTTTACACTTTGGGGATCCCTTTGAGCTAATCTTTTCCTGAAGAAAACTCTTGATAAAAGAGCAGGAAAAAAATAGGATATCAAAACTTTATTTATCTCAAATTTACATAATTATTAAGTCATCTTTATTTTATCGTAATACAAACACCTTAACCAGATATTGAGTGGCAAGCTAGCTAATGGATATGATTTTTCTCTAAAATATATTGTATGAATAAAAACAAAAGCAACAATGTTTTAAATTATACCAAATTTATAAAAAATAATTTTTTAGTAAGATGACTGTGATTGTTTTTTACAGCAAAATTTTTAATATCTGGAACAATTGTTAAAATCGCAACATAATGTCATCTTCATCATCTAGTCTGTTTCTGTACTTTGTTTTTGTAGCAGCGTACAAAGAGAAAAAGGGTACTGACTTCTGATTCGTTATCACCAGTAAAACCGAAACTATTTTCTGTATCCGTTGTATGAAGATTATCAGATTTTAACCACGTATTAATTTTTACTATGGCAGTATAAATTATAAGAGTTTTCAATTATGATGTAAATAAATAACACTTACTTGTACGTTTATGCGTGACTGTCTTTAATAGATAAAATACGGTTAAAAGAACTAATATGCTTAGTTTAGATTGGTTTGGTAGTGTGAGATATATACTGCTATCCAAGTGGTCAGCTATATCTCAGCTAATCCATATGAGGGGGAATCTGGATTATCTGGATAGAAACAAACATGGAGAGGACAAAAGAATGGAGACTAATATGTAACGAAATGCGTCTCGATGAATTTATTCGAAGCACGCAACTTTCAAGAAATTTAAGATTTAATTTTATGTATAAAACATTTATTTATTTTTACAAGCAAACTGCCTTTAATCCCTTCGCAACCAACGTTTTTGTATACGCGACGCAGCGATTTCACTCTTATCAGTCCAACGTCGGCTCTACGCGATGATCTCCGGTTGATATTGAGAGACCATCGTCGCATATGAGTAAAAGGAAATATGAACGTTTTATTTTAATTTTTAAATTCTTGATTTAAATTCTAGAAGACGTTAAATGGCAACGGTTGTCACAACGGTCGACTCGTGTAGCATTTACTCATGGTCCTCAAGGGGTTAGGAATTCCATCTCCATATAAAAATTAAAATTTTACTAAAATTTTGGCACTTTAACTAAGCAAATAATGATTACTTAAGGAACCACTGTCAGAGGCCCAAGATACTCTAGAGTTTCATGGAACCCAGGTTGAAGACCTCGGATTTACCTTTTAATCAGATGCACATGATTTAAACTAAAATAAACTTTGGATTTCTTAAATAAAACTGTCGAAAGCTTGCAAGAAATAGATTTCTTACACTGTCATGTAAAGGTAACTTTTGAGCAAAGTAATTTACAAATTTTATATGAAACGAGGTTTTCTTTAATTTATCAGTAAAACATACACTTTTCTAACAGTAAATAATAAAAGAATTATTTAAATCATGTTTTAAATTATTTTTTTTTGCATGTTTGAAAAGATGAATTCTAACCGTTGATGAATCCAATGGGATGCAATCACCTGCATTCCATTCTTATGCTAAATCCGAATTATAGATTTTTAAAGGATCACTATAATTTTTCGTTCGTAATCTTCTTAAAATAGAGCAACATTGATTTCTCACTTGGCCTTATTAAAATTTTTCAGCCATTCCAGCAGTTTTTGTAGCGGTCTAAGCCAATTGATGCCTGAGGTACTTAACTGAGTTTGTATTAAATTATTGAAACTCGAAAATTCTGTTTGGCACGGATTCCAAACATCAAATAATAACAAAAATGTTTAACATACAGCCTGTAAATATCAGATTTCTGTCAACTCTAAATGATTAGTCATAATTTCTGCGATTTCACTCTCTAGGAATTATGCTTTGCTTGATTATCTTTCAGGACGATCATTAGACTCAGACTCATAGGCGAACTTCTTTCATAATTAATGTGGTACATGTTAATTGCACATGCTGAACATTTCTAAATAATTCTAGAAGTATTTTTGATCTAATAGGAATTATTTTCTTTAAATATAGCCAAAATCGTTACATGTGACGTAACTCGCGAAGCATTTTGTTTTTATCGTCATGACACCATAAAAGGGAAAGCAAAGCTATACTTTTACAAATGCATTCAATATTTTAAAATAATGATTGACATACTTACAAAGTATAGTTTAAAGACATGAACACAAAATTAACAAATTTTTGTTGTAGTAATGCTAAATGTAAGCAAAATGAAACGAAAATTAAGACTCTAGAAATTATAAATTTGCATCTTACATGATAGCTTTCTGATAATGCTGGAGAGCTTCCTCTTGTCGATTGAAGTTTTCCAAAACCTGCCCCATGTTATTAAACAGTTTTCCATTTCTTTGGTTAACGGATAGAGCAGAGCTGAACAGACTATACTCGTTTTTCCTGTGGAGAACAGCAGGGATGTGATTAATAAAATGAAATTTCATTTACTTACCTGAAGTCAAAGAGAAAAATATAAAAATAAAAATTGAGCTAGCATTATGATTGAACATTATAATGCATGTTTGTAAATTAACAGAAGGTTTTTTCCTACTTACATTGTAGTAAAACTAAGTTAGATTTTAAAAAATTTTTCAAAACTGTTTGTTAATGGGGTTTATGTGTTTTTCCTTAATTTTGTCTTCTTATTACTTAAAATGAGTTAATCCTTAATAAAAGTACTTAAATATGTTTTAAAGTATAATTTTGTCGATTGATTTAGCAATTAATGTATGACAAATATTTTTATATCGATATATTGATTATAAGTGGTACTGATATATCGATTTATCGGTTTTATCTACTTTTAAGTTTAATATTCTATATGAAATCAACATTTAAAATGAATGCTCATATTTATTAAAACGTATATTAAGAGGGACACGGAAAACTTTTGTAGGGATCTATGAAAAATTAAACAGAAATATCTTAAAAATTAAAATAAAATTATTAAAAAATTAATTTTTTAAAAGTATGGCCACATTTTTAGAAAATGTACCACGTGATTATTTTATTTATGTTTCACTTTTTATGTGTACTGTAACGTACTCGAGTAAGGGTAGGCGAGGCCGTCAAGGACACAGGCTGAACATCTATGTAATCTTAATTAAATGATTTATGCATGAGAATAATGTATATACATCTATATACAGGATTCAGTAAATTCAATTGCTTCTGAAATCTCGTGCTGAGATAAGAATTAAAAATATAAAACACGTGGGTACAGTGAAGCTGGTAATTCTCGAACGCAGGAACAGTTTGTTAATTAGTGCAGGTACGGGACTCTGACACCATAATCTACCGGTCTGGTGATCCAAGCAGATGACTTCTACACTGAGGCTCTCAGCTCTCAGAGTATTTATCTCTCTGGAGTTCGTTGGGAATCAAAGGATGCAAGACGATCCAAAAAGGAGAGTAAGTGTCACTCTCTGCGACCTACTTCAAAGCACGGAGTAAAAAAATATTAAAGGTAATGGGAATGAGACCCCGAAGTCGAAGGTCGACTTCTAGCAGAAATCAGAGACGCTGGCGGTCTTGGAATAAAAGCAAGCTCCTGCAATTCGGAGAGACGAGTGGACTCCTCTCGAGCTCCACAAAAAACCCCTCTCTCTCCGCTCAGCCAATCTTCTTATATAGGGGTCCCTGTTGCTCCTAACGTGATTCTTTCCGGAACCTTCCAGAACCAGGGGGAAGTAATTTTGTGGTCAACCGACCCGTTTCCAGATGAGGCCGAAGTTCTTCTTTAACCTACCAACCATCCTAAATACATTAGCAGCACCGTTAACTTGGTCCATATGTGGGGAATATTGAACCCCACAGTCACTCGATTTATAATTATTATCAGAGTCTCTTGACGGCAATAGACATCATAAAGATGTAGACATACTGGCTCCGGCGTACTGACAGTTTTTAATTTACTTCCACTTAAGAGACTGCCTCTGTTTTGTTGACGAAAACTCGGTACACAAACGGCTTTGTTCGGACAGCGCGTTTCTAAATACCAGTAACAATAATTGTCCGATGCGCAAGATCCTTTAGGGCATTTTCCGTTTTTCTTTCGTTCGGGTCATGTAACGGATCATTACAGTACTAGCTTTCATAAATCTAAGTTAATATTTTATTAAAAATCTTTGCAACTCTATCATCCTCTTAAGTTGTTGTGTACATTCAAATTATCTATTTAAGTTATGAGTGCGCACAACACTTTAATTATGTTCAAACCTTTGAAAACTAATATATATATATATATATATATATATATATATATATATATATATATATATATATATATATACCCACACACACACACACACACACGATTACAACATTAAGACTGGCATCTCAGTTACTAAGTTGTGTTACCAAATTTACCGTATTTGATAAAATATCTCCAACTACCTCCTCCTATCCAGGCAAGCGAAAGACGAAAAATAATATAGTATCCAATATTTAATCAAAGAATTTTGAGGTGATCAGAAGAATGTAGGTTGAAATACATCATATTCTCGACACCTGAGGGTAATTTGAGTCGTTTCAAATATTATTCCTGATTGCCACTGACGTGAATTCACGTCCTGATTTTAAATGCAACACTGTATATGTGTTTCCATAAGGAGAGAGAAATAAAAGTAACATAATTCCTTTATTGTTTTATATAGGTAGCATTTCGATATTTCTGTGTTTTCATATTTGGAATTGTTAACAATTAAATTTTTATTCTTGCTTTAATGATACAAGTTTGCTTAAACGAATTTAGAATTTTGTTATTTTCGCCGGTACTCAGTATTAGGAAAACAAAAATTTGCCTAGAGCAAGTGTGTTAATAGAGAAATATTAGCTGAAGGCGATAGTGAAATAAGATGAAAGAAATTCTGCTAAATATGCAATATTCTATCAAATTGAATTATGAAATATAACTTTTTTTTAATATCTTTTATCCACTAACTAATATAATTATGACCAAAGGCATAGATTTTATGGGATTACTATAAGAGCTTTAACCCCAATAAAGAGTTTTGACATGTAAGGAAAGTTATCAGTTTGTAACAGATAAATTAAAGGTAGAACTTAAAAGGAATAAAACATTAATTTATCTATTTTAAAAATAAATTAATTTTAGTTGAAAAATTACTTGTTTATTAGAGTCGAGGGTAATAGTTTGATTTACAGTTTAAGTAAGGTTGGGTTCCGCTCCCAGGACACAGGTCCTAGGTTCGATCCCCGGGCTGGGCAAGGTTGACTCAGCCTTTCCTCTCTTCAGTGGGTAGACAAACTGAAGATCAAGCATGCTTGAGAACTGAACAATGGGGGTTCCGCGTAAGGTTGACCACCTAACCGGAACATATACTTCGCACCCCAGGACCCTTGGTCTCGGAAACGGAGATTGGCACCGTAGGTCCTGGCCCCATAGAGGCTGTTGCACAGAGGAGTTTAGTTTAGTTTAAGATTGGGTTGAGTTATGGTTAAGTAACCATTTTATTTACAAGACTATAGACATGAATTAATGTGGTGGCACCAAAATGTAGCAACTTCATATCCAGGTAATTTGTTAGACGACATATTAGGATACTTCAATAGATTAATGACATATTTATAAAATTATAGAAGAAAATTATTTTTATTATTCGTTTAAGTTTATTAAAGTGGAAAATTGTGATTTAAAATAATTGAAACTCAATTAAATTAGCATTAAAAATTCAGAACGAAGCATCAACGTCAGTAAGACTATGTTGAAATAGGTTTAATAAAGGAATGTAAGATTGTTGTAGGTCTCGGCTTTTGGAAAAATTCTCTGGTATCATAGTCCAGCAGATCTGTTATTTCTATGTTTCTTGCTTAGTACACGTTTCCAAAAAAAGGTCAATGTAAAATTCCCGATGACTGTTTTAATTGGATACATTTTGGTATTATGACGTACTAATTCATTGATACGATTAAATTATTTTTAATAATAATTTAAAATAATTCCGAAACAAAAGTAATTGTTTTTTCTGAGTATTTTTAACATTTTAAAGGCGCTTTTAAAGAACGATTTAACATTTTAAGACTGCTATTTCTATGTTTCTTACTTTGTACACTATTTCACAAAGTTAAATGTAAAATTTCCAATAACTGTTTTAATTGTGCCTATTTTGGTATCACGACCATAGGCTGATTTAATTGCATCCAATTTGGTATCACGACGTACTAATTCATTGGTACGATTCAATTACTTCTAATAATAATTTTAAACATTTCCAAAACAAAGGTAATTGTTTTTTTCTGAATATTTTTAACATTTTAAGGCTGCTATTTCTATGTTTCTTACTTTGTACAAGTTCACAAAAAAGTTCAATGCAAAATTCCCGATGACTGTTTTATTTCTGTTCATTTTGGTATCACGATCATAGGCTGTTTTATTTGTGTCCATTTTGGTATCACGACGTGCTAATCATTGGTACGATTCAATTATTTCTAATAATAGTCTAAAATATTTCCGAAACAAAACTAATTGTTTTTTCTGAGTATTTTTAACATTTTAAGCTCACTTTTAAAGGGAGATTTAACATTTTAAGGCTTCTATTTCTATTTTTCTTACTTTGTACACGTTTTCAGAAATTTTCAATGCGAAATTCAAGATGACTGTTTTATTTGTGTCAATTTTGGTATAACGACCATAGGCGTTTTAATGGTATCCATTTTGGTATGACGGCGTACTAATTCATTGGTACGATTCAATTATTTCTAATAATAATTTAAAATATTTCCGAAACAAAAGTAATTGTTTTTGGCTGAGTATTTTTAGAATTTTAAGGGTGATTTTAAAGGTTGATTTAACATTTTAAGGCTCCTATTTCTATGTTCTTTACTTTGTACACGTTTCCAAAAAAGCTCAGTACAAAATTCCCGATGACTGTTTCAATTGTGCCTTTTTTTGTATCACGATATACTAATTCATAGCATGATTCAATTATTTCTAATAATAATTTAAAATATTTCCGAAACAAAAGTAATTGTTTTTTCTGAGTATTTTTAGCATTTTAAGGGCGCTTTTAAAATGCAATTTAACATTTTAAGGCTGCTATTTCTATGTTTCTTACTTTGTACAAGTTCACAAAAAAGTTCAATGCAAAATTCCCGATGACTGTTTTATTTCTGTTCATTTTGGTATCACGACCATAGGCTGTTTTATTTGTGTCCATTTTGGTATCACGACGTACTAATCATTGGTACGATTCAATTATTTCTAATAATAGTCTAAAATATTTCCGAAACAAAAGTAATTGTTTTTTCTGAGTATTTTTAACATTTTAAGCTCACTTTTAAAGGGAGATTTAACATTTTAAGGCTTCTATTTCAATTTTTCTTACTTTGTACACGTTTTCAGAAATGTTCAATGCAAAATTCAAGATGACTGTTTTATTTGTGTCAATTTTGGTATAACGACCATAGGCGTTTTAATGGTATCCATTTTGGTATTATGGCGTACTAATTCATTGGTACGATTCAATTATTTCTAATAATAATTTAAAATATTTCTGAAACAAAAGTAATTGTTTTTTTTAACATTTTTAACATTTTAAGGGCGTTTTTAAAATGCGATTTAACATTTTAAGGCTGGTATTTCTATGATTCATACTTTGTACACGTTTCCACAAAAGATCAAGGCAAAATTTCCGATGACTGTTTTAATTGTGTCCATTTTGGTATCGTGACTTACTAATTCATTAGTACGATTCAATTATTTCTAATAATAATTTAAAATATTTCTGAAACAAAAGTAATTGTTTTTTTTAGCATTTTTAACATTTTAAGGGCGTTTTTAAAATGCGATTTAACATTTTAAGGCTGGTATTTCTATGATTCTTACTTTGTACACGTTTCCACAAAAGATCAAGGAAAAATTTCCGATGACTGTTTTAATTGGATCCATTTTGGTATCATTGCTTAGTAATTCATTGGTACGATTAAATTATTTTTAATAATAATTTAAAATACTTCCGAAACAAAAGTAATTGTTTTTTCTGAGTATTTTCAACATTTTAAGGGCTTTTGTAAAGGACGATTCATTTTAAGGCTACTATTTCTATGTTTCTTACTTTGTACACGTTTTCAAAAAGTTTAATGCAAAATTCCCAATGACTGTTTTGATTGGATCGATTTTGGTATCACGACGCACTAATTCATTGGTACAATTCAATTATTTCCAATAATATTTTAAAATATTTCCGAAACAAAAGTAATTGTTTTTCGTGAGTATTTTTAACATATGAAGGGCACTTTTAAAACACGATTTAACATTTTAAGGTTGCTATTTCTATGTTTCTTAATTTGTACATGTTTTCAAAAAAATTAAATGCAAAATTCCCGATGAATGTTTTAATTGTATCTATTTTGTCATCACAAACATAGGCTGTTTTAATTGGATCCATTTTGGTATCATTGCTTAGTAATTCATTGGTACGATTAAATTATTTTTAATAATAATTTAAAATATTTCCGAAACAAAAGTAATTGTTTTTTAAGAGTATTTTTTTTAACATTTTAAGGACGCTTTTAACTTTCTTAGCCCATTAAACTTATTATTTGCATTTTACTTTATAGATTAAATGCAACTTGGAAATGATGTTTCAAGACGTAAAAGCTATGCATTCCGTACATAAAAGAACTGTCAGAAGTATTTGTAAAGGAATAAATATTTTCTCAGTTATTTTCTCTATATTTTACTACATACAATAAGAGCCAACTTTTCTTCTAAGTTTAAATATGTATGTATCCAAATAAAAATTGCCATATTAAGTGTACAAGAAATGCACATGAAGCATATACATTTATGTGCAATTTCAAATTAAATAATTAACAATTTATGACTTCATAATAAATAAATGTATGGCTTTCCTGAATATCTTGTGATAAATATACTTCGAATGACATATAAAATAAATCAATTTAAATAAAAAGTTAATAAAATAAGTTAGTAGTAAATGAATAATAAAAAAGTTAAGAGCAATAAAAGTTAATTCTAAGATTTCACATTTCCGTTTTGTGGAAGTTATTTGAGTATTTCCTAGTAGCAATGATATTTTAATTTGTTGCTAATTAAAAATATTAAAGTTAAATATATTCTCTGATTAAATTTCATGAATGAAACTTTTTTTTAGGCAAAGTAATTGCAAAAATATTCATGGATTTATTTTCATGAATGGAAATAATTTTAGGTGAGAGTAATTGGAAAACATACCAATCTTCATTCCGTGATATTGTCTTCAGTATATTTACTGTAAGGAGAAGAATAATTCCAACAATAGCTACAGATTTATTTCCCCTAGAAAATAAAAGAAAGAGAAATCCATTGATTCAATATGTCGATTGACTGATATGTTGAAGATTTATAAACAGCAATTGTTACATTTAAAGTTTAATTAATGAAAAAACTGGACTTCAGATATGATCAAACAAACTGAAATTTTAATAAAAAATGATCCTTTAAAAAAACGTATTAAGCATTTTTGACTTTGATGAATTTAATTTTCTTAAACTGGAAAAAAACAGAAAATATCTTCAGATGAACCCTTTTCAAAGATAGTTCCAAACTGATAGAAGGAGTAATATTCCTGTCGATAGTCACATCTTTTGTATATTAATTTAAATTTTAGAATATAGAGTTTAATACATTTATTAGTTTCATCTTCTTCAATGGCCATACAGCCCAAGATGGGCCATTGGGTTCCTCAGAATTGAATTCCAAGCTCTTCTGTCCCGAGCCATGGACATCCAGTTAGTAATTTTAAAAGTTTTGAGTCTAATTTCAAACAGTCGAGCCACCTAAGTTTAGGTCTCCCTCATTTTCGGGTACCAAATGGTCTGACCAAGAAGATCTTTTTTGTTACACGATCTTCGTCCATTCTGCACACGTGTCCTGACCATTTAATTCTCTGAATCCTTATATATTGTACTATATATAAATCTTTAAAATATTTATAGGATTCAGAGTTAGTTCTTCTTCTCCAGATATTATTATGTTTTATGCCACCAAAGATATTTTTCAAAATTTTTCTTTCAAAAACAGAAATGATATATTTTACTACATTTATTAGTTTAATTCAATATAAAATATAAACTTTAATACATTTAGTATAAAATATAGAGTTTAATACATTTATTAAAAATACAGAGTTTGTTAATATTAATTTATAATGTTTAATAGAAAAAATCAAGTTTAGATATAAAAACCGGTAGAAATTATGGCTTGCTGCTTACGTTCGCTATATTTGATTTAAAAAAGATCATTTAATATAAATAAATAAAGGATGAAAAAGTGATTCTTTTTCTAGAATTTTTGTGAAGGATCTTCTAAATTTCAAATTTAGAATAGCTTTAGCACAGGCTTTAGAATGTTTTGGCTTGAGGTAGGTTTTAATTTAGAGAAACAGTGAAAGTCTCTATCATGCATTGATGCACCCTCGTGGTTTTGTTTGGATGATAATACGAATGTTAGTTAAATTATTTATTTTTTAATAAACCAGTTTTTTTTAAGCTAGTTATATACTTGAACATTATTTCTTTTTTTTAAGCATATTTATAATATTTTGCTTACGAAGAGTTTCTGAAGTAGAAGTCAAAATAAGTGTAAAGGAAGTTAATTCGATTACTTCCTTTATTATCGTTCTATAAAGAACCCTTTTTCAGTAATTATTTTATTTATTTCAATTTATATATAAGTAGTCTCGTAAATAACACAAAAAAATTTATTAAACTTATTTTCTCAAATTTTTGTCAATTCTCAAGTATTTGAAAAAAAGTTATAAAAATTTAAAAAGTTTAAAACATTTAAATTTTGTTATGGGGAGCACTTTAAACAAACTTTAGTTTCCTAAAAATTCTTTAAATTAGAATATAAAATACAAAACAAAGGCAATGTTTACTGCAATACTTTTTTCCCCTCATACGAGGTGCATTGTTCGTGACCATGTCCGCGGAATTATGACACTTTGTTGCGGGATTACCCCATCAGTCGTTAGCATCGCACATGGCAATCTAGCAGTATTTGATTACATACACTCCACCGTTGCAGGCGATTGCACTAACCACTGTTATGACCGGTTTGGAGAGCCACGGTATACATTTTGCTACACCAGGGTTAATGAGACCGGGACCTGGACTTAAAGCCAATTTCGAATGGCACCAAAATTCCATGCTAGCAATGGTATTCAAAACCATGAACTCAGCTACCAAAAAGTCATACCCTACCTGTTTGGTCATTGTTCATCGTATATTGACCTGGTACCATAGCAATACTGATTTTAAAAAAGTGAAACGCTACAGTATTCTTTTAACGAAATAAGAATTTTTACAGCATCCTTGAACAGCAAAAGAACACCTTTATAATAAAGTAATGATATAATATAAGAGGATATTACAAGATGTAAATAATCTGCAGTGAAATGATTCGTAGTGAGACGATCAAACATACAGTTTACAAAGCTAACTGTTGATTAAAACAACTCATTACTAACCATCTCTAACTTCTGGTATGACAGAACGATAACCAAATACTAGGACGCTGCTCTTCGGCACCAGAATTCCTAGGTTCGAATCCTGCATCTTGCATGGATATTCTCAGTCGTTTAGTATCGGCTTTAAGTAGTCTTCCCCAGTCTTATTATCCTTCTTGTAGTAAAACCGTAGACCAAAGCATTTCTGACCAAACCTAACATCTGCTTTAATCTGAGATTTCCAACAACTTTTTCTCCCTGTAACGTATGCCGTATGGCAGCACCAGCTAGATAAAATACCAAGGGAAATTCATTATGGTACTCCTCGCTACATCTTCATATATAAAGGCACCAATTTTTCTAGATGGCACCTTTTTTTGTTGTTGTTGGAATGAAAATTTTATCACCGGTATTTACAACAAATTCTTTTCATAAAAGTCTAGGATTCTATTTCATGGACTAATAAATATCCAGCTTTTAACTTATATATCTTTGAAAATTAAGGAGTTTGTTCGTTTGTGTGTTTGTTTTTTATACATAACCATGCGGTTTACAATCGATTCCCTAAATTTTGGACATCATTCATATATACCGGCAAATAATCACTGTCAATACTATCACGTAATATGACAAGATCAATTAAAGTTGGAAACTAACATGCGGTCAAAAAAGATAAACAAATTATTGAGCGTGTACCAGATAATTCTCAGCCAAAAAAAACACAAACAAACATTTTTTTAATCTGCCTCACAGGCTACTTTACAATTCTGGAAAATTAAAAATTTTACTGCTCCCATTATATGACGGGATATATGGCAGTGTGTAAGTAATGAATACTAGTAAATAAAATTTCAGGAATTGGTTACTATATCATAATTATGAATTATAAATTTTACACTATGCTGTACTTACCTTCGGTCAAAAAGCAGACTCCATCCCTGTGAAACAAGCATGCAAAATCCCATGCTCGGAATATATAGTACCCTCTCGGCCACCACGAACCCCACAGGGAAAAGCAAATTGCTGGCGGGTATGAAGGGAATAATCAGTAAGGCCAGGCTCTACAAAGAGACAAAAAGTACAGTACAGTACATTACTTCAACAAACATGGCGGTGACAGAAACAGCAGATTTTCTTCCATTAGTACTAAATAGAATATAAACAGTTCTGTAAATTTTTTATTTAATAACATTATGTTTTATTGCAAAATATAAACATAAACTATTAATCTTTTGATCCTCAATGGTAGCCCGCAGTTTTGAAAGACTTGAAATTTTTAAAATTTTATTTGTTTTTAACACTTATAACTAGCAACAGATGGCAGCACTGCTATTCCCTCTTTCAAATGGACGTTTTTAGTTATTTTTGCTTGAATTGGTTTTTGGTTTTGGTTTTGCTTCAATTGGAAAGGTAACGAATTAAGTTTTCCTCGTTTAAGGTCATGCATTAATACGTCAGAAAGGATTATGAAACCTACAGCTGCTCCTAAGCTCTTTACCTGTACCTCTACAAGTGATTGGTAATCTAGATGATATGAGTTGATGTAGTAGGAAATCTATTGTATTATGCTTTAAAATATGCGTAATACAAATATGCATAATACAGTCTACTTATTTTCAATACGAGGACCAATTTTGCTTGAGTTGGAAAAGTAACAAATTCAATTTTCCTCCTTTAAGACCATACGTTAATACGTCAGAAAGGATCACGAAATCTATAGCTGCTCCTAAGCTCTTTATCTGTACCTCTACCAGTGACTCGTAATCTAGATGATATGAGTTGAGGTAGAAGGAAATCTATTGTATTAAGCTTTGAAATATGCATAATAAAAATATGCATAATACAGTCTACTTATTTCCAATACGAAGACTAATTTTGCTTCAATTGGAAAGGTAACGAATTAAATTTTCCTCGTTTAAGACCATGCATGAATACGTCAGAAAGGATCACGAAATCTATAGCTTCTCCTAAGCTCTTTATCTGCACCTCTACTAGTGACTGGTAATCTAGATGATATGATTTGAGGTAAAAGGAAATATATTATGCTATAAAATATGCATAAATTATGCATAATACAGTCTACTTATTTCAATACGAGGACTAATTTTGTGTCAATTGGAAAAGTAACTAATTCAATTTTCCTTGCTGAAGATCAAGCATTAATACGTCACAAAGGATCACGAAATCTATAGCTGCTCCTAAGCTCTTTATCTGTACCTCTACCAGTGACTGGTTAGTTACATATGAGTTGAGGTAGTAAGAAATATATTGTATTATGCTTTAAAGTATGCATAATACAATAGATTTAGTATATATAGAGAATTTTTGTGAAAGAAAATTCTGCTTACAAAACATATTAACAAACCTAACAGGTTAATCTACAAATAATTGAACAAAATAACGTAAATATAGAAAAGTTAATAATCTACTACACTAAAAATATCGCCCGAAGACGTTTATCAAAATAAGTGAAATATCCGAAAAAGCAGTGATATACTATATTCCTACTATAAATTACCCCAGCGATTTAATCAATTTTATTTTATATTTTATATTTTCCTTCCAAACATGAAAATATAAGCTTAAAAGCATGAAGGATTAAAGCGAATGAAAATCGATGAGAATTTCATTCCGAACTTCGGGGAAAAGATACCAGTACATTTCTATCCTTCTTAATGATGTTTTTCCTGTTGCTCCATAAAATCAAATCACCAGAATCACACTATTTAATAGAATTTTCAAGAGTAATGTCCGTATCCTTCAGCAATAAATCAGTTTCAATTTTACAGTCTTAATGAGTTTCCAATACAGAAAATATCGATTACTAGTATCAATTTTCGCGTGATAACAGAGGAGGAACTCTTAAATCTCTTAAGTTTCCTTATCTGCAATTTATTTCTTGTTAGGCGGACACTAGAAACTAATTCAACATATGTGAATTCTTGGAATAATGAACGGACCTTTAAACAGACAGCCCGGTTTAATTTGTTACTTGAGGTATTTAAAGGAATTTTTATGTATTGATAAATATATATATTAATCTACATTGCTTGGAGCTGTGTGTGTAGGAATAGATTTATTGTAATTTTCTTTTATTTTGGGTTAGCTTTAGTAAATATATTTTCATAAATTAGAAATATATGGCATGCTTTAAATTGTTACAGTAGTTTTAATATTTTGTCGGGAAAATGGCTTTAAAATCCATCTAGGGGATCAAAGAGTAACAGTGTTGAACAGTTTCTAAATGTTCTAAAAGAGTAAATTCCTCAGCTTGTTATTGGGTCATTTCCTGCTTCATTTTATCCATCTAAAACTATTTTAGTGAATTATTGTTTAGTAAATATAAACTGTAAATAAATACTATGTAAATTAATAAGGGTTTCCTTTAGTAATGAAGCGAAAACTAATTTTATTACTAAAACTCATTTCACTAGGTCCATCAAAATTAAATTTATTTTCATTGAAAAAGACAACATGTCTCCAATTTGTGCCTCCAGTTAAATGTTTGCAGGTAAAGTCTAAGCGTGCATTTTTGTAAAACTTAAAAAGAGAGGTTTTTCCTTTAAATTTTTAAAAATTGAATAATGGAAATGTTACTTCACACATTTCTTACCGTTCTTCTTGTACATGGTAACTGTAACTGTTCTTGAATTTGGGCAGACGACATTTTTTGTCCGTAAGGTAGCTTCCGGCTTTGACTTGATTGCCTTACAGATAAGGATTTCGGTCTTCCAGTACGATTCTTACTGGTGCAATCTTAGGCTGCTATCATATTACAGTCGACATATGTCACTGGTGACTTCTGCGTCATAATGATGTCAGAGGGGTAGATTTATGGTACGAAATTCCCATCTCTAGCGATTTCGGACCTCATTATGACGCGGAAGTCACCAGTGACATATGTCGACTGTAATATGGTAGCAGCCGTGGTCTATTTACTGCAAGAAAGTCTGTGTATTGCAGCTTTGGACCTTCCTATTTTTCTTGCAATATTAGAATTAGACATTACAGCTTCATTTAAAGTTAATATTTTTATTTGTTCACCATCGGATAACTTTCTTCCTCTTGGCATTGTATTAAACACATCAAATACAAAAGTAATGCACGTTGCACGTTAACATTTACCTAAACTTTAATAGCGACCTGCTTTTTTAAGTCTGGCACTATGCCAAATGAGGCTAGGACCATCGGCTTTATAAATTTTCCAAGTTTATTTTCATTATTTGTCAGAAATTAGCATAATTTTTGTTCCCCTTGTCGTGTAGTCCTCGTTTATATTTGAGTATTAACCTATGATCAAATATATAGTGGCATTTATTTTGGTTGCGTTGTGTAAAAATATTTTAGTACTAAATTTAACCACAGGTTCTGAGAAACTACAGACATAAAATATGAAAATAAACTAAAAGCTAAATTAAAAGCATCTGAAACCAGCTTAAAATGAAAAAAGTAAATTTATTATAATTATATATAAACATCTATATATACACAAACCGATTCTATCTTCATAAAATATGCTTTATCAACACCTTCAAAATTAGGTGCCACTCTAATTTAGTTCTGACAATAATTTTTCATCACTTAAGTAATTATGTAAATATAAGAGAGAGGACCTAATCTCAATTTCAAAATGTATGTAAAAGGGGTACCTTTGTGCCCGGAACGCTGCTGGTTGAGGGCTGATCAGGATTGGGTATGTATGGATCTTCCATCGGTCTGATCAGGGGCTTCCTTCTGAGTGTTTGGGGTGCGGCCTAATATTTGATACAGGAAAACTTCCCGTCGGACTTGTCTCCTTGACTGGAATCTGGAACACCTTCCGTCGGATTCTCTTCAGGTTTGGACTCCCGAACACCTTCTCTTTTTTTAGATTTTTCTTATTTTATTAATTTTATCCTTATCCCCTATTCCTTCTTATCGTCCAATCGGGATAGTTGTAAGAATCTAATTGGTCTGCTTAAACCCCGCCTTGAGACCGCCAACGTGGAAAACCTGATCCCTTCTAATTGGGCACTGTTTCTTAGGGACTCATAAATAATTCCACAAAGGTACATTCTTATTTAATGTCAAATACCGAGACGGAATTCTAATCTGGGACTGGGATCAGAACACCCCCCCCGCGCGAGCACCGTACAAAACAACAATATCCGTAGAATATAATTTTATGGTCCTCTATCTTTTACAAAGTTGTGATGAGGTCAGATTTAGATCCCTAGCATTTTACTTCTTGTATGAATAAATCAATTATATTACTGATCTAAATCGCCTCATCACACCCCTTTCTTTTTTTCAAATCAAAGTTTATGAGTATTATTACAATGTTGATTATGGAAATGAAACTGGTATTTGCATTATCAACAATTCCATTACTTTTTAATTTTTCTATCGGCTTTATAATTTTTTCTATTACCGTAGTATATTAAGTATACTAACTTAGATTTAAGATATTCATCAATACATACTCAGCAGAAATGACTTGCCTACCGATGACTTAAATGATTGCAAAGTTTAAAAAAAGTGATAAATAAAGTGGCATCAAACATACCATGACGACACCCATTCTTGTTTCTTCCTCCATCCGCGACAAGCTCCGGATCAAGCAAAACACGCCCGCATACAGCACTAATGTGGATAAATTCCTGACGTCAGAAAGTTCGGTGACCAATGGGATACTGGACATTGTCCAATCGCAGCACAGATGCCAGGGGAAGAGCAGAAGCCAAGCATTGATCGCCAGAAGGTAATTGTAGGTCAGCTGACGAGTTGGAGATGGGGAGACGGAGGCAGGATTGTCGAATCTGCATGAGAATGAAGATTTTCAGCTGCGAAGAAGAGATTGAAATTGCAACGTTTATGCATTTGCTGGTTTTTTTCCGGCATGACCCTTAACTTTTGATGGAACATGTTTAGGGAACACTTTTGGTCATCGCTTGACCTTGTCAAAATCTGGGTTTGGTAGTAAATTGGTAAATGCAAGACATAGACATATTTTACTTTTCCTCTCATTCAGTAAAAAAAATTGATTTCTTATTTTCATACACATGATCGATTAACTGTTTAATACTAATTTATATCTTATAAATATTGATTTTATTTCGTAAATTTTATATTTCATCTTATAACACGATCCAAACATTACTTATGTATATTGCAAGTACGTGAGAAAAATACCCTGTATGAAATTATGGAGACTATAAGTGAAATAATAAAAATCATTCATTTTTTGGGTTTTTTGTTGTTAAATAAATTCATGATCCGCGGTAGCTAAGTCGGCAAGACAACGCTCTCGCAACTGGAGAGTTGTGGGGTTGGAGCCCGAGAAGGATTAAGATCCGCAGTATTCGTTAAAGGTGACTGGGGCATGTAAAATGCGTTCGTAGTTACGATGTCCTCCAAATTCTCAATCAATACCTCTGGGGGTGGCAGGTCATGCTATTACGTAACAATGACTTATACCAGACCATGTTGATATAATACAAAGAGTTAAGACACCAGATACAAATGAGACCTACTGTTTAGCAGATTCTTTTATTTATATCTTTATTTATTCACAATCTGGTGAAGCACATAAAATATATGCAATCTTAATATGGAGTAGTTGGAATATGGAAAAAAATGTTGGTGCTACAGCCACAGTTTACAGTGCAGCAATTTTGAAGTATTTAACTGCTGAGGTATTAGAATTGGCTGGAAATGCTAGCAAAGATCCGAAAGTAACGGCCGACATTTACCAAGACTCCAAGACATTTGCAACTTGCTATTCGTGATGATGAAGAATCTGATTCACTTATCAAAGCAACTAATGCTGATGACGCTTTTCTGAGTTGCAAGAGTTGAAAATTTTTTTCCCTCTGATCAAGTTTTTCGTTATCTTCCTATTCTTCTCTGAAGGGGGATTCAAATCTGCCGCGTCAAGTATCCGAAAAAAACTGTTGTTGCCAAGGCCAAAGACGACTGACCAGCGTCAGGCGCACCTCTTGTCCAATGGGGTCGAAGGGAGGGGGGTCACTGACATCGCCCTTGTCTCTCGGTCAACATTGTAACTCATGATACACATGCCTATGGGTCTTCTACTTAGTCCCTGCTTCCAAATTAAGATGACCCATTTGAGCATAAGTCGTACTTTTACCCTTGAAGTGCCCGTCAAAACGAAAGGTACACCCCTTTGCCTTATACGAGTAACCTCCGGCTCAATCGTGCTTGGTTTGACCAAGTGACCTAAACAACAACAACAACAACAACAAAATAATTCATTCCTTGGCTGAATACTATTGCAGTAGTAACGTATCAAAGTACTAAGGAAAATTTATCTTCATTTCATCATTACAGAATGCCATTTACCAAGAAGAAATATGCAAATAAAATAAAAATGAAATATATCTTCTGTTATAAAACATATGTACACATAATTTGTTATCAAAGAATGTTAAACAATTCTTTCGCATATCTTTAAACGAGTCAAACTTGAGGAGAAATCTTTCAAATGTAGAGGTAATTTGCAGTCATTATACCACGAAAAATGATTTCCTGATGACTGATATAATACACAAGAACATGCTCGCTCGATTTAACTCGAGAGCACTAAACTGGCCAAAATGTCCACACTCGAGATAATTCGAGGGGCGTTGTACTTTATGTTGCTATAATTGTTCACACTCGAATGTAATCGAGAATGGAAAATAACAATGTGAAATAAAATCATTTTATTGATATTTATCATTTACATGGGCTTGTAAGCTATAACACTTAGTTATTCAAGTATAAAATATATGTATTTTTTCTAAATTCAATGTTCTAAATTGTGTTTTTTACATAAAAAAATTGATTTTTTTTGGATGGCCTTAAAAAAAAAAAAACAACAACTGTGCATTAAGGGGTTAATATGTTATATATGAAACACAATGGTGAACCCAGAATCGAAAATAGAAATTTAATAATGAATTTAATTTTTCTTAGCTTTTAGGAAAAGCAATTAGTTATTGAATTTCCATACCCTCAGTTGTATCAATTACTACTTAATGTTACTCCATAACCTCAAATTATGACTGTGGAATTTTCTCATAAAATAAATTGTTAAATCGATTAATTTTGCATCATAATAATTGATTTAATTGAATGTAAGCCAAGTAGCAAGGAGAAAGAAGAAAGGAATGGGGAAGTCGATAAAAGCATTCTATAAAGCGAGTAGCTATATTTTTAATTACTGATTTTATTGATTTTTTTTGTATATCATCATACATGCAGCTTCTTTTTATCTCCTGCAAACTTAAGGAGACAGTTAAGCTTTTATGTCAAGTTTATTATTTGAATGCTTATGCTGATTACTACTTAGAGTTAGGAAACTTTGTATTCATATACATTGAAAGAAAATTAAATAAACTACATAAATTTAAAAAAATAGTGAAATAATAATTAAAAACCTGATTTGTTTTTTAAATTTCAGTCAATTTTTAAAATGAATTTTCCACTCAATATCATTTCTTTTAAACATTCTCATTTCGCATTTAAAGAATTTTTTTAAAACAATTATACCACGTGACAGAACAGAAAAAAAAGTTTCGGAAGCTATCTTTTACTTTTTAAAATTTATATCTGCTAAATGTTCTTATTTGTGTTAAAAAAGAATATACTAACCTTTTTTGCAAATAATGTAAAGTTAAAAATACATATTTCAGGCTGTTTTTTTAAAGGAAAGGTAGCATCTTACCCAAGTAGCTTGCATACTTGCAGCAAATTTGGTTTTTTTCCGGATAATATCTTGTCATAACAAATTTGAGTCTACAAACTTGCAGCAAAACTCCTGCAAGTTAGACGGAACATTAAGCTACCACTCCTTTGCAACATTATTTTTTGTGCAAAACTGTGGCAACCTTGTCATGACAACTTTGAAAGAAGCGAAAATTCTTAGACTTGCTGAAGTCTTGTTTCAAAACTCCTGCAAGTTAGACGGAACAACCACTCTTTTGCAAAGCTATTTTGCTGCAAAACTGTGGTAACCTTGTCATGACGAACTTGAAGTAAGGGAAGATTCTTAGACTTGCTGAAGTCTTGTTTCAAAACTCCTGCAAGTTAGACGGAACAACCACTCTTTTGCAAAGCTATTTTGCTGCAAAACTGTGGTAACCTTGTCATGACGAACTTGAAGTAAGCGAAGATTCTTAGACTTGCTGAAGTCTTGTTTCAAAACCCCTACAAGTTAGACGGAACAACCACTTTTTTGCAAAGCTATTTTGCTGCAAAACTGTGGTAACCTTGTCATGACGAACTTGAAGTAAGCGAAGATTCTTAGACTTGCTGAAGTCTTGTTTCAAAACTATAAGTTAGACGGAACAACCACACTTTTGCAAAGCTATTTTGCTGCAAACTGTGGTAACCTTGTCATACGAACTTGAAGTAAGATAGATTCTTAGACTTCCTGAAGTCTTGTTTCAAATTGTTAGACGGATGCATCAAAACATGAACTTGTGAAAGTTCTTAGACTTGCTGAATCTAAACAAATTATATATAAGTAGCAAACTAAATTTGATTATGAAAATTTTGTTCTATAATAAACTTTTTAAGATAAAAAAATGTGAGACGCTCAGATTGAGTAGAGAAATACTATGGTAGACAATAAATCATACTTATAAATTAACGATTATTACATTATGTGCTAGATCAATGTTGTCAGCTCTAAATTTTGCCGCTGTAAACAGTCACTTACTATAGAAAGATAACTGTGATGTCCGTAATGTTAGTAATATATTCATAAATTGTCGCAACAATGAGATATTAAATAAAAAGAGATAAAAAAAATTAAAATTTGATTACAAAAATAGATACAATGAACTGTACATCACATGAAGTCATCAAAATTCGATTATTCACTACCTGAATAAAAAAGATTTAGCAAATCCTGATCTAAATTATGATTTAAATTATCCAGACAATCTACAATGACATCTTACGTAATTTTTTGTGTAAGTGCGCATAAGCATTGCTTAGATAAAAACGCAGCACTTGCTAAAATTTTAAATTTTAAACTCGTAAACATCGTGGTGTTTCTTCCAGATATTACGGTTATATTTTAATTTTTAGCAAAAAGTTTTTGAAAAATGACTTAAAAATTATTTGTTTATTATTATTTTTTATTTTAAATTAGATGTGTGCAACATTTTAAAACTCAATTAAAAATTTGTAAAAACACTTCTTAGCGTCTCCCATTTTTTTAAAGTGTTATAGAAGATGGAGCTATTTTAGTATTTACAAACATATTTCATCTCATAGAACGGCAACAAAATACATATAAATACATACACTAGAAATATTATAAGTTCCGAACATACCTGCTGAATACAGGCATGTATTTGCCCATGAATTTCCATCTTCCATAAGCGGCTAATGCAGCCACTCCCACCAGTATGCACGCTCGTAGTACTTTATCTCTCCACCAGGGGGATATAATATTTCTTCCCAACATTAAATGCCGGATACTTTGCACCCGGCTCAAGTTCTGAAATTATAAGAAAAAAAAATATATTTATGTTATACAGTATTAATATTTGCAGTATTTGAACGTTTCTTCGCTGTTAAAACACTAGTGTTATAAGTTTGAGAACTAGAAATGCTCTTCCTCACCATAATACCAGATATAAATGTAGATTAAACGTCATACACTTATTCTTTAGGCAATAGTCAATTATCTTCAATCAAAAGTGGTGAGACAGTACCTTATAGATTAAATAATGTTTAAAAGTAATTATTAATTTTATCGCTTATTTTCACATCATTTAGATGATAATCTGTATATCGCAGAGTCACAGGTCTAGAGAATCAATTATATTGGCAGCAGTCTAGTGATATTAATTAAGACAAGAGAAAAAACTTTTTAAGGAATAAAGGAGTTTTATTTATATTTACCCTATTTGTATTTATATTTACACAAAATTTACATCTAGAGAGAACATCTTTACTGATCAGAAACCTACAATGCAACTGAGAGAAAAGGAGTATTTTTCTTATAAATGCGATTTATCTATGATAGCACATATGCTGAGATATACGGTTACAACACATTGCTGTATAAACCATTGGCAGAATTGTAGGCTCAGAAAGTAATCGCTTGCACAATTTGACTCTATGAATATAGAACGGTTGTGAGGTCCTTTATTTAAGACTCTTAAAACGGTGAGTTGACTCAAAAATACCACACATGCAATAGCTCTAATACTTGTCTGGGATGCTTCATTTACAACGTTTTAAATTATTTTTTCAATGTTTTAGATTGTTACAGTCCTTCAGCCAGAGCTGGCAATGAATGGACACTTTTTACAAAAGTGCTGAAGCAACCTCTCAAGCATTTTGTGGTTTGGCATGTGCGTTTCTGAAACAGAAGTAGTACTGTTCTGTCATTTGTCATTTTCGTTACTCCAACCGTACGTTGCATATGTTTATGTTTCAGTTTTCATGAAATGTCCCAATATGTCCGAAAAACATTTCAGTATAGCATTTTCCAGTAATGTATCAGATTTAGATCGCAAAGGGGACACAACTGCTATCTACTTACGTCATTGACAACCACTTACAACTGAATAGTTTATATTGTAGCTGGTGGAAATCTTTTTAAGCATTCATTGCATGCAATGGATTTTTGCCATTCTCCTGGTCGTTACACTTGCTTCATTAATTTAACACTTTAATGGTTTCGAATATACTATTTTTCATAACACACTTTTAAAATATCTTCTAACTTCTGAATATCCAACAAATCAATTTTTCAAGCCCAGTCATTTTAATTTACGATTATCTCGTTGAAGAGTGAAACGTTAAAAAATCCAGTTACAAAACTGGATGGATATTCTCTTCAACAGCAGAGCGAAAAACATATTACGTTGCGTAATTGATTGTGATATGGCATAGAATGTATTATGTTTGAAGACTGTTCTATTGTCGAAATATATATAAACTGACATTCTATAAATTAAATTATAACAGTGAGCTTTGGTGATAAATAAAAATTTGCATTTTTAGAGAGTAATATTTTTTCTCTTTCACTTATACTACGACTATGTGATTTTTTTCTCAGATATCATTAAAAAATTGAACAGAATTTTAATCCCTCTCCCATAAAAGCAGCATCAACTTACAAAACAAATAGGAATTAATTAATTAAAAATTAAATACAAAGAAATAATATAACAGGGAATAATTTCTTAGGAAATATAAAAAAAGCAAAAGAGAATTATTTTACATTGTATCTTATTAAGAAAAATCATCTTATGAAAAAAAAATTAATGTTTTAGACACAAACATAGCAGCACTGACAGGTGAAATTAATTTTATGATTCCAGATCCAAAGGTTTCAAGAAAAGAAGCATATAGCTATATTTCTACTGGCTTTCTATTCTTCCCTATTCGAGATAGCTTTGCGTATTAAAAACTAATGAATCATATTTCTTTAGTTCTAACGAAATAAGATTTTTAGCTTTTTTATTTAAAAGTACGGTTTTATTTAAGAGGGGCAATTAATTAATCAGAGGAAAAATAAATGCGAAGCATACAAACTAAACGGGCTTTATTCAACGTATGTTTTGAAATATTATTAGTAACAGTCTTTTTTCCTGTAATTATAAAATATAGAAAATAAAACAAAACAGGAAGGATGCTGCTTTCAATAGCAGAGTAGAGTAGAACATGTTAGATTATTGCATGCAATTGACGGTGAAATTGTACAGAATGAATTACATTTGGAGATATGTTATTTTATCTGTTATTTTACAATATGTAAATTGACACACTAAATAAGAATTGTACTATGACTATAAACTCTTATTACAAATGAAGGTTTGCATCTCTAGAGAACAATAATTTATTCTCTATTACTAATATTATCAGAACGGATATTTTTCTGAAATGTCATTGCATAATTCAATAAAATTTTAATCATTCTGCTATAAAAGTCGTATCAGCTTATAAAAAATAGAGAATAATACATGAAAAACTAAACAAACCGAAGTCATATGAAACTAATTCATCTCCTTGGAATTAAAAGAGAGCATAAGAGAATTATTTCATATTGTTTCCTATTAAAACAATCATATTAGAACTGATAAAAAATATAAAAAATACATGTTTTACACACAAATATAGCAAAATTAGCACCTGAAATTAATTTTATCACTTCATATTCAATTGTTAAAGTTTACATACAATTGAAATTTCATTTATTCTTCTTCTATTCTATCATTCAAGTAGTTTTGGCTATTAAAAACTAATGAATCATATTTTTGTTGCCAACGAAATATGATTTGTGGTCCTTTAAATAAAATGGCGGTTTTACCAGAGAGCAATTAATTTCCCATAGAAAAAGAGAAAAAAACAGACGATATTAAATGGGCTTCATTCAACGTATGATTTCAAATATGATTACTAAAGCAGTATATTTCCGGAAATCGGAATATAAAGATAAACAACACTAATCTAAATGGACTTCTCTTCAATAGCAGAGAGTAGAACATATTATGGTGCCAAATTGATTGTGAAATGGCATAGAATATATTATGTTTGACGACTGTTCTATTGTCGTAATATATATATATATATATATATATATATATGACACTCTATAAATTAGGTTATAACAATAAACATTTCGGGACAAATAAAAATTTGCATTTTTTGAGAGTAATATTTCCCTTTCACCTAAACTATGACTATGTGATTTTTTCTCTCAGATATCATTACGAAATTGAACAAAATGTTAATCCCTTACAAAAACATCAACTTACAAAATAAATAGGAACTAATTAATTAAAAACCTAAACACACCGAAATAATATAACAAGGAACAATTTATTAGGAAATAGAAAAAAAGTAGAAGAGAATTATTTTACATCGTATCCTGTTAAGAAATATCATCTTATTTCTACTTAGAAATAAAAAGAAATTCCTGTTTTAGACACAAACATAACAACACTGACAGCTGAAATTAGTTTTATGATTCCAGATCCAAAGGTTTCAAGAAAAGAAGCATATAACTGTAATTCAACTTGCTTTCTATTCTTCCCTATTCGAGATAGCTTAACGTATTAAAAACTAATGAATCGCATTTCTTTTGTTCTAACGAGATAAAATTTAATTTTTTTTATATAGAAAGGACGGTTTTATTGAAGAGGGCAATTAATTAAGCAAAGAAAAAGAAAATAGCGAAACAAACTAAACGGACTTTATTGAACGTATGATTTCAAATGTGATTAGTAATGCAGTATTTTTTCGGGTAATCGGAATATAAAAAAAATAAAACAAAACAGGAAAGATGTTGCTTTCAATAGCAGCAGAGAGTAGAGCATATTAGATTATTATATGCAATTGACGGAGAAATTGTACAGAATGACTTACATTTGGAGATATTTTATTTTATTTCTTATCACAAAAAATATAAATTGACACTCTATATAAGAATTGCATTATGACTATAAACTTTAGTGACAAATGAAAGTTTGCATCTCTAGCGAATAATTTTTTCCCGTTTACTTATTAAAGAGAAATGCAAACAGACAAACTAAACGGGCTTTATTCAATATATGATTTCAAATTTGAGTAGTAACAGAGTATTTTTTCCTGTAATTGTAATAAAAAGAAAATAAAACAAAACAGGAAAGACATTGCTTTCAGTAGCAGCGTAAAGTAGAACACATTAGATTATTAAATGCAATTGACAGTGAAATTATTCAGAATTAATTACATTTGGAGATGTTTTATTTTATCAGTTATCACAAAAAATATAAACTGACACTCTAAATCAGAATTGCAGTATGACAAACTTTAGGGAGAAATGAAAGCTTGTATCTCTAGTGAATAATAATTTCTTCTCTTTAACTTATTAAAGAGAATTTGAACAAATAAATTAAACAGGCATTATTCAAAGTAGGATTTAAAATATGATTAGTAACGCAATATTTTTTCCTGTAATTGGAATATAAAGAAAATAAAACAAAACAGGAAGGACGTTGCTTTCAATAGCATCGGAGAGTAGAACATATTAGATTCTTGGATGCAATTGACGGTGAAATTGTACAGAATTAATTACATTGAGATATTTTATCGGTTATCACAAAAATTATAAATCGACACTCTGTATAAGAATTGCATTATGACTATAAACTTTAATGACAAATGAAAGTTTGCATCTCTAGTGAATAACATTTCTTTCTCTTTTACTTATTAAAGAGAATTGCGAACAGACAAATTAAACGGGCTTTATTAAACATATTGCAAATATGAGTAGTAACACAGTATTTTTTCCTGTAATTGGAATAAAAGAAAATAAAACAAAACTGGAAAGACGTTGATTTCAGTAGCAGCTTAGAGTAGAACACATTAGATTATTGAATGAAATTAACGGTGAAATTATTTAGAATAAATTACATTTGGAGATATTTTATTTTATCTGATATCATAAAATATATAAACTGACATTCTATATAATAACTGTATTAAGATTATAAATTTTAGTGACAAATGAAAGTTTGTATCTCTAGCAAATAATAATTTCTTCTCTATTACTAATATTATCAAAACGGAGAAGAATAAGATAATTATTTTACATTGTTTCCTATTAAAAAGAATCCTTTTAAAACTACTAAAATATATAAAAACTGTTTTACACACTAACATAGCAAAAATGGCAGCTGAGATTAATTTTATCATTCCAGATAAAAATGTTTTAGGATAGAAGTCATATTATCGGGATTTATTTTCGTGTTCTTACGTATTTCAGATAGTTTTGTATATTAAAAACTAATGAATTAGATTTATTTTTGTTACCAACGAAATATGATTTGTGGTGCTGGAGTTAAAATAGCGGTTTTTTCAGAGGGAAATTATTTACTCGCAGAAAAAGAGAAATGTGAAATAGATAAAACTAAATGGCTACTATTCAAAGCATGATTTCGAATATGATTAGTAAAGCAGTCTTTCTCTAGAAATTAGAACATAAAGAAAAATTAAAGAATACTGGATAGACATTACAAGCAGTGGCAGAGGAAAGTAATACATGCTGGATTATTTGTATGCAGTTCATGAGAAAATGACCTGGTGGATTATATTTGAGATGGTTTCATTTTAGGTCGTGTCACAAAATATTTTAATTGACACTCTGATTAAAAATTACACTATGACTATGAACTTTAGTGACAAATAAAAAATTACATCTCTAGAGAATAATTCCTTCTATTTCCCTTATATTATAAATATGGGTTTCTTTTCTCGGATATCATAACATAATTGAACACAAATTTGACTTTTCTGCCATTTAAGTCTTATTAATTATTATTAATTAATAACTAATATAATAATGATATTGTTATAGTAATATTAAAATTATATATAATAATAATAATTAATTACGTCTATTTATATATTAGACTCCTACGGGTTAAAACAATAAATTATAATTATTAATTAATAATTAATAATGTCAATTTATTTATTAAACTCCTTAATTATTTTAAATAATAATAATTAATTAATAATTAATATAATTATAATATTGTTATAATAATATTATATAATATAATAATAATTAATAATTAATTATTATTATAATTATATATTATAATAATAATTAATGACGTCTTTTTATTTATTAAGATCGTAGGGGTTAAAATAATAAATGGAAAATATCAAATTAAAAAGTAAAGAAACTAAAATAATTTAATACGAAATCAACTCCTTGGATATAAGAGCATAAGAGAATTATTCCAGATTGTTTTCCTTTAAACAAAATAAAAGTCATCTTAAGACTACTAAAAATAAATAAAATATGTTTTATACACAAACATGGCAAAAATCGGCAGATGAAATTAATTTTGTCATTCCAGATCGGAAAAATTCAGGAAAGGAGCCATATAACTGTATTTATATTTATCTTTTTGTTGTTGCCTTTTCCAGGTAGTTTTGCGTATTAAAAACTAATGAATCACTTTTTTTTTTGCTACCAACGAAATATGATTTGTGGTGCTCGAATTGAAATGGTGGTTTTATTCCAGAAGACAATTAATTACTGAGAGAAAAAGAGAAATACGAAACAGACGAAACTAAACGGGCTTCTTTCAACGTGCTCTTCCAAGTGGCTTTCGTAATGCACCCTTTTCTCAGACAACAGAAGATAAAGATAAATAAAGCAAAACTGGAAGGATATTATAGCAAAGTGTCACCGTGAGTAACTGCGGATGGTGGGAGATGTCAAAGGATTTCTCTGAAAACTAATGGAAGAAAGAAACATATAAGATTATATTTGGGAAATTTTTATTTCATCTGTTGCTACAAAAATAAATTAGGAACATTAACTGTCTCAGTTACTATTGTGGTTGTATAAATAGATAAAGAATACTGCCTTTCCCTGAATGAGTTGGTAACGGAGTTTGCGGATTCAAATCCCACTATTAATATTGATCTTCGTAGCCGTTTGGAATAGGTTTTAAGCAGTATGTTTTGGTCTCGTTAGCTCTTGTATAACAAAAAAGATATCCTAGTTCTTCAATAAATATATAAACTGTAAATGAATTTTTAAATATTTCCAAACTGTAAAGAACAGAAGGACAACTGAATGGGTAGGAAGCTATCTTTAAAACAGGAGTTTGGGTTCAAATCTCTTTGTTGATATTCTTATTGTCATTCGGAATCAGTTTTAGGAAGTAGGTTCTAGTCGTATTAGCTATCGCATTGCAAAAATTGACCGTAAAGTCAAATCAAATCAAATCTACAGCTTAAAGGGTAACAAACATCTGCAAATTGATGCAATACTTGCAAAGAGTAGATATTATAGCTCCCAATCAACAAGCAAAATGTAAACCAACTTACACAATGTATAATTTATTGTCGTCAAATTATATTAAGACAAGTTTTAGTTCTAGAAAATTAATTTTTTTTCTGAAACAAAAATGATCAATCAAAAGACAATTAATTACTGAGAATAAAAGAGAAATACGAAACAGACAAAACTAAACGGGCTTCTTTCAACGTGCTCTTCCAAGTGGCTTTCGTAATGCAGCCTTTTTTCAGACAACAGAAGATAAAGATAAATAAAGCAAAACTGGAAGGATATTATAGCTAAATGTTCCCCTGAGTAACTGCGGGTAGTGGGAGATGTCAAAGGATTTCTCTGAAAACTAATGGAAGAAAGTCACACATAAAACTATATTTGGGAAATTTTTATTTCATCTGTTGCTACAAAAATAAATTAGGAACATTAACTGTCTCAGTTACTATTGTGGTTGTATAAATAGATAAAGAATACTGCCTTTCTCTGAATGAGTCGGTAACTGAGTTTGCGGATTTGATCCCATATTGATCTTCGTAGCCGTTTGAAATAGGTTTTAAGCAGTATGTTTTGGTCTCATTAGCTCTTGTATAACAAAGAAGGATATCCTAGATCTTCAATAAATAAATAAACTATAAATTAATTTTTAAATATTTCCAAACTGTAAAGAACATAATGACAACTGAATGGGTAGGAAGCTATCTTTAAAACAGGAGTTTGGGTTCAAATCTCTTTGTTGATATTCTTATTGTCATTCGGAATCAGTTTTAGGAAGTAGGTTCTGATCATATTAGCTATTACGTTGCAAAAATTGACCGTAACGTCAAACTAAACCAACTTTACAGGTTAAAGGGTAACAAACATCTGCAATTTGATGCAAAAATTGCAAAGAGTAGATATTTTTCCGAATAAACGAGCCAAAAGTAAACTAACTTACACAATGTATAATTTATTGTCGTCAAATTATAGTAAAATAAATTTTAGTTCTAGAAAATTAATTTTTTTTCTGAAAACAAAAATGATCAATCAAAAGACAATTACTGAGAATAAAAGAGAAATACAAAACAGACAAAACTAAAAAAGCTTCTTTCAACTAGTTCTTCCAAGTGGCTTTCATATTGCAGTATTTTTCTGGAGAACATAAGATAAAGATAAATAAAGCAAAACTGAGAGGATATTATAGCAAAGTGTCACCATGAGTAACTGCGGATGGTGGGAGATGTCAAAGGATTTCTCTGAAAACTAATGGAAGAAAGTCACACATAAGATTATATTTGGGAAATTTATTTTTCATCTGTTGCTACAAAAATAAATTAGGAATATTAACTGTCTCAGTTACTATTGTGGTTGTATAAATATATAAAGAATACTGCCTTTCACTGAATGAGTTGGTAACTGAGTTTGCGGATTTGATCCCATATTGATCTTCGTAGCCGTATGAAATAGGCTTTAAGCAGTAAGTTTTGGTCTCGTTAGCTCTTGCGTAACAAAAAAGGATATCCTAGTCCTTCAATTAATAAATAAACTATAAAGAAATTTTTAAATATTTCCAAACTGTAAAGAACAGAATGACAACTGAATGGGTAGGAAGCTATCTTTAATACAGGAGTTTGGGTTCAAATCCCCCTGCTGATATTCTTATTGTTATTCGGGATCAGTTTTAGGAAGTCAGTCCTGGTCATATTAGCTCTCGCATTGCAAAAATTGATAAACCAAACCAACTCTACAGCTTAAAGGGTAACAAACATCTGCAATTTGATGCAAAAATTCCAAAGAATAGATATTATTGTTCCCAATCAATGATCCAAAATGTAAGCTAACTTACATAATGTATAATTTATTGTCTTCAAATTATATTAAATCAAATTTTAATGCAAGAAATTTAATTTTTTTTTCTAAAAACAAAAATGATCAATCAAAAGACAATTACTGAGAATAAAAGAGAAATACAAAACAGACAAAACTAAACAAGCTTTTTCCACCGAGTTCTTCCAAGTGGCTTTCATAATGCAGTATTTTTCCGGACAACAGAAGATAAAGATAAATAAAGCAAAACTGGAAGATATTATAGCAAAGTGTCACCGTGAGTAACTGCGGATGGTGGGAGATGTCAAAGGATTTCTCTGAAAACTAATGGAAGAAAGTCACACGTAAGATTATATTTGGGAAATTTTTATTTCATCTGTTGTTACAAAAATAAATTAGGAACATTAACTGTCTCAGTTACTATTGTGGTTGTATAAATAGATAAAGAATACTGCCTTTCTCTGAATGAGTTGGAAATGGATTTTGCGGATTTCAAATCCCACTATTAATATTGATCTTCGTAGTCGTTTGTGAAATTGTACAGAATTAATTACATTTGGAGATATTTTATATTATCTGATATCATAAAATATATAAACTGACTCTCTATATAATAATTGCATTATGATTATAAACTTTAGTGACAAATGAAAGTTTGTATCTCTAGCAAATAATTTCTTCTCTATTACTAATATTATCAAAACGGAGAAGAATAAGATAATTATTTTACATTGTTTCCTATTAAAAAGAATCCTTTTAAAGCTACTAAAATATACAAAAAAAAATGTTTTACACACAAACATAGCAAAAATGGCAGCTGAGATTAATTTTATCATTCCAGATAAAAATGTTTTAGGATAGAAGTCATATTATCGGGATTTATTTTCGTGTTCTTACGTATTTCAGATAGTTTTGTATATTAAAAACTAATGAATTAGATTTCTTTTTGTTACCAACGAAATATGATTTGTGGTGCTGGAGTTAAAATGGCGGTTTTTCCAGAGAGAAATTATTTCCTCGCAGAAAAAGAGAAATGTGAAATAGATAAAACTAAAAGGGCTTTCATTGAAATCATGATTTCAAATACGATTAGTAACACAGTCTTTTTTTCTCTAGAAATTAGAATATAAAGAAAAATTAAAGAATACTGGATAGACATTACAATCAATAGCAGAGGAAAGTAATACATGCTGGATTATTTGTATGCAGTTCATGAGAAAATGACCTGGTGGATTATATTTGAGATGGTTTCATTTTATGTCATGTCACAAAATATTTTAATTGACACTCTGATTAAAAATTACACTATGACTATGAACTTTAGTGACAAATAAAAAATTACATCTCTAGAGAATAATTTCTTCTATTTCACTTATATTATAAATATGGTTTTTTTTTTCTTGGATATCATTACATAATTGAACACAAATTTGACTTTTCTGCCATTTAAGTCTTAATATTGCCCTTTAAGTCTAATTATTAATAATTAATAACTAATATAATAATTATATTGTTATAGTAATATTAAAATTATATATAATAATAATAATTAATTACGTATATTTATATATTAGACTCCTAGGGGTTAAAACAATAAATTATAATAATTAATTAATAATTAATAATGTCAATTTATTTATTAAACTCCTAGGTCCAATTTATTTATTAAACTCCTTAATTATTTTAAATAATAATAATTAATTAATAATTGATATAATTATAATATTGTTATAATAATATTATATAATATAATAATAATTAATAATTAATTATTATTATAATTATATATTATAATAATAATTAATGACGTCTTTTTATTAAGATCGTAGGGGTTAAAATAATAAATGGAAAATATCAAATTAAAAAGTAAAGAAACTAAAATAATTTAATACGAAATCAACTCCTTGGATATAAGAGCATAAGAGAATTATTCCAGATTGTTTTCCTTTAAACAAAATAAAAGTCATCTTAAGACTACTATAAATAAATAAAATATGTTTTATACACAAACATGGCAAAAATCGGCAGCTGAAATTAATTTTGTCATTCCAGATCGGAAAAATTCAGGAAAGGAGCCATATAACTGTATTTATATTTATCTTTTTGTTGTTGCCTATTCCAGGTAGTTTTGCGTATTAAAAACTAATGAATCACTTTTTTTTTGCTACCAACGAAATATGATTTGTGGTGCCCGAATTGAAATGGTGGTTTTATTCCAGAAGACAATTAATTACTGAGAGAAAAAGAGAAATACGAAACAGACAAAACTAAACGGACTTCTTTCAACGTGCTCTTCCAAGTGGCTTTCGTAATGCAGCGTTTTCTCAGAAAACAGAAAGATAAATAAAGCAAAACTGGAAGGATATTATAGCAAAGTGTCACCGTGAGTAACTGCGGATGGTGGGAGATGTCAAAGGATTTCTCTGAAAACTAATGGAAGAAAGAAACATATAAGATTATATTTGGGAAATTTTTATTTCATCTGTTGCTACAAAAATAAATTAGGAACATTAACTGTCTCAGTTACTATTCTGGTTGTATAAATAGATAAAGAATACTGCCTTTCCCTGAATGAGTTGGTAACGGTGTTTGCGGATTCAAATTCTACTACTAATATTGAATTTCGTAGCAATTCGGAATAAGCTTTAAACAGTAAGTTTCGTCCTCGTTAGCTCTTGTAAAGCAAGTTTCTACCCCGACCCGGCGTGTAGCCATACGGAAATACTGAATAATCGGTCGCCACAACAATAACCACAACACCACAGGGTGCTGCTGACCTACGAGAGGCTCCGTCGTGGCTCGAAATTAATGTAGACGACCCCAGTAAGGAACAATACCACTTCGGCAAGTTCGGGACTACCAGGGAAGTCGATAGAGAAGGATCACTCAGGAAACCCCGGGTTCGTGAAACCCGAGTATACCTAAAGGAGGTATACCCCTTGAGGTTGTCAGACGGCTATCATCGGCCTAGGAGGGACACTCCTAGTTACCAGGGGGCGCCACGTGGAGGCTGATAGCTGTCCTAGGTGAGGTACCGTAGTACAACACCAAAAGGCTCAACTCCAGAGCTGTGCCGAAGCACCGCTGAGGTGTATCACTGCAGGATATCCTAGTTCTTCAATATATAAATAAACTATAAATAAATTTTGAAATATTTCGAAACTACAAAGAACAGAATGGCAACTGAATGGGTAGGAAGCTATCTTTAATAAAGGAGTTTGGGTACAAATCCCCCTGCTTATATTCTTATTGTCATTCGGAATCTATTTTAGGAAGTAGGTCCTGGTCTTAGTAGCTATCGTGTTGCAAAAATTGACCGTATCGTCAGACTAAACCAAATCTACAGCTTAAAGGGTAACAAATAACATCTGCAATTTGATGCAACACTTGCAAAGAGTAGATATTATTGTTCCCAATCAACAAGCAAAAATGTAAACTAACTTACACAATGTATAATTTATTGTCGTCAAATTATAGTAAAATAAATTTTAGTTCTAGAAAATTAATTTTTTTTCTGAAAACAAAAATGATCAATCAAAAGACAATTACTGAGAATAAAAGAGAAATACAAAACAGACAAAACTAAACAAGCTTTTTCCACCGAGTTCTTCCAAGTGGCTTTCATAATGCAGTATTTTTCCGGACAACAGAAGATAAAGATAAATAAAGCAAAACTGGAAGATATTATAGCAAAGTGTCACCGTGAGTAACTGCGGATGGTGGGAGATGTCAAAGGATTTCTCTGAAAACTAATGGAAGAAAGTCACACATAAGATTATATTTGGGAAATTTTTTTTTCATCTGTTGCTACAAAAATAAATTAGGAATATTAACTGTCTCAGTTACTATTATGGCTGTATAAATAGAAAAAGAATACTGCTTTTCCATGAATGAGTTGGTAACGGAGTTGGCGGATTCAAATCCCACTATTAATATTGATCTTCGTAGCCGTTTGGAATAGGTTTTAAGCAGTATGTTTTGGTCTCGTTAGCTCTTGTATAACAAAGAAGGATATCCTAGATCTTCAATAAATAAATAAACTATAAATTAATTTTTAAATATTTCCAAACTGTAAAGAATATAATGACAACTGAATGGGTAGGAAGCTATCTTTAATACAGGAGTTTGGGTTCAAATCCCCCTGCTGATATTCTTATTGGCATTCGGAATCGGTTTTAGGAAGTAGGTACTGGTCATATTAGCTCTCGTATTGCAAAAATTGACCGTAGAGTCAAACCAAACCAAATCTACAGCTTAAAGGGTAACAAACATCTGCAATTTTGATGCAACTGTTGCAAAGAGCAGATGATGAATACTCCTTCACAAACAATATCTAAAAAGACGTAAATTTACAAATATATTAACTTATTTTTTAAAGGTATGCACTGAACCCTTACAAGCACCGACTTTATATACATACAGTTTACTCCTCTTAATGTGGACACCGTGTGTCAGTTTGGGGCACCGTGATTTTAATAACAATAAACGATATGCAAAATTAGATAAATTTACCCTCTTCCCTTTAATTCACAGGTACTAAATTTCAAAACAAAATAAAAAAAACCTTATATTATCCTGCATTTATGTATATTATCCTTTAAAATATAAAAAATTTATGCATAATTAAAAAATTGATCATTTGTTGACTGTGTACAATTTTTTCAAAGAACTCATTGATAAATTGTTCGTAATCATAATCAACCTGTGAAATCGATTTAAAATGTCGATCGTTTGTTCTAACGTTCCGCTTTCTGGCTTCCATATCGACAAACTGCTTGTAAACGT
>CM063510.1:112012189-112032189 GCA_032207245.1 Pardosa pseudoannulata | reverse complement strand
GGTAAAGCATTAGTCCCGTAACATTCACTTCTTATAGAATTTGGGGAAGACATTTATAGGTATACAAGTTTGCTGTCTTTGTTACTGTCTTTTATCCTTCCAACTTAATGGCGTTGATCAATCCCGGCATACATCGCTCTTTTCAGTGCGCTTTGTCTTTTCACCATTATCGGCGTGGGATTATCTTCAAAGACCTATACTTTTCTTTCTTGACGTGCTGGAACGTCAAAAATCACTATGTACGTTTCATCACCAGTTACAATTTTAGAAATAATGCGGTGGCCACCATAATTTAGCAATTTAAGAGTTTTCTTACTGATTCTGACACGCTCCCCGTTTTGGTGCTTAGTCAGATTATGGGGAACCCAACGGCAAACTACTTTTTACTCTGTTTACTTGTTATATAATTCTTCGTTAATAATTTGTGTATGGCTGCGGATACAATGCTAAGTTCCTTCTTTATAATTTGATAGGTACAGCGATTATCATCCATTAACATTTTTCGCATTTCAGACACATTATCCGGGATTACTGGCGACGGCGGCCTTCCAGTGTGTCCTTCCTCCTGAAGAAAATTGCGATTTCTGCTAAATTCTTTTAACCATCTGAATTCAGTAGCAACAGCTGGAGATTCATCACCAAATGACAATTGCAACCGTTGAAAGCAATCTTCTTGGTTTAATCCTGCTTTAAAATAGTAGAAAATCATAGCTCGAAAATGTTCTCGCGTCAGTTCCATCTTTTCTTCTTCTGTTTAAAATGTATTCTACGTTAAACAAGTTGAAGTAAGTCAGTAAAAAAACGTCAACTGTGTTAAAATACTTTGTACTTTAAAATTAAACCATTATTTTATTTTGTAAATTCTCGTCTGCGCGTAACTCAAAAATTTCAGAGTAACTCTCGTATATGTGTATGTTTATATTTCTTTTTTTATACAAATGTTGACAGTTTATTGTAGATTGACACAAATTTGCATGCGCCATGTTGTCTTTTTATATATTTTGCACTTGGCACGTAACGATAAATGATAACATAACATTATTAATTTACGATTAATTAACATGAAATTTTTTTTCGTCCAATAGAAAGTATAATATACATATGCGCGCACATGCCCACACATATGTATATATTTAAAGTGAAGCAAGATGTACAAAATCTAATAGTCTCAAGACATGACTTCCTTGTATGCTTATTAATTTATGCACATTTTTATTGTATGACGTGTCCTCTTAAATACTATATACTACGATCCTTTACTATGTACTACTATTCTTTCCACATTTCTTTACTTTCTTGTATGATAATTAATTTATGCACATTTTTTATTGTATGACGTGTCCTCGTAAATACTATATACTACTATCCATTACTATGTACTACTAAATACTATGTACTACTATCCTTTGCCCATTTCTTTAAAGGATTGAAATAAGTTTCGTTTCTCAATGTAACAGTGTGTTTGTATACAGCTCAAGTACAGCTATCTGACAACAAGTGGCAGCATAAGTTTCTGTTATGTTTAGATACTCTTCGTTATATAGATATTTTGATATAAATGGAAGTCTTTCACGATTACAATAATTTATAACAATGAACAATAAAAAACAAAAATTTAAAGTTTTTATCTGGAAATAATTATGAATTGCTCAAAGAGTATATATCCACAATTAAAGGGTTATATTCACAGTAATTAAGGGGTTAATAATTTTTGAAACTATTAGGATACAATGTGACACACTATTTTACACATAAATATATAACTATGTAGAAAATAATATAAATTTTAAGGAAATTTTTAAACTAATAAGAATGCTATTCTGACATTTCGTGTACTCCACAAAAAGTATCTTGAATTACACCTTAAATATACTAAATTTAAAATATTAATTCAAAATGAATTAAATAGGATTAGAGAACTTACGATGAAAAGGATATCAATGAATAGGTAATAAATCGAAATATAAAAAGTATAATAGTACATAGCACATACAATGTCAGATTTGAATGTCAAAATTCATAAAATATATAAAATTTTCTTTATTTTTACCTTTGGTGAGGCAAACTCGTAAATACAACATACTGCTAACACAGTAAGGGCTTGTTCTTTACATAACAGTCCTAGTACAGCTAGGGCAGACGTGACTCCACAATCATGCCAAGCTGCAAATTAAAAAATAGAAATTATGTAAATGTGCAATTTCTTTTTAATAAGACTATTACATAATTTGTTTTTTATTTAAAATCTATTTTTACTATTTAATTAAGAACTTTTCTATTCACTTTTCTAAAGCATCAAGAAATAAAAATATGTTCTTTTTGTGCAGATCTTTTTCAAAAATTAGGTGGGGAAACGTGTTAGAGCAACGTTATTATTAATTAAAAAGTAAAGACTTTGTAAAGATGATAGCATCTGAATTGTAACTCATCCCGTATCCTCGTGAGTGGAAATTCCCGTCTCCTACGTAGGATTTTTAATGAATAAGATAGTGACATCATAAAGTTCGGAGAGTTAATGGTAAAGAGACAACAGAGAACCGCTTTGATATTTTGCCCCAATGAACCAGACAATTGAGACGGAGCGAGTCCATTTTCTGTTCAACAATTTACATCTCCGCATGCAATCTGCAAGTAAAAGTCGATGTCACTAGCATGGACATACTAGAGGACCAGAGCTGACTTCATCCTTTGAAGAAGAAAGAAAGGGAGATATCGGACAGAGAATAGAGAGCAGAGAGATGTCAATCACCTAAGCTGGAGAAATATTTTCTCTACAGTCATTGAAACTTACCAGAGACTTAACTCACATTTTTGAATGTTAGTGTAGTTTCAAAGTCTAAATAAGACTTATTTATCATCACACGGTACTGCAATTTCTAAGGTTATCTAGGTCTTGATAACCTTTACATATTAATGTAGATTAAAAGTCTACCTAACATTTTTCTTCAACCTTCTGTGCAAAGTGGGAGACCTACTTCAGACGTACGAACTTATTTTAGCAGATATCGTCATCCAAACTTGATATAATTTGAACTCTATCTTTACCTTGATGATATAGGGATTTTTTTTAAATAGAGTTGTATGTACAGAATTATTCTGGTAAACAATCAAGAGATTTAAGTAGAGATATTTTCCTGATTGATATCGGAGTATCCCTTCTAAATGTGTTTTCCGATCTTTCGCTACCAAATAGAATCGTGGGAAAGCTTGATACGTTACATCGTCTTTTTATAACGTCGGTCACCGAAAGCATCATTCTTAGAGATAATATAAATTCTGACAGAACAGAAAAAAATGTCTAATTTTGAATGGTTGTGATGAATTTGTTTCTTCCACTTAGCTATGCTATTAGATTAGCGGATTGTATCGAAAACGCTAGCTATCATTCCCTGCAAAGATAAGATACATTTATTATGGGTGCAACTCAAAGGCTTAACTAAATAACTTGTAGCAATGGATTATTAGAGCTTTTTCCTCTACATCAAAGAATTAATTCCGAACCCCCCTCTCTTTTCTTTCTGTTAGTTTCACTCCCGAAGTTGTCTGTCTTGCTTCAAAGGTTCCCTCCAAGGTGGTTAGATATCAGTAGAGTTTATAATACCGATATACCAGTAAATCGGTTTGTGGGGAAATTGCAAAATATACTAGTAAATATTTTCTGGTAAATTAAACTTTGTATTAATAATTCAAAGACGGAAATAACTACATTCTAAGTTTTCATGGTCAATATTCATACTATATTGTCCGTTTTTGAGCGTTGTAGAGTCATGAAATTCTACTGTATTGCCTGCTAAAGCTCCGAAAACTGTAGACAGAACAACCGTTTGTTTTCAATACGCGCCAGAGTTTTTTTTAATAATCTATTAATATTTTTATTTATTCATTAGTGAGTACTTAATTTTTTTACTGAATGTTTTGTCGAGGCTGAAATGCTAAATGTTTTTAAAATAAAGGTGTACAAAATAAAAAAAATTATGTGTATTTGCTACCGATTACCTATTTTTTGATTAAAAATTACTATTAGTTTACTGGTTGACCGGTATTCATATTTTCATTTAAGAATTCAAGATAGAAAAAAATTATCAGTAATTGTCGGTAAGTCTTAGATACCAACTATATTGGATTCCACCAGCCCTATGAAAAACTAAGGAGATAAAAATTCTACTTTTGAGCTGTTTGCATTTAAGATTTCTTTACTCATATTTTTAGAGATAGAATGGAAAATTCTTCAGTTTATAAGACTAAAATTTTATGAAAGGCAAGAAAATACACTTCATTTTAAATTATTGAAACTTTTCACATAGCCTTCTTTGGATGCAAATAACATTTTACAACCAAAATTAAAAAGAGATTCACTAATTAACTTGGGGAATTTTACGTTTCATCATAAGAGTGAAACTTTGGTAATATAAAACACTTAAGAGATAAACTTTGAATTTTATATTTTAACTAAGAAATTCTTTAAAAATGTTGCGATATCTAGATATAAAGCTGGAATCTTCCTAGTCAAACCTTAAGTGTAAAAAAAGGCATCTGTTTCTAACAGAGTATCACTGTGTGATCTTTTGGTCATATCAACATTTGGTCATACTGCAACATTATGCGAATATATATCTAAAATACTTTTATTCAGGTTCTATTATTGTTAAGATTCATTATTTAGTAAGAAGACAATAATGTTTTTATTACCATTAGATTTTTGTTGATATCTATGATGTATGTAGTATAGTAAGGCACCAAGGAAGGCTGTAGCTGACAATAGCTCAGCACGACCAACTACGCCACACACCTGTTCAGAAAAGAAGACTTTATTATCCATAGTAAAACATAAAGCAAGGCAATAACAGAAATATAAACACTGTACATAATATATATGTTAAATAATTAAAGTTATTATTTTCCTTACTTATATATGTAATGGTAAGAATTTTAAAGTAAGAAATTATAACATTAATTAATAAAATAAGAGCTAACTCATTGTGAAACGGAAGAATAATTGGAGTAAAACAACACTAAATAAGAGCAGATCACACCCCTAAATTATACCATGCGTATCATAGTTAGGGAATTCTGAATTATAGAACTTCGGCCAGGAAGTTCGGCCAGGACACATTGCTTTCTAAGAATTCCTCCTGTAAAAACTCCAGGAGAGGAAATGTAAATCTTGCAAGCAGGAGACCTGCTGCTGTATTGAATATATTGAAAAGAAAATGGCAAATGTAGAATAATCCGTTAGAATGAACTTTTGTTTGAACTGATGTTTTCCCTTTTCTTCTGCAGGCTATGAGCCTGATATACATATATATATATATATATATATATATATATATATATATACATGTAATATTATAATCTCTTATTTACATATTTTAATATTAATTTAACAACTTTTGTTCATAAAGTACGTTGGGAGTTTGCTTGGTAATTCTGATTTTTCTCTCCAGACACGATATAGACTTAATTCAGCCTCTGTCTGTACTACTTTAGCCAATAGTTAGCGCTTTCTTTTTAAACATGGGTATTTTTTATCACGTGATCAATTGTGCTTAGGGATTATTCGTGGTCATTTTACCTGATAAATCCCTACTTGAAAAGTGTGTGTGTGCAGGATCACATTGTCTGTGTGCACGAGGTTGTAAAAGTTTTTGCCTGTTGTTTGGATTTCATGTATCTCCCCAGAAATAAAATGTGTTGTGATTTTGAATGAGTCTCACCCATATTACACACACACACACACACACACACACACACACACACACACATATATATATATATATATATATATATATATATATATATATATATATATTTATGTGTGTGTGTATGTGTATGCACATACACACGTCTAAATGGTGTCGTTAAGAGAAACACTCTTCACACTAAGGGACGCATCATTTTGACGCATTTTGAATTTTTATAAGGAAAATTACAAAAATCTTTTGTATTTTTATTTTATTTCTTGTACTGACTTTTATCCATTGAACGAGGTAAATTTATATTGAAGTCTATTTTCTTTAAAAGTGTTGAAATATTGAAATTTTCTATGTGGTATAACTATCTCCACTGATATGCATAAATTTGAAGCGGTTGTAAAGAAGACAAAACTTTTAGTAACTCAGGCAAACATTACAACAATAATAAATAAGAATGAACCAACAATACTTCGATCCATTATCCGATACTGTTATTTCAAATAAAACATGCAATAAGTAATAGTACCAAGAACGAAATACAGAATGCCATTTGAAGTCAGAATGAGAAGATATTTTGAAGGTTTTATTTGCTTGGTTCAAGTTTTGGAAAATAAAATACTAGAATATTTTTAATTGGTAATATTATTGTGAACCTCAATATTATTTCATATTTTCTTTTTTTACTTATAGTGTATAATTAAATTGCTTTCTGAGGTTTGTTATATGTATTTATTCATGAGTCAACCTGACTCGTATTTGTAGAGATAGGTATATAAAAAACGTCCGTAAACCTAGTGTTAAAACTCGAAATAAACCGGATAGTTTTAATCAAACTACTTAAATTATTCGAAATTTTAATGCATTTATTAACTTAATACTATTCTTTTAATAAAGAGATAGGTTTTATTCGTCGTGGTTTAACGTTTAACTTTTAACAGCTTCAAAAGCATCCTTTAACAGACATTTGAACACCTGTCACTCATTTATAGTTTGTAAATTCTTTATTCCATATAGTTACTATTTTAAATGCAACAGTTAGCATGCATAATGAAACATACCTCATAAAGAATTAAAAGCCTCTTTTAGGTTCATAAAAACGATATACTCAATTTATCTAATACATTTTCATATTTTAAATACAAGATAAGATTCGAAAACAAATTTGCAGTTTTTTTTTCGGGAAACAGCTGTTTGTAAAGTAGCCGTTCATGCTCATTGGCAAAGTTACTATGAGGCCTGGTACCTGTTAACTGCTACAAAATAAGCTTTGATTTAAACACTTTATGAAATAATAAATGAAATACGGACACTTAATTCAGTTTGATATAAAATTTTAGTTTCTAATATACATTTTTATAAAGATATTTTGAGGGTAAAGGAAATTTTCTTTTTTTTTGTTATTCATTTAGTGTTAGTTTTTTATATTATTTAAAAGAAACATGGACTACTTGAAATGACAAAACTAGAACTTTCTTAAAGCGGAATAGTTTTTAAATATTTATAAAAGTACATTGTTTTTTTATATTACGCCCGTCTGAACTCTTTCGAGCATACGACGCCTTGCAGTCCAATACAGACAAGAAATTGCCCCATTAAATGGGAGAGTGGAAAAGGAACCCGAAGAAATAACATCTGTATGGCAGGACAAGAAGAAAGGTGATCTCCATGCATTGGGGCTGAAGCACAAAGGACACATTTTGGTGAATCAGCAAGACCAACTTTGTACAGATGGACCTGAAGAAAATCATGTTCAGTCTCAAGGCGGAAACAGGCCACACCAATAGCTCTGGGCAAGGTAAAACATATTTGCCTATCCAAAGAAGAAGACCAATTTTTACGGAAGCAATATCCCTATAATGGCATAGTCGAACCTTACGAACATGTTCACGGATGGCCCGCTTAACATTTCTTAGAGCTGCAAAAGTTATGGGTTGGTGCAGAAAACAGCCCTCTAAAGAGGGCAAGCGCGTCTGCATGCTCATTCCCAGGCACATCACAGTGGCTAGAATACATTGCAGAATTACCTCCTTCTCTGATTCAACCAAGGAACTAATTCGCTTTTTACACTCGAATTCAATAAGATTAAGTACCCGAGTATAATGAGTTATTGTATGAATGGCAGCCATAGAACTCACAAACAGAACAATTTTTTCTTTATCTTTATTTTCAATCGCTCTAATAGCCATACAAATTGCATACAATTCTGCATCGAAGTTATCACGATAATGATAAAGTAATGATTATCGCGGTAATGATTTCACGGTGATGAAAAGTACATTGTAAAAGAGACAGAACTTTTTAATTTTATGATAACTTAGAAAATGTCTGTTATAATACAGATTTTAAGTCTGGATAGTTTCTATGACCAATTAAGATTTAATTTTTAACGAAGTTCGTTTTATTAACAAAAGTTTTTTAAACGAACGCGTTTGTTATGAATAGTATTTGTCATTTTAGACTTTTATATTGTCGTAGCTACCTACGGCCTCTGTATGAACAGGATGGACAGCAAACAGGGCACTGGAGACGATGCTCGAAGCTCCGGACAAAAAATGGAGGCACAGCCTGGAAAACGAAAAAAATGAGATTAGTTTAAAAAAATATATTACGGTAGCCAAGTTGAATTAGTTTGGCTTATTATTAACTTATGGTGAAAATAATTCTAACTATTGTTGTTTTGCAATGATAGAATATTAAAATAAACTTACTAAGAAATTGATAAAAAGATACAAAAATATATATTGAATTTTTTTTTCTTATTATTGTTAAATCTAATGTCACTTGAAAGAGCCTGCCACGTGAGCCAGAAACTACTCGATTTAAGGTGAAGGGGTGAGCCTTTTGTTTTGAAAAGCACCGTTAAGGAAAAAGAAAAAAAATGCTCAAGTGGGTTATCGTAATTTTGGATCAGGAAAGCCTTAAACAGAAGACCTCACCCCCCTAAGCTTGACCTGCCACCAGAGGTATCGTTTAAGAACTTGGGGAGTAATGCGACCTAGAACCTATTTTACGTGTACCCTCCACCATTAATTAACACTTTGTACCTTTGTAAACCTAATATTTCTATTACCGAGTGTCAAGTCTGCAAGTCATATTTTAGTCTTCTCAGCTATCCTTTTATAGCAGCTCTAAATCAAATCATTACACTTGTAGTGATGTCATTATCTCCCGCGTATTTTCTTTTATTCACATTTGATAACCGACTCTACATACAACTTTAAAATATACTTTCGTGAATACCGACGAAGACTTTTGAAGACATAGACACATTTGGTCGTGTTAATAAAAACCATATTCTTCTTCTTAAAAGAATTTGATCAAATATTTCCACTTGTAGGGATGTCATTATCTCCCGGGTATTTTCTTTTATTCTCATTCGATAACCAACTATACATACAAATTTAATATTTACTTTCGAGAATACCGAAGACTTTCGAAGACATCGACAGATTTCCTCGTGTTAATAAAAAACATATTCTTCTTCTTAAAAGAATTTTATCTGATCTCTTCCCAGTCTCTATACATTTGTACAACACCCAGCATGGGATGACGTGATATATATCAGTGTTTTACATACATATATAAATGCGTATTTCTCTTTTACAGCTTATTTGTGTAGGTATCTGCATATGTGCAAAATTTAACTTTCTCATGTAAATATATCTTATTTTTTCTTGATTTTTCGTTTTAATAAGAAAACTTATAACAAAAAAAAATAACATGCTACAAAAAATGTGTATTTTAATGGGTTAGATTACACTCAATGTTGGTTTTGAACAAGGGTTGCAATAAGCATTAAACTTTTTCTGAAAAATAATATTATTTAGTGGCGCTTAGAGTAGAAGGACATAAACTGTTCTGTATTAGATTTTTTAACTAAAGCGTTTTTAGAAGAGAAAAGAAATTGAGATATTTTTTCTCTCAATCTTGCAATTAATGTATCTTTTATGTAAACATATATATGTGTCAGGTTTGGAAATGAGGTTTTAAAAATTAAAGGGAGTTATATTTAAAAAAAAAGTACAATTATTTGAAGATCACGTAAGAGAGAGAGACGCACCTTGGGCACACGCAGCGAAACAAAATAAGGTGGAAGGTCATCAGGGATAATAAGTTTACTCAAGCAACTTTTTGGGGGGCACTTTGAGTGGGAAGCTGGGCTGGACAACACCCACTACGCTAGTCGACGATGCAATTGAACAAATAAGTATATTTAATAGCGTTAGACAAAGCTTAACGAAAAGACTGAATTTAATAAAGCATGTTTTAAAAAGAAAAGAGACATGTAATTAGTTGCTTACATCACTGACCCTGATACACACACACACACACACACACATATATATATATATATGTGTGTGTGTGTGTGTGTGTGTGTCTGTCAGGTCTAAAAAAGGAGTAGTTGGAAATTACGTGAGTTAAAAACGATTTTGAAAAGAGGACTCTTTTATAATAATAAAATAAATGAAAAAGACCAACATTCGCGTAAGCTTTTGAGTTCTTTCGGTCAGGCGGAAGCATTTTGGAACAATTTGATGAGCTTGCAAACAGATCAGTCAGCGCTTAGACATGGAACTGTGAACACCTATTCCATGCTTAGCTCAGCCACGAACAATGAAAATAGCACAAGTTGCTCTCACCGAGAACTATGAGTTAATAAATTTATTATTATCCTGAAGACTGTTTTCCATTCGCCTTAACTCTAGATCACGACATTACACACACACACACACACACACACACACACACACACACACACACATATATATATATATATATATATATATATATATATATATATATATATATATATATATATATATAATATTTAAGTACATACAAAAAGGCCCACACAAGCACTATGTGTGTGTGTGTGTGTGTGTAGGATTATGTTTTATTTTCACAAAATTTAATTATTTGTTTAGTCATGATTTTAGCTACTGCTGGGTAAAAATGTTATTTCATTTCAACTGTTGCAAAAAAAGTGAAATATTCTCAAATATAATATCGTTTATGAATGCTTAGTAGACCAACAAATTATTTTCTGAAATAAAACAGATGTGAGAAAGAAAAAGACAAAAATATTTTATCCGAATCCCAGACTTGGTAAAAAAAATTGTAGGACACAAAAAAGTTTATTGTTTCAGCATTAATTTCCCCGATACCATAAAAACAATAAAGTAATAAGTTCAGGAGAAACTAATAAGTTATCGAGCAATACTAAACTAACAGTAGAAAAATCTAATAACTCCACATTATTATAACGCCTAGAGGCATTACAATATCCATATTTTTTAATAAGCTATAACTTTTTTTAGAGAAATAACTCATTTAGAAATATCTCGCACAAATTGTGAATACAGAACATTTGTTAGTTTTGTTTTTGCAATAAAAATATTTTTCTAAGCTATGCTGAAGATAAGAAAACATTCAGCCCTTAATAAATACTCGATTTATAAAAATATATTCTATTGATATTATATATGTTGCAAAATACTTAGGTAATATTTTTCGTTGTTTGAATTAAAATTAATTTTGGTGTTATCGTTTGTTTAGTTTCATAAATCCTATACTTATAAAAACCTCTTGGTTTAAAAGAAAGGTTCTCTCAAGAATAAAACTTGGTGTACATTTATGTGAAAATGGGCCACAGTTTGCCTATTCCTGATATATCATATGATGCATTTCAATACAGCTCTCTGTAAAGAAAAAAATTGCAAAAAATGGTAAAAATATTTCTACTATTTTGTCTTATTTTTACACAGTGAAAGTATTTTTACAGTGAACATTTTTATGGTATACTGTATTTTCAATGGATTATTTTTTTCATTGAAACGAAATTTTACACGTTTTGCTTCAACCAAAACCGTGAATAGCAAAGGATGTAAAGGGCAAAAAGCAAAAATTGTATGAGAAACTACTGAAATTTTTAGATAATTTACAAAGTTATAAAAGCTATTCATATACATGATTTTTATAATCTAGATATGTATTCAAGTGTCATTTTTAAAGTGAAATATGTGTTTTTTACTTTCTTTAGTGGTTATCCCTATATTTGTATTTCTCCCTTTATATACGTTTGTCTCTTGGAGCTTCAATTTTGAATTCTAATGGAAAATATTCATTAAGTAGCTTTCTGGTTTGAAATGATTGAAGATCAAATTGTTTCGGGACCAAAATGTTAAAAAAAAAATAATGGAAACGAGATTCTTACCTGTAGAATAGGAGACAGACGCACAAATGCAATATGACATTTAGCAGGTGATAACCAAAGGGTGAGAGACCGTGGACGGTGTAGTTGAGACGAAAACTGAGGACAGTCAGTGGACGGTATGATTTGTGACTTTGCTCCTGTATGAGAAGAAAACGAACCATGTAAATCATCTTTTATAAAATATCACTCTACACAACGTTGTAATAATAAAAGTTTATTAACATACTGTTACAGAATATACATCTGAAAAAGTGTCATTTTCCGAGAGAACTTTTTTTTAAGGGTTTTGACCAAATAATAGCTTAGCTTGATAGAGAAACAAACATAAATCTTCCATGCTTTTTTACTCGTAACTAAAACAGCTTGGATGGTATATGGTTGCCATGTTCGTTGATTTGTTCCTTTATTTGGTGAAATTTTATTATATTCCACAGAGTATTCAATAGAAAATCAATTTTTCTAATTAGGGGAACATAATATTTTTCCACACTTATTATCTTTATTACAACATCTTTTTTTAATTTCGTCACAAAATAAAATATTCTGTTCCTTTACTATGATTTTCTTACTATTTCTATTCTACCCTTTTAAATTAAGAAGAATTATTTTGTTTCGTGTAATGTCATATAGAGTAGATTTTATAAACTATATATGAAATAAGCTACTTATAAATTATATACACTGCAGAGTCAAAGAACTTACGTGACAGACGTGCAACTATTCTGCAAATTGCTGCAGATTTCAATGCTGGGCTATCAACAATTTTCAGCTTGCGAACCATCCAACGAGACATCATCGATATGGGCTTTCGGAGCCGAAGGTCCACTTGTATACCCTTGATGACTGCACAACACAAACCTTTACGCTTCGCCTGGGCTCTTTAACACCGACACTAGACTGTTGAGGACTGGAAACAAGCTGGCTGGTCTGACGAGTCTCGTTTTAAATTGTATCTAACGGATGGACGTGTACGGGTATGTAGACAACCTCATGAAACGATGGACACTGCGGACCAGAGGACTGTTGGAGCTAATGGAAGCTTTGTGGTAGAATGGGAAGCATGCGGTTTGAGGGATATGGGGCCCCTGATACGTATAGATATGACTCTGACAGAGGACAAGCACGTAAGCATCTTGTCTGATCCCTTACACTCATTCATGTTCATTGTGCATTCAGATGGACTTGGGGAATTCCAGCAGGAAAATGTGACACATGTCTGAAATTGCTACAGAGTGGCTCCAGGAACCCTATTCTGACTTTAAACACTTCCGCTGGCCACCAAAATCCCCAGACATGAACATCATTGAGCATATTTGGGATGTCTTGCAACTTGCTCTTATATCTTCACCACCTCCTACTGTTAGGGATTTAGGGACATCTCTGCAAGATTCATGGTGTCAATTGTCTCCAGAACTACTTCAGACATCAATCGAGTCCATGCCGTGTCGTGTTGTGGCACTTCTGCGTGCTCGTTTCGGCAATAATTGATATGAAGGAGATGTACCAGTTTTTTGGCTCTTCAGTGTATAACATAAAAATGTACACTAAATGAATAAAATGTATTTCGCTTATCAGCAAGATATCTTTTGAAATATGAACTTTTATAAAATCAGAACTAGTTTTAAATCAAATTGAAGATAAATATCTTTTTATTCTGTAAACTCAAAACCTTTGAAGTATTTGATATTTTAAACTGTGAAAAATTTAGAAACTGTTGAGAAATTGGAAATATTTAAAAAGTGTATCATCTGTTGTGGTAAAAATAAAACATATTTCTCGTATTAAATAATTAACTTTCCCTAGAATAAAAAATTATATTAGTTTCAGTTTGATGCAAATTATTAGCATCTAATAAGCAAATTTCAGAATTTATTTTGCATGTAAGTAGATTTATATAATTTTTACTTCGTGTTAATATTTGATGTTTCTCTAAGATTTGGTTTGGTTTGGTTTGGAGCGCTACGGTCTACTGTTTTGCACACGAGGGCTAATGAGACCGGGACCTACGGTTTAAAGCCGATTCCGAACGGCTACGAACATCCATGCCAGCAGCGGGATTCGAACCCGCGAACTCCGGTTCCGAAGAGCAGCGCTCTACCATTCGGCCATCGTTCGGCCGTTTCTCTAAGTGAAGCTTTATACTACAAAACTAGATATAGATAATCTTTAGAAAACGTTAGGTTTCTTTTAATGATCTACGAAAATTTTATTCTATGGAGAACATTTTATTTTACATTCAATCAACAATAGGCTGCAATTATAAAGACCTTTTTCGGCTCGAAAGCTGTTACATTTCTTTAAGGTATATCACCCATTTGATGTTGATGCAACTGCAATGGTTAGTTTGAATCTAACGTATTTGATTCATAAAATAAAAATGAATTTTGTTTACTATGGCTTATTATAAATTCTAAATATCTCGAATGACACAACTGACAGTACATAAATAACACAAAAAAATGCAAATTTTTGCAAATTGAATTTTGTTTCATATATTAACTTAGGAATATTCTTACGAGTTTCTTTTTCTGAAAACTTTCCGAATTACAAAATTGTTTCAGCATAAACAAAGAAACCAGAGATTCTTTTCAGTTTGAATTTCGCGTATAACCAGTTTTGAGTTAACATATTTTATGTATGTTTTTTTAGGTGAAAAGAAAATAAAAAGTTTAAATGATTAATTTTTATATAAAACAATACTTTATTATAATTTATATGCAGCTTTAAAACTTAAGGAAATTAAGAAATAATTTTATTTTAGTTCTATATGTACAAAATTTTATTAATAACAAAAATAAAAAGCAGACTTTTCTTTGGATATAAAAATTAAAATTTTAGATAGTTACAAAATTTGTGAAAAGATTTATTTCTATAAAAATATCTGGAATGTTACGGGAAGGGAATTAAATATTACAACACTTGCCCTAGAACTATCCGAAAGATTAAAACAACATTGTTTAATGATTGGGGCCAAAAGCATGAATTATCTTATTTCCAGTTTAATATTGTAGTATGATAACTGTATATCTAGTCAACTAAGTTTGTCATTTCTGTTTTATAGCTTTTGTTCTACGATGTGTGTTACGTGGAATCATGTGTTCTCATTCGATCATGTATACTTATATATTCTGTTATTTAAAGTGGTCACAATGTTTGTCTGCAGTGGATTCCAAGACACTGTTAAGTCTAAGGAAATGAATTTGCAGAAACTGTTACCAAGGCTGTCTCAAACCAACCACATCGTCTCATCTGTGATTAGACATTAAAAGACTCATTAAAGCCATGTTTAAAGTTAGTTTAAGGTTACAGGTGCGATCATGTATACTTATTCATTCTCTTCTTTAAAGTGGTCACAATGTTTGTCTGCAGTGGATTACAAGTCATTGTGAAGTAGAGGGAAATGAATTTGCAGAAACTCTTACAAGGCTTGCTCAAACCAATGAGATCTCCCTATCTGCAATCACAGCATTAAAAGAATTATTAGAGTCAGGTTTAAAGTTAGTTTAAGGTAACACGTGCGATTATGTATACTTATTCATTCTCTTATTTAAAGTGGTCACAATGTTTGTCTGCAGTGGATTCCAAGACACTGTGAAGTGGAGGGAAATGAATTTGCAGAAACTCTTACAAGGCTTGCTCAAACCAATGAGATCTTCCTATCTGCGATCACAGCATTAAAATAATTATTAGAGTCAGGTTTAAAGTTAGTTTAAGGTAACACGTGCGATTATGTATACTTATTCATTCTCTTATTTAACGTGGTCACATTGTTTGTCTGCAGTGGATTCTAAGTCATTGTGAAATGAAGGGAAATGAATTTGCGGAAACTCTTACCAAGGCTGTCTCAAACAAACTAGATCTTATTATCTGCGACCACAGCAATTAAAGAATTATTAGAGCCATGTTTAAAGTTAGTTTAAGGTTACAGGTGCGATCATGTATACTTATTCATTCTCTTTTTTAAAGTGGTCACAATGTTTGTCTGCAGTGTATTCCAAGTCATTGTGAAGTGGAGGGAATTGAATTTGCAGAAATTCTTACCAAGGCTGACTCAAACCAACCAGATCTTCTTATCTGCAATCACAGCATTAAAAGAATTATTAGAGTCAGGTTTAAAGTTAGTTTAAGGTAACACGTGCGATTATGTATACTTATTCATTCTCTTATTTAACGTGGTCACATTGTTTGTCTGCAGTGGATTCTAAGTCATTGTGAAGTAGAGGGAAATGAATTTGCAGAAACTCTTACCAAGGCTGTCTCAAACCAACCAGATCTTCCTATGTGTGATCACAGCATTAAACGAATCATTCGACCCAGGTTTAAATCCCATTACCAAGATAATATCTCGAAGTCTGTGAGAGATGTCTTGGGGTTCCCGTAATGATGAATCCCATACCTTCCAACCTCCCTAGACTAGTGGGTTTTGTTACCTTCAGAATAAGAATTGAATACGATTAGGAAATTATTAGTTTAGGTTTGGACTAGTGGAGACTCCTGTGCTTCCAAGTTTACCTGATGAGAGATGATCTGAACTACTATTGTCTTGGACATTTTGATGTAATTGCTATTAATGCTTTCAATAACTTTTATTGTTTTTTAAATGTTAGTGAACTGTTTTGGGCTGATGTGAATTAACAACTGGCAGTCATGCCAAAGTCTGGCGTAGGATAAAAACGATTATGTGTAAGACTCATCAGATCACGATTACGCAGGATTCTCATAACTGTTGAATGGTTACATTTTGTACACGTTCAAATTAAATTGCATTAGTAGTTTTAGAGATAATCGAGGATATCTGAAAATTTGCTTAATTTTAAACACCTTTGTATATTTTCTACAAATGATTCAGGCATTAAAAACCAGTTAAAACCCTTAGCGTATTAGATACTTCACATGATACTCTCTCACACTTTCATATACACACTTGAAAAATTTATCATCGTTGAAGCAGCACTTACTTTTTTAATAGGAGTTCCCCAAAAGTCATTCTGGAATATATTGTAGATAGGAGTGTGAGGCCTTAAGTCTCTGTTATCTCGGATCGCAGCGATGTCGTCAAAAACCAGGTCACACCACAGGGAGTTGCCGTAACACAAGGCCACCAAAGCAGCTAAAACCAAGGGAAATATTTTCTCTAGTTCCATGGCTCCTGAAAAAGAGAAATAAATAACATAAGGTTAAAATGAGGTTAAAATTTCAAATCAATACAAGTAACTTTGTTTAGTGAGTCGAAAAATGTCAAATTATACGGAAGAGAGGATAATAATTCATTTTGTTTACTTGACACATGACAAATGGAATAATATAAAAATGGAAAATCAGAGAAAACGTTATATTTGTTATACAATTTACAGAAATACGCTTTGTGTGTTATTTATTTAGCGCAATATATCCAAAGATGACTCATATTAAATTATGTACACTCAACTGCGTATATGTGTCAATATAATTATATTTGTTATTGTATGTGATATGCAAATGAACACTTCATATGCAAAGCAACATTAAATTGTTAGTAATCCTTTATCATCACAGCATGAAATTTGAAATGGTTGCGTGCAATTTCTCTTTTGTTGGAATAGAACTGTTAAATTTATTAGAAGAGCAAATATTAATTTATTTTGTTTATTTGACGGGATTATAAAATTAGAAAAATTGACTTAAACAATATTTTTTATTTATAATTTAAACGATTATGATTTATGTCTCATTTGTATCTCTCAATATGCAATAAGACATTTTGTCACAGCTCTATTTAATTGAGTGGGATTAAACACTATATAACTGAACTCAAATGGTTTATGTCTCGGACTGTAGTTATATTATTTTGTTATTAAGACTAATTTTGAACTAAGCACTTCGTATGTAAATCAGCACTAAAATTGTTAACCCTTTAGAAAGCCTAGCACCAATTTTATTAATTAAGTGTCAGTGAAAAGCTATTTTCCCATGTATTACTAAATGGTCTTTAAAATCAAATTTTTAGATAAGTTAAATGAACTCTTTTTTATAAATTAATCTCACTCCCAAAAATATTTTGACATAACATTACTACTAGAAAAAATGGCCCTTTAAAGGATTAACATCACTGTAATCAGGATTTCCGTTTATGCTCTACAACCGATTTTTTAAAGCAAATGTGTAATAACAGGACCCAACTTCGGCAGTATTCTTTGACAGATTTGGTTCTCTGGACCCGAAAAATCTGTAATAGTGGGGTGAAGTTTCATATCCCTTGATCTCGAAATATCCTAAGGGAAAAAGAATGAAAATTTTACGTTTTCGGAGGGACAAAATCTTGTCTAATTTTCGATATCGCAGGTCCCTAAAAAATCCGACAAAAAAGAAAAGTTTTTTTAATGAAACTTCCGGTAATAAGCATCTTTTGTATGAAAAAAATCAAAATTGGTCTTAGAAACTGAAAATTTTAATGATGATTTTATTACAAGGGCGAAATTTAAAAGAAATCAGCAAGGTTTATTCTAACAAAAAAAGGAGAATTTTAAGAATTCTAATGTAATTTGTATTTACATAATAGAAAATAAAATAAATCATTTCTTATTTTGCAAATTGTGCAATGTTTATCGCATCCTTTACTTAAATAAATAAGGTTTTTCGTTTGAAATTTAAGAGATTATTTCTTTTGTTTTTCTGAATGGTCCACGTTTTTCTCAGTAACGGGTACTTAGTACTCAGATTGGGGATCGTTCAACGCAGACACGGACTGTAACATCACATCATACTTGAAATGACAAAATTTTCATAATTTAGAACATTGCTAAAATATTTGTAAAAAATATTCTAAAAGGTGTTGAAATTATTGTTTTATCGTCCATCGAAAAGGAGTGTTGTGATGAGGATTAATTGTCCTGAAATGTAATAAAATTCTTTAATTAAAAGAATGAATGACCTAGATTAATAGTTTGCATTATCGGGATCAAAGTTTTGAACGACATGACTATTTTGTTGAAATTTTTCATGCTTTGCTGCCCGTTTTATGAGCTGCTGAAATATAGTTTGTAAACTTTTTAACTTTTAGGCAAAGGTTGAATGAAATCCTATGAACAATCTGCCAAATAATCATTAGCTGCTCTTATTTATAATTTTATGGTTATTAGAACATATACTTTTTCAACCAGTACAATGACTAAATTTAGGTTGTATATAAAATTCCATTTTACATCATTGTGCTTATATGTCATTACAAATAAACATCTTATCAGAAAATATTTATTTTTAAAAATGGCATCGTATAATGGTTAAAGTTATACCTGATTGCTAATGATAAGAGGCCATAACATTCAAAGTTGTTAAAGTTTCATATTTGCTTAACACTGCGGATTATAATGAGTTATATTTAAGCTATTCATCTGCATGTATTTGGCAGTATTAACTCGGATATTAATGAATTAAACAGATTCCGTATACTTAAAAATGTCTATGACAGAAATGAAATTAAAATTTGGTACCGTTAAGCAGGTTTACTTCTGGTTTTACTCTTTATCCATATATAGGAAATTCAAAATCTTGAAGTTATAGTATATGTCCCAAATCAGTACTTGTAAACAATTCTGCAGTGAGAAGCAATAATTGGATATTTTAGATTCTGGGATTTCTACTATATTTATTCTTCCTGAGTTGTCTTATATCTCTCTGTTGCTAAAGATATTAACATAAAAATTCACTATTGAAAGATGAATTTTTCTTTCTAAGCTACCTCAATAACAATTCACTATCCTGATTTTCCAAGTATTTAGTAACGCAACTGGATTCTCGAGGTTTCTGCTTTATTTGTTCTTCCGAAGTTGTCTTTGATCTTTCTATTGCTAAAGACATTAATATAAAAATTTAAAGTATAAAAAGTTTATTGCCATTGTTTTTCTCTCTTTCGTACCTCAAAGCTCAATAGGTACTATCATGTTCTTCCGGAGTTGTCATTTATCTTTCTATTGCTAAAGGTATTACATAAAAATAACACAAAAATTCACTACTGAAAAATGATTTTTTCTTTTTTAGCTACCCCAGAGTCTCAGAATTCACTATCCTGATTTTCCAAGTATTTAGTAACGCAACTGGATTCTCGAGGTTTCTGC
>CM063510.1:111999689-112007189 GCA_032207245.1 Pardosa pseudoannulata | reverse complement strand
GCTTCATTATGGGTAATGTTATAAAAGCAAATATCTCCGCATTGGAAATATTAATTTACTTTTAAATGTATCCTGTAATGTAAATTTAATGTACCTAACTGGTTTTTTTTCCATATATATATAAATCCATATAAAATATTTTTATTTTCTTCCCGTAAGTTAAGATGGTGGCATTAAGTATTTTCGTAGATAAAAAAACCCGTATATCTGATATTACTATTAGCAATTTTTAATAATTACTATTTCAAATAACCAAATAAATAATAAATTAAGTTATCCAATTTTTATATTTACCTATTTTTGATATTAAAAAAATACTTTTATTGAAAAATAACAAATTTATAAATAGAAAATCATTTTTTATTGATCAGTAAAAACTTCATAATTGACGTAAGTAGACATAGCTATTCATCTCTGCTAAAAGGAGATCAAATTGAGACGTGAACATAAATTGGAATAAAATACAGATAGTGATTGATTTATAAATTTTAAGAACAATTGTCTTTGAATTTAATTTGGTTTGGTTTGGTTGGTTTTGAGTGCTACGGTTTGCATTTTTGCAACATGAGGGCTAATGAGACCGGAACCTATAGCTCAAAGCCATGCACTGTTTGTAACCAGCCATCTACTTGAAGTCTTGTGTAGGGAGTTGAGTTTTTGGTTCGGTCTGACCATCCGTCAACAATGCGTTACGCAGGGGCTAAGTCAGCATTCCACCCATATAATTTAAAATAACAAAAAAAAAATGTAGATAATTCGGAGCGGCTACAAACTTTCATGGAACAGTGGGATTCGAAAACACGAGCTCCGGTATCGAAAGCCAGCACCCTAACAATTCGGCCATCGTCTGGCAGCCTTAATTTTAAATGGGGAAATAAGGAATTTATAAAGTATGTTAAGTTACCTAAAACAATTAAATAAAGACATTCATACAGTTAGATTGCTTTACAAAAATATATTTATGTTTTACTATCCCTAAACTTTCTACTCTCTATTTTGTGTTATGAACTCACGAATCAATTCTATCTCTTTGCTCTTTTATGTTTATTTTTCGCTCGTTGTCATTTTTGTGCTTACTGATAGAAGCTGGGATTAACGGGCTAAGGATAGATCCAGTTGCGTCATCACCTTTGATACTTTGATTGCTTTTTATAAACAGAGACTATGAATTATAATTTCTAACACTCAGATAACTACTACTGTCAAAATCTACTTTCTATTATTAATCTACTTTCTACTTTTTCTAACACCAAAAAATTATTTTGATAGTAACATAAATTACACTAAACTTAGATTGGGTTTTAAAACGCTTATATATTTCATTAAAAGGAAAAAAGGAATAGAAAATAGGGCAACTACGAAATTTATAAAGTATGTTAAGTTTCTGAAAATAACAATATAAAGACATTCATACAGTTAGATTGATTTTATAAACAGAGAGAGTTATGGAATTGTAGTTTCTAACACTCAGATAACTACCACTATCAAAATCTACTGTCTATTATCAATCTACATTTTACTTTTTCTAATATCTAAAAATTATTTAGATAGTACCATAAATTACACTAAACAGTTTGGGTTTTAAAACGCTTATAGATTTCATAAAAAGGAAATAAGGAATAGAAAATAAGGGAACTAAGGAATTTATAAAGTATGTTAAGTTACCTAAAATAACAATATAAAGACATTCATACAGTTAGATTGATTTTATAAACAGAGAGAGTTATGGAATTGTAATTTCTAACACTCAGATAACTACCACTATCAAAATCTACTATCTATTATCAATCTACTCTTTACTTTTTCTAATATAAAAAATTATTTAGATAGAAACACAAATTACACTAAACTTAGTTTGGGTTTTAAAACGCTTATATATTTCATAAAAAGGAAATAAGAAATAGAAAATAAGGGAACTAAGGAATTTATAAAGTATGTTAAGTTACCTAAAATAACAATATAAAGACATTCATACAGTTAGATTGATTTTATAAACTGATAGAGATATGGAATTGTAATTTCTAACACTCAGATAACTACCACTATCAAAATCTACTATCTATTATCAATCTACATGCTACTTTTTCTAATATCAAAAATTTATTTAGATAGTAACATAAATTACACTAAACTTAGTTTGGGTTTTAAAACGCTTATAGATTTCATAATAAGAAAATAAGGAATAGAAAATAAGGGAACTGAGGAATTTATAAAGTAAGTTAAGTTACCGAAAATAATTAAATGAAGACATTCATACAGTTAGATTTCTTTTATAAACAGACATAGATATGGACTTGCAATTTTTAACACTCAGATAACTACCATTATCAAAATATACTATCTATTAATCTACTTTCTACTTTTTCTAATACCGAAAAGTTATTTAGATAGTTACATAAATTACACTAAACTTAAATTGGGTTTAAAAACACTTATAGATTTCATAATAAAGAATAGAAAGTAAGGAACTAAGGAATTTATAAAGTCTGTTAAGTTACCTAAAATAACAATATATTCATACAGTTAGATTGCTTTTATAAACAGACAGATATGGAATTGTAATTTCTAACACTCAGATAACTACCACTATCAAAATCTACTATCTATTATCAATCTACTTTTTACTTTTTCTAATATCTAAAAGTTATTTAAATAGTAACATAAATTACACTGAAGTCAGTTTGATGTTAAAACGCTTATATATTTCATAAAAAGGAAATAAGGAATAGAAAATAAGGGAACTAAGGAATTTATAAAATATGTTAAGTTATCTAAAATAACAAAATAAAGACATTCATACAGCTAGATTGCTTTTATAAACAGAGATATGCAATTGTAGTTTCTAACACGCAGCTAACTACCACTATCAAAATCTACTATCTATTATCAATCTAATCTCTACTTTTTCTAATATAAAAAATTATTTAGATAGAAACACAAATTACACTAAGCTTAGTTTGGGTTTTAAAACGCTTATAGATTTCATAAAAAGAAAAAAAGGAATAGAAAATAAGGCAACTAAGGAATTTATAAAGTATGTTAAGTTACCTAAAGTAATTAAAAATAGACATTCATACAGTTAAATTGCTTTTATAAATAGAGATAGGAAATTGTAGTTTCTAACACGCAAATAAGCACCACTATAAAAATTTATTATCTACTATCAATCTATTTTCACTATCAAAAGGTTATTTAGATAGTCCCATAAATTACACTAAACTTAGTTTGGGTTTTAAAAAACTTATAGATTTCATAATAAGATAATAAGGAATAGAAAATAAGGGAACTAAGAAATTTATAAAGTTTGTTAAGTTACCAAAAATAACAAAGTAAAGACATTCATACAGTTAGATTGCTTTTATAAACAGAGATACGGAATTGTAATTTCTAACACTCAGATAACTACCACTATCAAAATGTACTATCTATTATCAATCTACTTTGTACTTTTCTTTATATAAAAAAATATTTATATAATAACACAAATTACACGAAATATAGTTTGGATTTTAAAACGCTTATAGATTTCATAATAAAGAAATAAGAAATAAAAAGTACGTTAACTGAGCAATTTATAAAGTATGTTAAGTTACCGAAAATAATTAAAGACATTGATACATTTAGATTACTTTTGTAAACAGAGATATGAAATTGTAGTTTCTAACACGCAAATAACTACCACTATAAAAATATACTATCAATCTATTTCCACTATCAAAAGGTTATTTAGATAGTACCATAAATTACACTAAACTTAGTTTGGGTTCTAAATCATTTATAGATTTCGAATAAACGTTTCTTAAAATCGCTAAAATAATTCACATCGTGCAAGTGGCTATTTTTAAGATTAAATGGCATTTGAGATATTCTGAGATTTGAGCTATTCAACATTCTGAATAAGAGAGCAATTACATTTCAGCGATATGTATCTTTCAATCCATTGTAATAAGGTTATTTTAAATATTTATAGAAACATTATGGATATTCACATTCACTTACCTGTTACCAGATGTAAATGCATACTGCATCTGAAATATTCCCTGTTATTCCATAAATTATTTAAATTTGCAAGTGCCGAATGAAATCTCGAAAACTTAACTTCACACTATACTAGATAAATAATCTTTCGAAACGGAGTCGTCAACGTTTGAAAGTTAACGGTATATTTCCCCCTAGGATTTCACTGTCTTGACCGCTTTAGTTCATACGAAGTTAGATTTTGACCGCTGTCATACTTTGTTCACATTTACAGTAATCCTTTCGCTCCCCAAGTTAAAATAGGTGAAAAGGTTATTTCTGAGCCCGTTGTCTTGGAGAGAATCATGAATGTTAAGTCCTTTTCCCTTGAAGATAACTGTAATTTAGAAGTTTCAAAACGGTGCACGTTATTGATTTCTATATTTATCTACCAGATATTAATACACATAAATATGGAAATAAACAGGCATGGGATACCGGAGGATAATTCGCCATTTCCTCGGTAGAGAATGTATATATGAAAAAGAAATTTCTGCAAAAATACGAATGTGGAAAAATGATGAAAATTATGCCATAATTATTAATTTACATTAATATACATTTATATATACATGCATACACACATACACATACTGTATATATCATATTAGCATATATTCATATACATACATATATATACATATACATACATAAATGCACACACATGCATATACTTGTGTGTGTATTATATATATATATATATATATATATATATATATATATATATATATGTATATATTTATACATATATATATATACATACAAACATACACACACACACACACACACATATATATATATATATATATATATATATATATATATATATATATATATATATATCATAAGATACCAGAAGGTAATACGCCATTTCCTGAGTATACAATGTTTATATGATAAAAATTTACTGCAAAATTGCGAATGTGAAAAAATGATCAAAATTATGCTATAATTATTAATATACATTTATATACATATACATGCATACACACGTACACATACTTGTATATATACATATTAGTATATATACATATACCTTCATACATACATACTTTATATATTATATATATATATATATATATATATATATATATATATATATATATATATATATATATATATATATAATATACAAACATACACACACGCACACACATATATATGTGTATATATTTATCATAGCATATCATAGTATTGAGCGTATAAGTCTTCGTAATAGAATATTATTGATTCAGTGTGTAATGAAAAGTTCTTCTGAGATCAGAATAAAAACTTTCACAAATCATTTATAAGGTCTGAACTTTATAAAAAATCTTTGATCATTTATAGAAAACAATAGATGTACAAGAATTGAAGTCCTATTACCTACTTAATAGCATTTAAAATTCATAAATTAGACAAATTTTCCATATTAAATAGAAGTTACTTTTTTTTAGTTTGCGATCCTGAATTAGTTTGAGCAACATAATTTTTAGCATGGTAAAAGTTAATTTTTAATTATAATTTATTAAATGTTTTAATATTTTTCCGTATTTTAAAATGTTAGATATCGTTAATGTTTTAAGATTACAGAATAAAGCAGATCTATTACCAGAGTTTGATATAAAAGTAGTGTCTTCTATGCATTTTCAAAACTGTTCTTTTGGGTGAGGGAATTTCATTTATATCCTTTGAAGTGAATTTTTCTATGTTATATAAAAAACATACTTCTTAAAATGACGAAAGTAAAGGGTTTTTCACAGATTGAGCATTTATTTAAAATTTGTAAAAAAATTCCTTCCAAAAAGAGCAGATCTTGTTGTTATATAATAAATCGAAAAAAAGATTTTCATAATAAAATTTTAAGGATGAAAAGGTCACTCCTTAAATTGCAACAAAATTTTATTAATTTGCAACAAAAAATTCACTGATGAGCACATCATTTATCGTGCAAAACATAATAGAATTATTCGTAACTAATGTGTGTCATTTTTGATAGATCTTAGTAGTTATCTCTCTTAAGTGTTGATTGATACATTTTACGATGTGTTGTTTAGAAACATTCAATCCGAAACAATGCTATTTTATATCACATTTATAGTAATAAAAGCAAGAATCTTCTATTTAAACATTTTTGGATAATGGTTTTGAAAATTTTATGAAGAAATCCTTTTCAAAAAGAAATATGTAAAATATTATATTATAAACTTCATAAATTTTCATGAACTTTCGTCTGTTATTGTATATTTTATTGAATAATTTATGTAATCAGGTTTAATTTGGCATTTGTTGCATGAATATTGGCGTATTTTAATGATCTGTAATGTGATTTCTATTGTAATTTAATTTTAACTTGCCAAATTGGCGAAATATTGGTTCCTTGGCGAAGTTTTTAGGGGAAATTTTTGGCGACTTGGTAACATTGTTTCTAGTATTTTTTCGAATATTCCAGGGTTTTGAGAAGCTATATAAATGGCTGTAGATGTCAGCTTGAGGTCAGTCAACTTAAAAACGTGTTAATGTACTTGTGTCATTTGGTGTGAGAATTTTGTATTGTCGCCAACCTAGAAAGTATTTCATCGTATTGGCTGCAATAAACGTACTTTCACTGCAATGCAAATAAAGTTTTGTTATTCTGTTATCCAGTATTTAAAGTGTACTCAATTCACGAACGCTACTATTTTAAAATTCGTAACAATATTATTAGCCTAATATAGTTAGAATTATTAAAATTTCCACTTTTATAAAAAAAGTAAGATGTGTTATGGAACCTCCTGTTGATGTACAAAGAGCATTCCATATTGATTCGTAGTCTTTCTGATCTCCTTCTATAATATATCAATGGGCTCTGAAAGATGAAAATAAAGTAGTAAATTTCTCATCTCCCCTTTCATAAAATTAATACAAGAATGATCCATAAAGCAGTTCAAGATTTACCTTCAAATGAAAGACGAAACTATCACAGAATATTTTGACATAAGGAATAATTACAGTCTTATGTCACAGTTAAAATAATTCTTTCCGAAAAGCAAGAAAAGATAGAAAAAATAACTATTTCAGAGAAACTGCTCATTTCAATGGTTTTAGAAAATGTCATCGCAAGTCATTGTTATTTAAAATTTCATGACATTTTTGCTGAAATGTAATTTATATGCAATTTATATTGAGGTTTCCTTTTATGAAATACTATTTCTTTATTATACATTATATATCTGTGTATGAGTAATAGCGTATGAGTGAAAACGACACATGAAGCTTAATAGATTCAGCCTTATATTCGTGTAAATTACTTTTCGAAAGTGTATTACTTTTTCTGCCTATTCAAGAGAGATTTAACACGACTTATCATTGCTTAAAATAATTATGATATGCTGAATCTATTAACCTATGAAATTTACTCCAAAATTTTACATAATATTTTACTCTTTGATTCGGTACTTACTATTGAGTGAGGTCTTTATCTCTCATACATACATATAAATACACACACTCACTCACACCTGC
>CM063510.1:111977189-111994689 GCA_032207245.1 Pardosa pseudoannulata | reverse complement strand
GACTAGTTTCATATTGACGCCTGTTTCTACGTAGTACATACATATCTTACACAAAAACGATTAGATGTAGAATGTTGAAACTTTATCTAGAAATTTTAGAGTATCTAGTTATGAACTTTCCATTTTGATTGTAATATGCACTTTACATACCAAAATATTTCGATGTAACATGTATAAACGCTGTGAGGCATACCTCAAAAATGTTTAGTCGTAAAAGGTTGGGAAGTTGTATTTAGAAATATTAGAACATCTAGTTGTGATCGTTATCTTTTATCTGCGATATAACGAAAAGTTTCAGTATAACTCTATTAACGGATTGAGGAATAAGTGAAAAATGATTTAGAATGTTGAATTTTGCATTTAAATTTATTATAACATCTAATAGCGCACTTCTTATTTTGATTTCGATCTGAATTGCATACAAAGAAATGTCTCAACAAATAAAATGTATAAATGAGGCATAATGCATGAGGCATAACTGAAAAACCTTTAGTCGTAAAAAGTTACTATTTTGTATTCGGGATAATTATAACACATCTGGTTGTGATCTTCTTCATTTAAATGGAAGCATCACCTATATAACAAAAAATTTTAGTATAACATACATTTACGCTTCTGAGCGTAATTCAAAAATGATTAGCCATAGAATGTTGAAATTTCGTGTTTTGGACCTTAATTTCATCTAATTCTGCCTCTCCTATTGATGTAAGTCAATCAAGGAAGATTAACCCTACAAAAAGGTAAGTTAGGTAATAAGTATCTTAGAGGCAACACGTACACAAATGTCTCCATAACATATGGTAACTATGAAACAGATTTGCTAAGGCAAAAGGAGTAATTGAATTTACGGACTCTGTGGAAATTTATATATGAACCTAGGATACATCTGGAGGAGTATCCAAAATGCTTATAGTAAGCAAATAGCAAAAGAGATACACAATTGATTGGGTGACAAGCAAGGGAAAGGAAGGGATATTGGAGAAAAGAGAGAGAGAGAGAGTGGCAGAGGGAGTCTCCTGTTTGAACAGCTATGTGCAAACTGGAGATCGGGAATCCTTGATATGATGCCCCAGTTGCCTCACTTCTAAATCCCGTCTTGTGGTACCTCAACCGACACCCCAGCTGTCCTGCGTTTCTCCCACTTATCGTCCTTGGATGTACTTCCAAGGTGTCCCTCTTTTCTTTAGCATCCCTTGAAATAGAAAGGGGAGTGATCCAATTATTACCGATGAGGATGCAATGAGAAACAAACAGGCTTTGTCCCATCTCCGGGACCTCCGTTATTCTGCTTTAAATTCTATGTGTTGTTTCTTCATACACACACACACACACACACACACACACACACATATATATATATATATATATATATATATATATATATATATATATATATGTGTGTGTGTGTGTGTGTGTGTTATACCACGAAAACGGTAACGAAATCTGACGGTATAAATCATCAATGATCCCCCGAAGTATCGGTGGTGATCCAAAATTAATGAAAAATAAAAGAAACTAGCCCATGTGTGGTTTGCCGGGACTAAATGTGGGTACAGATGGTTCAATAGATAAATCAAGTACTTTATATCTTCATTTTATTGACTCAAGGCAACTATAAGCAACTCTGCTGCATACATTTGCCAAGTCTGTAGTCAGAAAACTGATAGAAACTTGACTCCCTCAAGCGAGATAGACTTGCATATCTGTAAATAAATTAGTTAAGCAGCAGCATTTCTGTTGTTTGTTGTGGACCAGTTGGCCACTCGAAATTGCAAAATCTGCTTTCAGGGTCTAAATTGCGCAACCGAATCCAAACAAACTTGAAATCAATAAAGAAGTAAAATGGTAAGACTTTACTGTTGGGAAAACAGATTTGATTAAGCTCTTGAATTGACATTGTCTTTTACATAATGAAACGGAATTAAAACTGAGAAAAATAATTTAGATGTGTCTAAGTTAAAAATTTAATATATTACATTGTATATACTGATGTACCATATATTTAGTGTAATTTGAACTTTTTGACACGGAATCCACTGACGTCCTCGAAGTTTGTAGCGGTTAAAAATCCCTAGAGCTATAAATAATAAGAGACATTTGATCACTAAATATATGTCGAGTTGATTATTTGTCTTTTGAATACCAGTGCAAACTAATACAGCTCTTATTTTATGATTACTTAAAGCTTACAATTTTCCATAACACGGTACAACTGATATTCTTTCTAGAATGAGAAATATCAGACGTCTAATGAACATCATTCATCTGCAGGTACAGTAATAAAGCAAATTCGATGCATTCCCTAAGGTCTGGCATGAAGCCGGTTGCACTAATTGCTCTCCCTTTGGGACTTCTGCCAAAGGCGTAGAAATGGGAGTGTGTTAAATAGATGTACGCCAACCCTTGTTGTGAGATAAATGCAACGCATTTAAATGCCAAGGACCGGAATGCCTTTGTTTAAAGTATAGAATTCTCCTACCAATAAATAATTACCGTTACCTACAAGGATGTTTAGTACATATAATTCTATGTTATATCTGAACTTTTTTAAATGAATATTGGGTACTATTTTAAAACTCTTAAAATTCTTTAAAAGCTTAGCATACAGCACGCATAGGGAATACCCGCCACAGGCGGCACTTTACTCAGAAGGATAAAATCTCTATTGTTGAAATAATATTGACGAGACATGTTAATATATATTTATTTTTATTTTGATAAAATGATTTATTTAGTGGCAAAAATATTTTTCATAATGTACCAGTTAGTTTTTAAATAATATTTACTATAATTTTTAACTAAAAGTTTTCTTCGAGCAATCAAACTGATTTTAGGGGATAATTTATTAACATTAGATGTCAAATCATTTCTCTGCAATTGAATTTTGTTTTCTAGATTGTAAAAGTTCTAAATTTTGGATAATAAATCTCTTCAGCCTAGTATTTTCCTTGCTCTTAAAAATTCTCTATTATAATAAATTTTTTTATTTGGAAGTGAGGCAAATTAGATATCTGTCCCAGGCGATAGAAGCCTACACTCACTGTCGATTAAGGATATTATGACTGATTCTAAAACAAAAGAAAAATGTTTCCTCAAATTGAATAAGGCGATAATCAGCTATATGTTCATAACAAGAATTACAGTAAATTTCAAAACCATTTTTCTTTTCATCTTGGTACTACAACCTAAAGCAAGTCAGGGCTGTTCCAACGAGTTTTTTTTTCTATCGGAGTCTATTAGATGCTGTGTGTTTCCAGATAGTAATGTTAAATCATCTTAAGACTTCCTGAACATCATAAAGCCATCTGAGTGCAGGTGTACGGCGTTTTCAAGTGCATCCAGGTTTGCTGAGAGTTAATATCATATGTTGTTATTCTCGGATCTAAGTAAGTGTCCAAGGTACCATATTTGATAACTTTAACAATGTTTGGCTGTTTATAGAGGACTGCTGGTTGAATTCGTGTTTTATACAAAATAATTTTAGGTATATGTCTAGCTCCTTACATTGATTATAAATTTCATGATTGTATACAATTCACCAAACGTCATTTTATTAGACAGAACCGAATATTTTGCGTAGTATTTTTATTTAAAAAATTAACAGTCTGTTGTGAATATACTTACTCAGTGTCCACCTTTCGCTTCCACAGGGGACTACAGTTCGAATTAGCGTTTTATACATAATTTTGGCTCTGTTGCTACGGAGTCGGGATTTCACTTGGTTTCTTAAGCCAAAATAGCATCTGTTTGAATTGGTCAAGCTGTTTTCAAAATCAACTTTCAGTTCATTTCTTTGCTGATATTTGTTCTAGGATATTTAAACTTGGTAACTTTTTCGAAGGTGTGACTACTCACTACTAACGATCTCTTTCTTGGTTGATCATAATTATAAATTTTATTTTAATTTATTTATGATTAGGCCCATTTATTCTGCCTCATCATGAAGAAATACCAAAGCCATTATATCTGCCTTCTTGATCTTGCAATAACATTACAGCAGTTCAATTTATCCCCACATATCATGCAATATCTATTAATAAACAAAATATTATATTTCCATGTTCACTGATTTGAAAAATCCTAAACTTCACATTCCTGATTTTTTGTTACCATCTTTTATCTAGAACTCAATCAAGTTTGAAGCCACATATGGGGACTATATCCATAAAAGATGTCATTCATGATAAAAGTTTTTGGAAAATTTTAAACTATTTTTTATTAATTAAATTAGAATCTTCTGGCGAATATTAGGTGATTGACATAATGAAACTTGACATAGCTACTTCGATTTCTTTCTTCCCATTTACTTTTGCATGATGCATTGAATATTTGACAGCTACTGGCGAGAAAATGCAGCTTTGGACAAATAAGAAATTGAAATTAAAATTTTCAGAGCTTTATCACTTGGGACGTGATATTAATCTTTTACTGACAGTTAATTCATAGCTGTAAAAATTTTGTTATTACTCCTTTGACAAACAGAGACGAAATTTGTTGCTTCCGAAAAATACTTTTTATTTTCTTTTAACTGAACACTTATGAACCAACTAAGAACGTTTTATTCTGAAATTTGGATTGTTAACACATTCGCTGCCGATCACGCGCCAGCGCGTGATCAACATAGGGGAAAATGCATATATGACGTCAGGTTCGGCAGCGAACGTGGGACATTTGATTGATTGCAACTTTATCATTTCTGTTATTTTTCGTAATATTTGAGTCTGTGAGACTGAAATATTGTCTAGTATGTCATTTTAATTGTCAAATAACTGCTGTACTGAATACTGCTTTCAGTATAACTCTTTCTGATTTACTGATTTATGAACGCAACTTCGTTATTGGTACTTTCAGTGATGTAAATGAATTTTTCTTCAGGAAGTATCCAAATTACAATTGATTTTTAACTTCATACAAAAAAATCACAACACACATACATGCAAAGTACGTACGTACGTATATATATATATATATATATATATATATATATATATATATATATATGTATGTATGTATGTATGTATGTAATCGTCCAGGGGACCAACCAGCCCCGAACTTACATTTGAAAACTTCTTTTGAAATTGCCCCTATTATTATCCTCAGCCCGGGCATGCTGGGCTGCCAAGAGTCCGCTAATAGTCTGTTGGAAAGAAACGCATAGTCGTCGTGGCCGAATGTAATCTTTATTCATCCGATCAAAATTGCACAAAATCCAGAGATGTCTGAACCGGACGGTGTAAGAACGCTCTCTCTCTCTAAGTAATGCCAACCTTCTGCGAGAGACGGCTAAAACCCGTGTGTGGGAAAAATGATGAGGCACGTGTTATTTGCTTACAGAAAGTAACCTTTGACTAGAGCCATCTGCTAAGTGTGGCGTTCCAGATGACTATTATAGCTGATCATTACAGATTTTTCCTGGGAGAGTTATAACTTCCTAATTAAAATGCCAGCCATATCATTTTCTGTTTTGGGAATCATAGAAAGAATTCCGGAGTTATGCTGAAGGAATGAAAACATCCTCGTTAAAATTGGATGGCTGGGGAATATGGTTAATATAAAGAGAAGAAATTAAGATCTAGAATAATGAATGGGGAAAAGGGATAATTTTGGATAGACTTTAGGACTTAGATATTGATATTATTACACACACACACACACACACACACACACACACACACACACATATATATATATATATATATATTATACATACATACATATTTTTACATTTTTACAAAAGTATGTAATAAAACAAATCAGCAACGCTAAACGTGTTAACACTGTGTCTTGAAAAAAAAAATTGCAAACATTTGTGTCTTTTATTGTACGTTCTACCTAGTTACCAAGTATACAATACAGTATTTACGGGACAAATTTAAAGTATAGAAATTTTAAGAATAACTAGAAAAAGAGTAAAATATTAAAAAAAAAAGAACTAGGACATATACTTTTATTTCTGTTTTGCATAACTGCATACGTGTATGACAACAAAGTTCGAAAGCAGTAGGGCATAATTCGCAATTTGTAGACTACTGTTTGATAGAAATAAACTAGTTTCAGTTTTTAAGGCCAGCTTGTCAAACTTTCATCTACACTTATATTTAGGATATATGAACCGAAACAAAAATACTAAATTTGTTATCCTCCAGTGACAAGTTCTACTGAGAAAAAACTCTTTTCAAGGTTTATGTTATGGAGTATGAGAAACGTTATGATAAATTATGAACTCTAAATTATCTCCAAGATTTAGGAAAATAAACATTTAATAGAGTTTAAACACAAGCAAGAGAGCTTCTCTTACATACTACATACGGCAGGAAAATCCCTGGTATAGATGAAAAAGAAAATACCCTAAAGTAGAAGTTGTAGTAGTTTACAAACGTGGCTTTTTAATGACAAATAGATATCCTACAATGCATTGAATACAAAGAATTTGACTTTGAATAACTATGAATCTTGAATTTTGGTTTTCTTTTAAGCCAATTAATTATTATAAATGTTCAACAGTAATCAGTAATCAATAATTAAATCAGGTAATTGCTTTTTCAAGGGGGAGGGTCATAATTCTAAAAAATAATAGCCTGCATAATTTCTACTAAATTTTTTATTTTTGCCATTTTGTCTGAACTCAAGGGGGGATGTTAAACCCCTAACTCCCCCTTGCGTACGCTCCTGCTATTGTCAAATAAAATTGTCTTTAATGACGAAACACATTACGATGAATTGAAAGTACACAAAAAGAATTAAGAATTATGAATTATGCTAGGTATGAAACATATGTTTACCGATAAATACGCATGGAATACAGACAAAAATAAATAGCGTTGCAGATACACAGAATAACAAGCTATTAGTAATTTTACATTTGCTCAGATTTTAAAAACAAAATATAAACGTTACATGGTGATGCCACGTGTTGAAATAGAAAAATCGTTAGAACAGAAAGTACACAAAATAAAAATAAAACAACTATTATGAATTAGTAAATAAGTAAAATTAAATAGTAAGTCTTTTATGAAGACTGAACAGTTGAAGATTTTTCAGCACTTGCATAGGAAACTAGTGCTGTGCACATATATTACATACGGGCAAATCAGCAAAAAAGTTAAATATTAAATTAAAGTACTCGTTAACTGTGTAAATACTTCATCAAGAAAGAAAAAAGAACTTACAGTTTTCAGATTAGAATATAATTATATTTTTAATATTAAATTATTTTTTAGCAATTACCTACTCATAACTAATTAATATTTTACGTACATGCTATCAGTGCGACACTTATTGCAGTTTTAAAAGCTTTTTGTGCCAGACATTTCGGAGGGGGGGGGAATTTTGCTTGAACTAAGGTTTTATACACGAAGTAAAATAATAATAAATGATAATGAAGTTATAAAAGATATGGGAACATATTGTTTCATCGTAGATGACGAAATGTAAACTAAACCAAACATTTGTATATATATATATATATATATATATATATATATATATATTATATATATATATATATATATATATATATATATATCTGTAATGCATACGAGTGTGTTACAAATGTTAAAAAGCATGGTAAGCGTTACGTCCATTTTTTTACAACCTTACATTATTTCAAGTCTGTACATATCTACATTTTCATAAAGTATTTTGAATTATAAACAAACTACAATTTTTTACTATAAATCACGGAAAATACACAATCGGAAACACTGACTTACCTTCACACACATTTATGAAAGACTTAGTTTGAAATTTGCTCCCTAGATGGCACTACAAACGAAATACAGACTCCCTTTTTTTCTGTACGTCTGTAAATAAACATAAGAATTGAAACGAGACGAATGAGTTAAGACGACGGATCAATTGACATCGCCGATCTTAAGTCCCTAAATTAAGCTATTAGGAATTTCCTGTTCAGAATCTGTTTTATTTTATTTTAAATTTTTGCTTTGCCTAGACATTTGCGTAAGAGGCACTTTTCATTTCGTTTTAAACTAAAAAGAACAGTTCAAATAAAAAGCATGAAATTTCTGAAACACACATAAAAAACTCCGTTTTTCCCACCAAATGCATTTAATTTATTATTTCTAATCAATAAAAAAACTCTGAAAGACTATAAAATAAAAGCATTTTTAAAAAGGTTGGCGCAACAGAGGGTATTTTCGTAGAACAAAATATGTTAATCACATTTCAATGCATTTTTTAATTAATATAAAGTATATATATATATATATATATATATATATATATATATATATATATTATATATATATATATATATATATATATATATATATATATATATATATATATATATATATATATATTAATGTGTTTATACAAGGATATCCCTGTGCAGAGTTGAAACAGTTATACATGTGCACACATGCTTGTGTGTTTGTGTTTTTGTGTACACACACACATATATATATATATGAATGTATAAAAAATATATTTATATCTGTGTAAAATAAGTATGCATTCGTATTGTGCGGTGAAAACGTGTATGTGTGTTAGTGTATTACATTAATATACTGTAATAAGTCACTTTTATGGTACTTCACTTATGACCGGAGTTTGTAAAATTGTGTAACGTAAAGGTATAATGATACTGAGTGTCATGTAAACTGGTAAACTTGGATAACGATGCCAAATTTTGTTTCTTGTAGAAGAAATAACTGTAAAGGAAAGATAAAAAAGTGCTTACTTGTGTTCGGAAGTGTGATTATTTTTAGTCCAATTTGCTTGCATGGCATAATCGTTTGAAATTTTCTTTTCATACAGAGTGTAGTAAAAATATTTGGTAGTGAACACACACACACACACATACACATGTTCCCCTTTATTTGAAGAGTGCAGCATTGAAAATTATATATATATATATATATATATATATATATATATATATATATATTTCATATATATATATATATACATATATATATATGTGTGTGTGTGTGTAAAATTTATCATAAGCTCAATTAAATTACATTCCCCTCTCTTTATTCCAAACCGTAATGAAGTTTCAGTTAAAGCATGAAAATACTTCCTTTTCTCTAATGAATAAAACTGTTTACTTGCTTTTTCAGCTTTTTCTCTCATGTGGCTGACATTGAATTTTGACAAAGTATATTTCCAACCATTTGAGGACATAAAGATCATAAAAATACCCAACTAGACAAATTCATCTGGAAAAACTATGTCTGCCTCGATCTGGGGAAATAGGTTTCGGTCAGAATTGTAGCAGCTGTCTTGTTAAATGGATGTGCTGCAGACACCTTTGGTTAGTAGGATCTCGGCTGGAGGGAACTCCACTCTGTGCTAATTGAAAAAAGTAAAAAGCTACTGATGGTGTAGCCATTGTCTTTCTTTACATAGATACAGAAAAAAATAAATTGTGAGTGTATTGGAGTGTTGACTTCTATGACGAGCCATCACGTAAATATAAATATATATATATATATATATATATATATATATATATATATGTATGTATATAAATATACATGTATACTGGGTGATATAAAAATGAGGACGAACTTTGAAAATGAATAATTCGAAAACGAATGAAGATAAAAAGTAGTCCTTTGCACCAAACAGATGGAATAAAAACCGAATTTTGTGTGTCAACGAAAAATAACAGTTCTGTTGGTGACCAACAGTTGGCGCTGTCGGATTTCTGATGTAGGGGTATGCACAACAACAAACTATATCAAAAGGAGAAACTACAGAGGTAATTTTAGTCGAAGCTTGTATGCATCGAAATGCTGTCCATGGTTGAGAAAGCCCTCTTAGTTAAATTGTATTATAAGAATTCGGAAAGTGCCATTGCGGCATTGCGAGCACATCGCCTAAAGTGACAGTCCGGTGTGTCTTCACCGATGATTTCATAATTGGTCTATTTTTTTTTCGAGGAAGTCACACAGACGGGTTTCAAAACTGTTTCTGTCACTAGTCAGCGACGTAGCACTGTAACAGAACAACCTTGTTCCTTAACTGCAAGCGCGACTGGCCCTCCAAACTGTCACCTTTATGCAAGATGGAGCAACGCCTGTTACGCTCAACATTTGGGAAGGATCGCATTATCAGTCCCTACTTTAATGGTCTCAAAAATCTCCCTATCTGACACCCTGTGCTTTTGGCTGTGGGGATTCTTGAAGTCAAAAGTATACCGCGACCAAACGGCATCAGTAGCAGCACTGAAAGATGCCATCCACCAAAATGAGTCTTCGATAACGCATGAAATGCTACTAAATGCTGTGAACAGTATGATGACTCGTCTTACAGCTGTACTATTGAATGATGGACAGCACATTGAACATTTACTGTAGTACTAATTAACTGTAATTAAGTTGACTTGTAAGTTGCCAATATTTTTTTATTTCTAAATCATCTTTTGGGGCAATAAAATACTACAGTGCCATCTGTTGGTCACCAACAGAACTTTTTTTCGTTGACATACAAAATCCAGCTTCTTTTCATCCGTTTATTGCAAACCGTATCTTCATTCGTTTTCGAATTATTCATTTTTAAAGTTCGCCCTGACTTTTGGATCACCCGGTATAATGTATGTCAGTTCTAAAAAGGGTGGATTTGGAAAAATTAAGCGAGTTGTAAACGATTTAAAAGGGAACTATTTCGTAACAACAAAACAAATGAAAACACCCACGCTCGCGTAATCTTTTAGCGTAATTCCGTCAAGCGGATGCATATTCGTAGGGACTTGATGAGTAAGTAAAGCGATGAGAGGCAGTTGGCGAGGACACATAGAACTGTCAGCAGCCTCCATTCGTGGCTCCGCCAAGAAGTAAATGAAAATGTCGCAGGTGACGCCTAAAAGGGAAACTATACTTTTAATAAAGATATTGTTTAACAAGAAAGACTGCTTCTTTCATTCGCCTTCCACTGGATACTACATATATAAAAATAAATATATGTATATACTATATATACTATGTATATATATATATAAATATATATATATATATATATATACTCATACATATATATATATATATATATATATATATATATGCACATATAAATTTACTTATACATATTGCCGCATAAAGAAGATTTGCCAATGAGCTCAGTGGCCGAATGGTCAAAGCATGAGATCCAGACCCGAAGTTTGTGGGTTCGAAGCTCACCATGGCGATTGATCCAAAGTATGAATTTTTAATTTTAAAATGTTATTTATTGTTGCCTTATGTTCACAAACATTCTAGATGTTTCTTTAATATGTAAATTAGTTATTTCTTGAATATTCTGTTCGGGTATAAAAGCTGACACCCATTAGTTGTAGCCAATTTCTCGATCTTGTAAAGTTGCGAGTTGCTACTTTGATTCAATAAATTCGTCTGTTAGGCTAAACGGCCTGTTCATTCGAATCTTCATGACTATATATGTGTATATATAAAGCCTTTCTATATATCCTCACGATTCACAAGTATATTAGAATTTCTTGCATGTATTTAGAGCTAATCCTGTTTTTCTTAAATTATAAGTATTATAAAGGCATTCTGTTTTATAACAGAATATTTCTTTTCAGAATATTCTGTTTTATAACAGTTTATAACATACATTCGCGATGAAATATGGCAAAATATTAATAAAATAAAAAAAGAAAAAAGTATTGATAAAATTTACTAGAAAATAGAGAATCTATCTTTTGAAAATTTTCAAAGAAAGAAAATATTCTAAATTTTTATACAGTGCTGAATTAGTTATATATCACCGTATTTTCATATAAATCCTTCTTGAAAATTTTGCATACCTTTCTACATCTAGTGCACTCATAAATATATGAGTTACTTTTCTCTATATATGAGCTAATCTTTTAAATCGAAAAGTACAAAAAAAAAGAGCAATCTGTTATTAAAATATTCGGAAAGAAAAATCGAAAATGCATTAATGAAACGACAGTAAAAAAATGTTCTTTCGGGGTAAAAAAAAGAGCTTTCCTATTTTCCCTTAGGAATCTCAAATTCCTCTCTAAGCAGCAAACAGAATCTCACAAACAGAAATATTTACAATTTACAAATCTTTACTATAAAAAAAAACAAAATGCACCAGAGATGTCTTGCCTGCATTCTTCTAGAAATAAAAATGTTTAACTGCTAAACTCTAGTTTTTAAATCATCTCGGGAGATCAAAGCAAGTAAATTGGACAATCAAAATCCGTTTGTTTGGCAGAAAATAGAGGAAAAAAACTGTATATAAAGCAAAATCCTCTTTCATCTCACTCTATTGTACCGGAGAAATCACTTTTTCTACTACTCAAAATGCATTTACAGGTAGGTTGCATTTCGAATAAAAGATAAAAATGAGACAATACAACAATGGCGGAATTGTAGCAGCAACAGTTCTCGAAAAGCAAACGGGATTTTGTTTTTCTTCCTTGCGTATAATGAAAAGCTTTTTGTTTTAAGAATAGCTTTATTATGAAAATGTTTTGTCGCAGTGAAAGGGAATATTATCTTATAATTACGGTAAAGTGATCATTTAAGTCGGTTTTATTACGGGCTAATGAGCTGACTTCAGTTTTTTTCTTTAGATGAACGTATGGATTTATTCTAGGCTTAACTCGGCAGTTAACTATTCGAGGGACGACAACAAAATATTCTTTGAAATCTAACAAAATTAGTTTTAAATTTTATCTGTGAAATTCTACTTTAGTCTCACCGACGTTGATGCCCAGTTCAGAAATTTTATGAGGAATTTATTTGATTTTGATTTATTTTAATTATAACTTTGCCTTTTGCAAACTTATTCAAACAAATAATGATAATAGTATAACGTAACTTATCGATTTCTCTTTTTTACTTTTGAACATTTAACTCTTTTTATCCTGGCTGTACTTATAAGTACGGCTTCAATCAAGCACCTATATATTCCTAATAAAGCCGTTTTTCTTGACGGTACTCACAAGGACATGAACGATGCAGTTCCTACAGCAGAAAAGAAATGACAGCACCAATCAGGAATCCTTTTTAATAGCATAGTAGGAATTTTATAATTGGCGTTCTTCATTCGAAGGTCATTTTGTGGTACAGTTGATACACGTGTTGTTCAATTGAATAAATTTAGTGGTTTATTACCATTTATTTGGTACTATTTTTTATAGAATTCTATACTTCGCAGGTAAGCATTTCATTTGTTTTATTCATAATTTAAAGTTTTATTTTCTATCATAGAGTCAAAAATATAGGTTGGTACTAGAAAATACTAGCTGCAAAATTAACTACTAAAATATAGTAAAAATTAATTTTCATTTTTCTATGATTATTCTTCATTAAAACTTATCTAATAATGCAGAAATGCAGTAAGAAAGTTGATTGTAAATTAATTCAGGATATAAAGGGTTAACAAAATCTTCAGTTGTTTATACTACTATTGAGTGTTGGAGACGTCTATTTCAGTACAAGCTTTCGAATGATAGGTTTATTTTATAAGGTTTAATGTCAGTCAAATCTAAAATGAATTTATTATGACAAACGAGATAGTTAACACTAGATTTACCGAACATGTCATTTTGACGCATGACGAATTTTATAAAGAAAATTGTAAAAATCTCCTTCATTTTCATTTTACCTTTTTTTTCACTTTTTAACTCTTAATAAAATCTTCAGTTGTTTATACTACCATTGAGTACTAGAGAGTTAGTTCTCTTTCAGTATAAGCTTCCAAATGATAGGTTTATTTTATAAGGTTTAATGGCACTTAAATCTAAAAAAAGACATATTATGACAAACGAGTTAATTAACATATAGTTTATGGGACGTGTCATTTTGACGTATTTCGAATTTTATAAGGAAAATTACAAAAACCTTTTGCATTTTTATTTTATCTCTTTTTTATTTTTTAACACTTAATAAAATCTTCAGTTGCTTATACTACTATTGAGTGCTAGAGAGGTCTCTTTCACTATAAGCATCCGGATGATAGGTTTATTTTATAAGGTTTAATAGCACTTAAATCTAAAAAGGACGTAGTATGACAAACGAGATAATTAACACTAGATTTACCGAACATGTCATTTTGACGCATGACGAATTTTATAAAGAAAATTGTAAAAATCTCCTTCATTTTCATTTTACCTTTTTTTTTTCACTTTTTAACTCTTAATAAAATCTTCAGTTGTTTATACTACCATTGAGTACTAGAGAGTTAGTTCTCTTTCAGTATAAGCTTCCAAATGATAGGTTTATTTTATAAGGTTTAATGGCACTTAAATCTAAAAAAAGACATATTATGACAAACGAGTTAATTAACATATAGTTTATGGGACGTGTCATTTTGACGTATTTCGAATTTTATAAGGAAAATTACAAAAACCTTTTGCATTTTTATTTTATCTCTTTTTTATTTTTTAACACTTAATAAAATCTTCAGTTGCTTATACTACTATTGAGTGCTAGAGAGGTCTCTTTCACTATAAGCATCCGGATGATAGGTTTATTTTATAAGGTTTAATAGCACTTAAATCTAAAAAGGACGTAGTATGACAAACGAGATAATTAACACTAGATCTACGGAACATGTCATTTTGACGCATGACGAATTTTATAAAGAAAATTGGAAAAATCTTTTGCATTTTTTGATTTTTATCTCTTTTTTATTTTTTAACACTTAAAAAATCTTCAGTTTTTATACTACTAATGAGTGTTAGATAGGTCTCTTTCAGTATAAACTTCCTAATGAAAGGTTTATTTTATAAGGTTTAATGGCACTGAAATGTAAAAAGGACATACTATGACAAACGAGTTAATTAACATATAGTTTATGGGACGTGTCATTTTGACGTATTTCGAATTTTATAAGGAAAATTACAAAAACCTTTTGCATTTTTATTTTATCTCTTCTTTACTTTTTTACAATTAACAAAATTTTTATTTGCTTATACTAACATTGATTGCTAAAGAGGTCTCTTTCAGTATAAGCTTCCGGATGATAGTTAATTTTATAAGGTTTAATTGCACTGAAATCTGAAATGGATATATTATTTCGAACGAAATAATTAACACTAGATTTACGGGACGCGTCATTTTGACGCATTTCGAATTTTATAAATAAAATTACAAAAACCTTTTCTATTTTTATATATCTCTTTTTTACTTTTTAACACTTAATAAAATCTTCAGTTGTTTATACTACCATCGAGTGCTAGAGAGGTCTCTTTCAGTATAAGCTTCGGAATTATAGGTTTATTTTATAAGGTTTAATGCCACTTAAATCTAAAATATAGAATGACAAACGAATAATTAACACTAGATTTAGAACATGTCATTTTGACGCATCGAATTTTAAAGAAAATTAAAATGTCTGCTTTTCATTTTATATCTCTTTTTTACTTTTTAACACTTAATAAAATCTTCAGTTGTTTATACTACCATCGAGTGCTAGAGAGGTCTCTTTCAGTATAAGCTTCGGAATTATAGGTTTATTTTATAAGGTTTAATGGCCCTGAAATTTATACAAGGCATATTATGACAAACGAGATAATTAATGCTAGGTTTTCGGGACGAGTATTTTAATGCATTTCGAATTTTGTAAGGAAAATTACAAAAAGATTTTCCATTTTTATTTCATCTCTTTTTTACTTTTTAACACTTAATAAAATCTTCAGTTGCTTAAACTACCATTGAGTGCTAAAGAGGTAGGTTTCTTTCAGTATAAGCATCCGGATGATAAGTTTATTTTATAAGATTTAATGGCACTGAAATCTAAAAATGACATATTATGACAAACGAGTTAATTAACACTAAGTTTAAGGGACGCGTCCTTCTTACGCATTTCGAATCTGATAAAGAAAATTACAAAAACTTTCTGAATTTTTATTTTATATATTGAACTGACTTTTATCCATTGAACGAGGTAAATAAACATTGAAGTCTATTTTCTTTAAAAGTGTAAAAAATTGAGATTTTCTATGGGGTATACCTATTCCTACGGATATGCTTCAATTTGACACGATCGTAATATAGACGAAATTTTTAGTAAATTAGTTCTACTCATGCAAACATTAAAACAATAATAAATATTAATGTACCGACAATACTTCAATTCGTTATTCGATATTGTTAGTTCAAATGAAACAAGCAATTAGCAATAGTAGAAAGAACTAAACGCAGACTCTCAATTGAAGTCAGAGTGTGAACAAATTTTGAAGGTTTTAGTTGCTTGGTTCGAGTATTGAAAAATAAAATACTAGAATATTTATTGAATTAGTAGTATTATTGTAAGCCTCAATATTACTCCATATTTTTATTTTTTTACTTATAGTGTATAATTACATTGCTTTCTGAGTGCTGTTATATGTATTCATTCAAGCGTCAAACGTACGTGTGTTCGTAGAGATAGGTATGTAAGTATTGTTAACCGAAACAGACAATTAGAAAAATCAGTAAAACATATGTATAGTTACAAACCATTAAAAACATATGTAAAATCAAGAGATTTGAAAAAAATAGATAGGAAAAACAAAGTTTAAAGTGATATCCCTAATGAATGCTCTAATTGAATTCTTCTTGGTATCACAATGTACTAATTAATTAGTATGGTATCAGAGAACACTGTGAATTAACAATATAAAACACTGATGCCTCATTCTGATTTTTAATACTATTTTATTTGAATTCTACTTATTTTATATCTTCTCTCTCTTTTAACACTTATTTAAACAAATAATTATAATATTTTTCTGCTTTTATTTTATACATATTTATGCTATGAGTCAACTAAAATCTGCATGTTCCTTGATAAAAATTTCTACAAACAGTACTGTTCTGAAATAAGACTTAGAATTTGGGATGACCTACACTTTGATAGAACCTGTCCTGCTATTTCATATAGAAATAAGTACATTATAAAGAGTAAATACTTATTGTGCAAATTTGTATAGATTATATACAAGTATGTACCAAGCTCTTCATAAAATAAAATAATTTTTTACGCATTTTATGCAGCATCGGAAAAATAATAATTTTAAATTTCTATATTTTATTTTAAGATTAGATTATAAATAATTTTATGATTATAAATTAAAAATCAAAATTTCGAATTTTTGGATCTTTTAACTTAAAATAATATTCTTATGAATTAATCAGATTAGATCAGTAGCAGATCAATTAACTTTCATTTAGACAATCTAATTTTTCTAGATTTGTTTCTAAATTTTCTATGGACACATATGCGCAACCAATAACCATAAAGAAGATTCATTTCGCCGAAAAGCACGATTGTAAAAATCCTCCTTTTTCAAGTCCGAAAAAAATAATTATGAAATATTTTCGAGCTCTTTATTCCCCTGGTAAAATATTCTCAAATTAATCAGATTAGATCAGAAGCAGATCAATTAACTTTCATTTAGACAATCTAATTTTTCTAGATTTGTTTCTAAATTTTCTATGGACACATATGCGCAACCAATAACCATAAAGAAGATTCATTTCGCCGAAAAGCACGATTGTAAAAATCCTCCTTTTTCAAGTCCGAAAAAAATAAT
>CM063510.1:111954689-111972189 GCA_032207245.1 Pardosa pseudoannulata | reverse complement strand
TGGCTTATTGTTTTCTAAATATAGAACTAACCCTTATCAACAGAGATGATGAGTATACATTTTTAATCAATAAACCATGAACCAAGCCAAGACAATGAAAATTATTAAAACTACAATAAACTGTGAATTATAAAAATGTGTAAATTATTGAAGAAGTTCAATACACGATTCTTTATCACCATTACTACTCAGAAGGTGAGACAACGGCGTTCAGTGATGTCATACACCTATTTGTGATCTTTATTTCAAACTATTTTATTTTGAAACTGCAAGAGGGGATAATATAGAAAGCGTGGGGATAACACATAAGGAAATCGAAGTTGTTAAATCGGAAATACTTTCAACAATAAATTTATAACAATTAGATCTCCAATACTTTAGCCTGTTTTCTTCTTAAGCTCAACAGCATTTTGCATGGCAAGGCTGTCTCACTGATCTTCCTCCAGTTGACCTTATCAGTCACAACGGCACTCCATTGGTTGACTCCAATTAAATTGAGATCCTTTTTAACATCATATAACCATCGTGTAAGTGGTCGTCCTCCACTTCTAGTCCCTTCAATTTTCGAAAAAGTCATTTTTTTGGTAGTAAAAGCATCGTCATATCTGTACAGATGACCCAGCCACCTAAAACGTGATATTTTTATAATTCTCGCAATGTCAGTCCCACCATATTTCCCATATTTTCTCTAAAGTTCATGATTGCAAACAATTCTCCACTTGTTGTTCCCTTGAATAGGTCCGAAGGTTTTCCTTAAGATTTTTTTTTTCAAAATTGAGCAACTTTTCGTCTTCTGCTTATTTGAGGGTCCAACATGCACTTCTATATAGAACAATGGGTGATTAAAGTTTTATATACGCTCAAAATGGTGTTTACAGAAATTAACTTACACTTGGATTGGATTTTGAGGCCATAAAAACTTTTATTAGTCAAAAAGACTCTATTGTTTATTTCAATTTTCAGATCGTTGTTACATGAGATCAGGGTTCCTATGTATACTCAAGAGCCGAAACATTATTACCACCTGTCAATAACGAATTGGCCCACCTTTCAGCATTCATGGTCTGCTCTACCCCAACCACGGGCCCCAGAGACGCCCAAGAGAATGTCTCCAAACATAATACCACCATCACCGGCCTGTGTATGACCTACTGTACATTGATGGATCAACTGTTCGCCTGGAAGACGGCGTATCCTGACACGGTCATAGGCATGATGAATGACAAACCGTGATTCATCTGACCAGGCAACTCTCTCCCACTGATTCATGAACCAGTCGCGATGTTCCCGGACCCTGCGTAGGCACAGTTGGCGATGTTGCTTGGTCAGCATAGGCACACAAGTGGGACATGCGTAGCCCCATATCCAACAGTGTCCACTGAACAGTGTGCTCCGATACTATTCTACTTGGCCCTGCATTGTATTGGGTTGTCAGCTGAGCCACTGTCTGGCTCCGGTTTTGCTTCACCATGCGAGACAGTCTCCGACGACCTTTTTCTTTGATAGCGTGTGGACGTCCAACACCATGTCGTCTACTGCTGGTTTCACCGTCATTCATCCATTTTGCATAAGTACTAATAACTGTAGATCATGAACAATCTACGAGTCGTGCAATACTTGTTCCGAGTCTTCGAACCATTACAATCCGTCCTCTATCAAAATCGCTTAGATCCGCAGCCTTTCCCATCACACACAGAAGTAAGGGAAAGAATGATACTTCAGACTCTTCAGCAGCAGTGAAATACCACTTCCACGTGATCACGAGCCTTCCACGTCATTCAGGCGATCTCATTGCAAAATGTAGGGGTGGTAATAATGTTTTGGTTCTTGCGTGTAAGTAAACGGTTTTACAGTTTCAAAACACGTTGTTTTATTGTTTTATAGTTACTGTTAGTATTATATTTACTATTTTATTGTTTTACAGTGTAACAGTAAAAAAGTAAAACTATTCTACAGTTTTAGTTTACCATCTTCAAAAGGGACAAATCCTGATATTTTTTGTTGAAATCAAAAATTATGTTTTAATTTTATATGTTACGATCCTTTACTGGTGTAAATTTCATGATGAAATCAAGTTCATTAGAAGCATATTGAGTACAAGAGTATAAACATGAAAACTAGAGATATAGCTATTCCTTGAATAAAGAATTTTTACTCAACGATCCATTTCATAACACCCAATTTATTTTAAAAGTTTTTTCATGACCAATGTCTATTAACAACAAAGTAAAAGAAAAAATTTCATTTACTTCTATTTCAAAGCGAATGCCACATATTAAAAAGAACTTAACGGTAATTACATAACGTATAAAGTTAATTATACTCTGGTCATTCTGTTTCTACTTCATCAGTGCGTAAATGAGCTTTAAATAACATCTTCCTAGACAAAAGTAGAGCAAAAGGCTGGTAAATGAACTGGGGTAGTCGCTTTTAACTTGGCACAAGTACCGCAACAAATATGTAGAAAAATGAACAGGGGAATTATGATGGATGAAACAGTAAACGGTGATGTAAGATAAAACGATTTCATTTAATGTTCATGATAATTCATAACTCTCTATACGATAGCAAATTATTTTTATAGTTTGTTGTTAAATACATAATGAACGACCTTGTGGTTCCTAAGTACAAATCCTAGCTATTCAGCCATCAACCAATCCTTGATGTTGGATAAATAGATACCAGTACATCAAAATTATGTATGATGGCGATATTTTCACATAGAATCAAGAACGATATCATGTGACGGATAGTAAAAGAAAAAAATGTCTGATGGTAATATTTTCACATAGAATCAAGAGTAACATTATATGACGAAAAGAAAATAAAGATCTGATAATGATATTTTCTTTATAGCTAAAAGAGAAGCATCCAATTTTCAAAATCCTCCTCATTTAGATGAAATACAATGGAAAATAAAAGAAAACTATTGACATCATAGTGCTATTTATAATGATAAACCAGCATTCACCGGAAATTCAAGATTTACCTTCGTATCTATAAAATAACACTTCATCTTTGTAAACTTTATTTAACGTTTGTAAGCTTTCATTAGTACTTTTACTGAGTGTAACGCAAAACGATATTGCATGGCATAACAGAATAATTGCTGCAGATTAAGAATATGAAGCTATTCACAATGGATTACTATTATGCCACTGAATATGTGTTGTGAATTAAGAGAAGCTACCGAACTGTTGGAATACGTCAATGGCATTCCAATAAACTTGTGTTCCTTGGGGATTTACTAGAAATGCACAGAAAAATACTTTCTCGCTGCTTCTGGTACATATCTTGTAGAATGTTTATTTTAAGCTCTGCTCAGTGACTCTCTTTTTCGACAAAAATTCGAAAACTACTCATTAATTACTTATTCCATATGAAAAAGTAATACAAAGATAGCTTCATTGAGTATAGGGAAATATTAATAAACGTAGTGTTACTAGACCTTTTTGTGTTATTGTAGATATTTGTGAAATGTTTCAATCCCAAAATATCTACTAAAAACTTATACAGAGTTTCATGTACTTAAAAGTGACTGGACCAGGAAATATTTTTACAGTTGTTAAAATTTCAGAATAAATTATATTGATAAATTATTTTTATTTCGTTTTATGGCTCGTTCCGACTAAATTTTTCTCCTACTTAGTATAAGTATTTACAAGGTTACGACTTTATAAATGCTCAAGTTTGGTTCCAAAATTTCACTTTCAATTAATAATTTATATTATAACTTTAATCGCCATAATAATAAAAATCAAGTCTTTTGGAATACTGAATGAATGGTTTATAACGTAGACGAATAAAATAAGTTTGACCCAAACGACGAATTCAGATTGCTCACCTACCTTAATTGTTTCCCAGTTCCTTTTACTATTAATGGTATTCCTCCTAGCTCAAAACATTTCAAAAATCTCAATAACTTTTTACGGTTATTCAAATTCAACCCGAAGCTGCAGCCATCAGAAAGTGATCCCAGATCTTCAGCGTAAAGTCTAAACCAAAATTGTCCCTCACAGATGATTTAAAAAGCGTTCAAAACATCATTTTACATTTATGACTCCGGATATATAAACAGGAGGGGGAAAAAACTCTTTATTTCCGAAACGGTACTTTCTGAGAAGCCATACTTTTCTCAATAAAAGAATCTCTCCTCCACCCCCTCTCTCTCTAAAAAATAAATAAAAGATCTAGAACAAGAAACTTTTAGTATAATTCCTCCATTTTGTGTATTCTGCCTCGGAACCGATCAAAGTGAAATCAAGTTTTAAAAACGGACGTAAACATTTCTTGCAGTTCACCAGATGGAACGCTTTTACCATCTTATCGAGAAATGCTCTCCATCTGTGAAAATGGTTCCTCTTTGCAAAATGGTCCACATTACTTAGAAGGCTATTTCCTTATAATTTTTTTCTTCCGGAAAAACGTCGAATACACCGTAAGCATTTGAGAATAGTAAATACAAATTTAACATTTAGAAATGCGTCTGGTGTTTTAGCAAAAAAAACTTCTTCCTTTTATTCGATTTCAAATTCAATTCGACTTCGACTTTTTTTCCCTTTTCCTTAATGATAGTAGCTTAACCCTGCATATCACGAGACAAAGCATTCGAAGATCTCTACACTTTTTTGAAAGTTCTAGATTTTAGTTAACTTGAGATATAGCTCTCTCTTTGTTTTTTTGACACTGTTACTAAAATCTACAGTTAATTATGTTACTAGTGAATGTCAGAGAGAAGTTTTTAAAGAAGAGGCAGTCAGTTGGTTCAATGGTTTTAGGACGTTTAATGACAATGAAACGTAATCAAGGACGTATATACCAAGCTAGATAATTAACAATGGACACTGGAAATAGACAATGGACAACGTCAGTACAACGTATGCATAATATACATGTTGTTGTTACTAATCCAAGATTGTCTAGTAAAACTAGATAATCTCCATAAATCCAAAAAGACACAAAAAGCCCAAAATCAATAGAGGATCTTGGAGAATCTCGTCCTGTTTAAAGTCCAAGCAAGCTAAAATATGAGCCGGGGTCACCCTGTGAGCAACACACCAATGGCACATTGAAAAAAATCTTCTGTTCCTGCTTGAAAGTGTTACACTGAAATGGCCACTCATAAGCCTCGAGAAGGCCGATTGATATTTTCTAAACGAAAGTCGAAAGGATCCTCCTGGGCTTCTTCCAAAATACCACAGGCGACTGGGAGGAATCTTCCAAGTCGGTTTAATGCCATCTTCCTAAGGAAGGAGATCTTAATATATGAGAGACCCACAGTGGTTCACCTTCTCCTCAGTGGCCGTCCTATCTAGGTAGTCTGCCCTTTCATTTATGTCGACATCTACATGAGATGAGATCCATTGAAAAAGGATAATGTGTCCAGAAGGAAGTCGAACGAGATCTAAAATACCCAGGCTTGTCTTGTCCCATATAACAGTCCAATTAGATAGGTGTTGTATTGAAGCACGACTGTCATTCAAAATCCAGACATCGTGTAATTGTCTCTCAATTTCATACGCTTAATGCACGCCCTTCGTAATATATAGGGTGTTTCAAAAATGACCGTTATATTTGAAAAATCAATAAAAACTAAACGGACAGTGATAGAAATTCTCAGTGTATTGCATTATGATAAGGACAATAGTAAATTTTCAGGCAGAAAAATTTTCAAAATTACTTACAATGTTCCACAACAGATGGCGCTGCAGCCTGGAAAAATCTAAACTACAATATTTTCCAGATATCCACCATGCGCAGCAATAATATGGCGTATTCTCAAATGAAAATATCAGAAACCGGTGTAAACGTCTCAGGCGGGATGGCTTCACATTCAGAACAGATGTATTGTTCCAGTTAATCAATTGTTTCTGGATAGTGGCGGTACACCTGGTCTTTTAAGAGTCCCCACTGAAATATATCGTAGTTTAGATTTTTCCAGACTGCAGCGCCATCTGTTGTGGAACATTGTAATTTTGAAAGTTTGTCTGCCTGTTAATTTACTATTGTCCCAAGCATATTGCAGTAAACTGTGAATTTCTATCACTGTCCGTTTAATTTTTATTGATTTTTCAAATATACCGGTCATTTTTTAAACACTCAGTACATAAAAGAGTATATACAAAGGTAAGCAGGTAAATACACAAGTAAATCATGAGAATGGGAAAAGGAAAATGATTAATAAAGCAAAAGTTCAAAGGAAGATTCTTGATGACTGTTTAATTGGATCCATTTTGGCATGGCAGTGTACTAATTAATTCGTATTGTAGCAAGGAACCCTGCTAATTAACCGGTATGTACAGGTTCTCTAGTACCATTTGTACTTCGTGATACTAAAATGGATCCAATTAGAGCAGCCTTAAGGAATTTTGCTTTGAATTTTTTGGAAACTTGTACAAAGAAAGAAATGAAGAAATAGCAAATCTTACTGACTATGTTTCTGGGTAACTTTGCAAAAGTCCGATAGCTACATCAGTCTTACGTCCCTATATTAAGCCTACCCTAATATAGCCTGAACAAAGATGGTGTCTCGTTCTGAATTTTGAGCACTAATTTATTTGAATTTGATTTATTTCGTTCACAAATTTGTACATTTTAAAACTTATTCAAACAAACAATAATAACAGTAATTTTCTACTATACTTTTATAAATATTTTTTGCTATGAATAGTCTAAAGTCAGTATTTTAATTTGTTTTACATATCTAGCAAATTACTACCGAGGATATCCGAAAGACAAAGCTGTAAATACAAAAGACAAAGTGCAAAAACATTATACTTTGTCATAAAGGCCAATATCCTTGAAAAAAACTGATAAAGATTTTAATTGTGAGTTTTAACAAGTAAATCCTTCATAATGATGGTATGACTATGAAAGTATTTTTTAAAACGAGGTTAAGAAAGATATTCAAAGATGACGTGTTTCACAAACATAAGATTTTTAAAGTATTAACATTTCATAGGGATCATAAAAAAGGGGGATATATCAATGAGTGAAACAGGTGTAAACATTTCAGCAACTTATAAAAATAGCGTTCCAATTTTTGGAGGATACATGAGGTCATTGTTTGATATACTGTTTTATTTCACAAAATTTGAACCGAAGTATTTGATTCGTATAATTTAGTATATGTATAAACCTTTAGAAAACGGATTGAAGAAGGTATTCCTAGCATGCAGTACACAAATTTTTCTTACATTAAGAGACAAAAATATAACAAGTGCTTTAAGAACAAATCAATGATATTTTAAAAGAAATTATACAACCACTGTAAATTTTGGATTTTACATTAAATAGATAAATATCTTCTTGTGATAGCTTTTGAATTTCTAGTTGTATACATAAATATCGTGTATATACAGTCATAGAATATCAGTGAGATTTTCTGCATGGATATATGTAGAGTCTTTCAAATACGTTAATAAATACAGAATCACTGTATTAGAACACAGAAATACAGCTAGTGTCATATATATCGAGAAATCAAATATAGTTCTAATGGCCTTGAAGGATCTTATACCAGCCCTGCATATATATTACAATAAAAAATTAGTATTCTTACGAAAGAAGCAGTTTTATTCAAGCTAGTGACTCTGGTGTAAAGATGTAAACAAACCAACCAAAAATTGCCAATTTTTTTCCGAATAAGTAGGTAGAATAGTAATATATGATACCTTGCTGCCTCAACAGCAAGGTATCCAACTCCCAAGGGTCAGCGCAACTCTCTGGCAGTCTTAGTTCCTAAAATTTTGAGGTAATTTTCAACGTTATTGAGTCACCTTGTTGGTGGCCTTCTCTGGTACGAGATCCCTCAAGGTTCTTAAAAGCAAATACTCTGTGAGGTAGTTCTCAGGGCTTCTCCAGATGTGGCCGAGCCATATAAATCTCAGTCCATAAAAATTTACAAGGAATCCACCGTAATTCAATCGGTAAAGACATCGATATTATAACCGAAGGATTGAGAGTTCGAGTTTGATTGGTCCAAAGATCCGCCATGATCATCAATGGCAACTGGGGCACGAAAAATAGGATTCTGGACACAATGTCCTATAAGTTTCCAAACGATACCTCTGAAGATGGAAGGACCTTCTTGTATCTTCTTATAAATTACGAGGATCCACTTTATTTGTGTTGTCTCATCGAGTAATATTAGCTGTATATAAGGTACTTCCTTAATAAAACATGGACAATAAATGTCTGTGCTTGGTAGTGGCGAAAGCTATAAAAGTACCCGAGCTTTTTATTATTTCTATTATTATTATTTAAAAAATAATAATAATAGAAATAATAATAAATTTACATTGGCATTTTATCACTATCCAAATTATACGAAAAGTAGTATTATGGTTCAGACTGTTGCATTTGAGAATCGTACATTTTTTAAACAAAGGAGCAAAACAAAGGGATTTCGTGAACCGTATCTTTTATTCTATGTTTCCTTATCATAGAACCATAGAGTGTTTTCAATTTCCTAGCTTTTTCTCTCTCTCCCTGTCGATTCCTTTTGAATGTAAATCAGGCCCCCTCCGTAGTGAAAGTAAACACACTCAAGAAATCCGAGCAGATGGAACTACTCATGTATGTGTGCGCTCACGGAGAGGGAAAACCTATACTCGCTGAGTAAATGGGGATGGTGTGTAAAAAGCATCTGCCGGGGAGAAACGGAGTAAGAAACTTTCTCCAATGCCTGAAAGATTTTAAAGTGAGAAACTTTTCTTTACTTTTTTTAACTATTTGATCGCTATATCGCTTGAGTCTAAATGAGGTAAGGAATATAGAGATGTGTGTATGTATGCATGTATTAATGTCTAAGGCGTTTCTAAGCTTACTTTCGTTAAGAAAATCATATAATGGAAATGAGTAACAGAAGTTAGTGTCACGTGAACTGGAATTACCTGTGTTAATGTAGTGTTTTGCTACTGTAATTGTGATTAATATGGTAGTTGAAAGAGTCTCCCTTTACTCATTCTTCATTTTGATTCTCGATGGCATATGTAATGGCATATGTATTGTAGCGTGATACCTCATGTATTTAATCAGGGTATACTTTGTCCATGTAATTTTTTCATGCTCTCTTCTTCCATAAAGAACCTCATAACATTGATAAACTGTGTGGAAGTTTGGCGAGAAAGTTGGCTCAGGTGGCAGTGTGCTGTGCATGGCAAAGACAATCAATATCATGGTCTGTGAGAGGTTCAGATATAGGATGACATGTCTGCGTAATTAAGATCAACGAGAAAAGAATTTTAATTTTAAGGATAGTCAATCCCATTAGACCTATAAAACATTCATTTTATGTGAACTAGTTCTTTCTTGACTCACCAGTGTTAGTATCCAGGAGCTCCAACGCATTATAAGAAATACCATCTATTTCACACCTCCCCTTTTCATATGTAGCAGCAGAGTGAAAGCGCAATATGCAAATTCCACTCCCGGAAGTTAAGCCTCATTGAGATATAAATGACTTTATTGCTAAGTGTTCGGTAGGAAGAGTCACCCTACACCTCATGCAGCGACCCACGGACGGGGCCTCATGATCGTAGTAGTTGCAGACAGCTTGATTATTCCCTGTATTGCTAAGTACATTTGCTGTTAAGTTTTCATTGAATAAATGCTGTTTACACTTTCATTTCCTCTTTAAATGGTATAAGATCGCCAAGCGGTTAAGATAATTCTATTTTCTGTAGTCAGTCATACGCTTTGGTCATACGTGTTTGTCCTTTTGGGTATGACTTCGCATGTGTCCCGTGGAATGAAGCAGACTTGATGATGAAACAACCAGAGCCGTAGATGTTTTAAACATAAAGTTTGGTTTATTTACAAGAAAAACATTTTAAGAAAAATAAACCATTTGTGAATACTACTTTTCATCCAAAGTCTCTCAACCAATCACTATCTAAAGGATCAATATCTTAAAAGAGAAAATCACCCATCTCTCTCTGAGTTCAGCCGGGAGTGCCTCCCGTTTATTTCTTCTCCAAACAGGAAACCTCGGTTTTAGGGGTGATCAACCTGCCCTCTTTATTTGACCCTCGTCCTTGGGGTAGCCGTAGTGCCGTTGGTGCCTGGCCGACTTGGTGACATAAAGCATAATTACTTTTCTCTGTCGATAAATGACACGTTTGACACCTCCAACAGTCCGTGAGTCATGAACACCATTACTAGCATAATACTGTCGTTTTCAATTGTTCGGTGTTTTGCTATGAACAAAAGTTCACTTTAACAAACGCTCGGCTTGACCACCGCAGAGACGGACGTGACGCTTACAAATGGCTACAACTACAAATATATGGTTAGTATTGGGGTGGCGATGTGTTCGTACTCCACCTGGTATACAGCAGCGTAAACTAGAGAGAGAATTTCTTCTTAGACAGAACAGTAAGCCTCACTGCACACAACTGAAACGTCGTACAAATTAACGCCTGTCCCTGATATAATGTAACCTTAAATTTAAATTTCGGAGAATTGAAAAATGTTAAATACAGCCTTCAGCTGATATGGATTATTTATATAAAGCTTATGGTGTTCAATCTTAGGATGAACAAAATCAACAACGTAGCACCATCACATTTTATGATTGCTGAAACTGTAGCAAGCTTATTCTTCACTTGGTAAATCTCATGGTTTCATCCCCGTATCATGCACAAAATATCATCGCTCTTCTATTATACCGATAACATCTAATATCATGCAACTCTAGTGAATATAAGGCTATCACATACGATTAAATATTTATCTAGTATAAAATACAAAGTTTTCAATGGCCAAATAAATTGTTTATAAATATTGCTATCACATTCGTAATCTTGATTTAAAGTGTCGCTTTAGGCTTTATCTTTTCAATTTTATAAACATATGCTGACTAAAGCTAATGTAATTATGGAAAGTGGTATAATCTAGAATCCCGTAACATCCCAGATAGCACAAAATAATTGATCAAAAATAAAAATTGTAATAATGTCTTACATTAAATCAATACTCCTCTCCTAAAATGTATCTCTCAATGTCATTCTTTATATCTATCTGTGTTGGTCAAATGTCTCTAAATGTCATGAGATATCATTTAATGCCATAAAATTACATTAATTATTACGAATATCAAGAGATTTGCTTAATATCAGTCAAATATCACTTTTATGATATTCTTAACATCATTAAGAAAAAATATTTTAAAAAGTGTGTTTTGTATAAACCAACAAACTTATTAAATTTCATTTTTTTAGAAATGATATTCCCTTATAAGCAACATTAAAAATTCTTTTAGATATTTTCTTTTACACAATTTCAAATCTTGGTTTCACATTATGTCGGTCAACATCAGTAGATGTTCAAAATTTAATTCCCGATATTCAGGAACATTCAAATTATTGTTCAGCATTTTTCAGATATTGACCAATATATTTGCGATGCCCGTGATTATGACTGAAATGAAATTAAAAGTGAATTTTACTGCTATAGTAAATACTTATTCATCCAAAAAATGAATCATTTTAATTTTTCACCATGAACAACTTCTATGATTTTATCCGTGATATTACTTCTACAGTATTTGCAAAAGTGATAGTATTTTTATTCAAGATATAGTAATGAATATGATTCTCAAAATAATACATTTTTGTGATGAAACACCCAGAATGATTCTTGGTTGAGTTACTGATATTAAAAGGAATTGTATTTCATAGTAATATTTTTTCTTCAAAATATGAGTTAAAAATTGTGAAAATTCCCGTTATTGCATCCTTTTTTTATCAAACAGTGATTTCCATTTGGTAAATTTTTTCATCTCTGCTCTCTGTCGATTCCTCCTGCATCTACACCAGGCACCTTCGTAGCAGGAAAGTAAACATACTTAAGAAATCGGACCAGATGCAACCATTCTGTGTTTGTTCAGAGACAGAGAAAACCCAAACTCGCGGAATAATTTGTATGAAATCGAAAAAATTCTTACTGGGAAAAAACGAAAAAAATAAAACAGTTTGAAATACTTATATGATTTTAAAGTTAAATTTTTTTGCTATTTTTCTTACTTATTATTGCTCTACGTAAAGTACATATGCATTATTAGACATGCACATACATACATACACAGACGTACATGCACGCAAATACACTCAAAATACATACACAAATATTCCCACTCACACACACACACACACATATATATATTTATATATATGGGGCAAATAGGTTCAAATAAATCCAGGTACCCAATTACTCAGGGCGAAAATTTCTTGACAAGATATTATATTTGGAAGAACACAAATTACATTTAAAAGTTTCATTTAACATAAAACATAGATTTCAAGGGCTCAATAACGTTCGGATAGCATCAATATAGAACGTTCTTTCGTCGTCTTTCGTCGTATCCACAGAGCTGCTAGTCGTCGTTGCTTTCACTCTGCTACCCGCACGTCGTTCTACTGGCAGACCAGGTCAAGGGTGATGGCGACAGGAGCGCCACACTCGGTGGGTACTGCAGTGTGTCAGCATATATATATATATATATATATATATATATATATATATATATATATATATATATATATATATATATAATGTCACAGTCTTAAGAATAATTTTGCATATTTAATACGTTACAATAATTGAGTGCACACACACAAGAACACACACATATTTATATTTATAAATACTTATATATATATATATATATATATATATATATATATATATGTGTGTGTGTGTGTGTGTGTAATATATATATATATATATATATATATATATATATATATATATATATATATATGACACGTTCCACTAAATGACAGAAGATTCCTGAGTACATTTTCATAGCCTTACTCAAATCTCAGAGCACACTACTCATAAATCATCTTTAATGGCTTCGCACATTGGCGCCTAACTTTTAACAAAGGTAGGCTTAGCTGCCTCGGGTAGCCACAGCTCTGTCTGCGGAATGTGCACACTGCTATCTGCTCCGATCATTGCGCATGAGCCGTATTTATGTGGCTAACTCCTCACGACGCGTCACTCTCAGTAAAGAATCCCCAATTAAAATCTTTTAAAATTAATCTACAATTTAAATCTTGACATAGACACACACATGTATGTATATATATATATATATATATATATATATATATATATATATATATATATATATATATATATATATATATATATATACATATACACATACATATGTACATAATGTGTACATAATGTGTACACACACACACACACACACACACATATATATATATATATATATATATATATATATATATATATATATATATACACACATATATATAAACCAATATACAGGGTAATTATAATCAAAGTCTTACTTTCAAAAGGCTGTAAAAAAGAATAACCTGCAAAAGGACTTCCAATTTAAGCAGAATATACTGGTGTATAGGGAAAATTGTATACTGTTGTTGAAGAGTTGATCGGTACCTTGGCCGAAGGCCTTATCCACTGTTGCAAGTTAAGAATTCAAAATCAGGTGTCCAGTCTTTTAAAGTGTAAAACAATAGGTATAAAAATGCAGGTCTTAATGATGGATGAAATAAGTTTCTAGGCCCTTAACAAGTTAAATATATTAAGATAAAAAACATTTAAAATAAAAGGAGAAAGTTTAAGGATAGCAAAAATTTTTATTTGTTTTCTAAAATTTTAATTTTTTTAATAAATTACTGTACAAGACAGTGTAGATAAGGTGAATGATGATGATAGATATAATAAGTGAATTTACGTTAAGTTAGTACAAGAAATAAAATTAAAGTTAAAAAATTAAAATTGAAAACTAAGTTCAGCTTAAAATGTATGGCGAGAAAATCTCAGAACAGGTTCTGTGGCGCCATCTGTTGGATGGCCTCGCGTTCGGGCAGTGTATTGAGGATCGTTAAGAAGGGTAAGTTGTATACCATAAAATAAGTTTCGCAAGGTATCAATAGATAGCAAACACTGTTAGTGACATAACGAAAAGGAATAAAGGAATTTTGCTACAAGTCACATTTTAACCCTAAATACAATGGTTTTAGCTGACTTGCACAATAAAAAAACAGCACTGTTCATTACGCATGAGTGTATCGCAAAAACTATGTCACACAGGACTATCGCACAAGAGGGTTGACTCCAATATTCCTGGACCTAGCATTCTAGATCAGATATACTCTTGATGTATGAGGAATATCATGTATTAAGCACGACAATGACTATTGAAAGTTACAACAACATAATTTACAATACAAAAAAATAAAATAAGAATTAGGATTCACAAGTTCAGTGAAGGGATGTAAGAATACGTCAACTTAATTAAACATATTAAGTTACATTAATAGGTACAAATAATGAGTTAAAATATATTTATAATGGATAAAAATATACGCATGAACAAGTAATAAAAATATCCCCAATTCCCGTGTGTTCATACCACATGCAATGTGTCAATGCGTCTCGCGTGTTTTTTATTTTCGTAGTAAGCGGCTTATAGCGCCATCTATTGACAAACTTTATAATTTTTTCTCTTGTTCCATACCGTTTTTCCCTTCTTCCAGTATAATTAGTTCATATTTGAATTCATTCTAACCAGTGGTTCTATTTTATCAGCATTTTGAATGTGGGACTGTAATTATAAATACCCTGTATATATTTAGACAAATACACGAGGGATCTAGTTAATTTTTAATTATTATCAAAAGACAAACAAAATTGTCAAAGTAAATTTGTAGGTAAAAGAATATCTTATATTGATTATTTCCTAAAGTTACAAGCAAGAGGAAGTACAATTTTCTATACATTTGTTGCATTTGAGTATCATAGCTTTTTCTCCCGAAACAAAAGAAAATAAACAATTTTTTGTGAAAAGTTTCTTTCATTGCATCCTTCCTTATCACAGAGTGCTTCCAATTTCCTAGCTTTTTTTTCTCCCTTTCCTGTCGATTCCTCTTGAATGTAAATCAGGTCCATTCGTAGCGAAAGTAAACACACTTAAGAAATCCGACCAGATGCAATGACTCTATCTGTGTGTTCCCACGGAGAAAGAAAACTTGGGGGTGGTGTGTAAAAAGCCCCTAACAGTAAAAATGAAAGGAGGGGGCAGAAAACTTTTTGAAATATCTAAGATATTTTGAAGAGAAAATTTTCCCCCCTTTTTAACCCGTGGAGACGCGTAATTCTGGGAAGTACGCGAAAACGCGTGCCGGGTCTTGGAGGCCCTGTTCAATTGATGAAAAATTGGTCAAAAGTCGTAAATAATTTTCCTAAACTTTTAAGAATTTTCAGAGGGGTCAGTCTATAGATGAAGCTGTTCTTAAACTGTATAGAATAGAATGTATAGCTGTATAGAAGCTGTTCCGCTTTCTATAAACTAACACTTTCACTTCAAATGCTTTTAACGGAAACTTTACTTTTAGTATTATAAAAATAAGACATACATTGACTACTGAATAAAAATACAACATAAAAATTAGGCCAGACTATTAAACAACAACGTAAGTTAGGAGTGACACGTCAAGCAAGGCTGAACAGCCTTAAATACATAGCTGTAATAGGAAATCTGCATATGGATTTCAGTCGCGGTTAAACATCTGTAATTGAAATTAAAGTTAAACATATTGGGGTAATATCATTATGAGTTAATCATGTCATGTTATAAAGAAGAAAAGTTTCCCAACACGAATTTCTCAGTCTGATATCAACAAAATTGCTTTTGACGATGAACAGAAAATTTGTATTTCCAAATATACCTTATTAAAAGTTTAAAATATATTTTGGATTATTTGAAATAGTAATTTTTAAAAGTATTTTGGACTGTAGATCTTATTATTGACATTCCAAAAGCACAAACATGAGACACACACACACATGTTAAAAACTTAAATCACATCTTTATATATCACCATTTTAAACATATAACGATGTATTTTTGATAGGTTCTCTCCTCCGACCATAAAAAATAAATAAAAATCCAAAAGTGTATGCACATGCACTGGGTCTCTGGTGCCTATATAAATTAAAATTATCTCTTTATGAGAAAAATATTCAGAGACAATTGTGGAAATGCATGTTACTGAGGTCTAGAAGACATATGTCTTCTAGACACCAGATATCTACTGAAAATTTGAAAGATATCTACTGAAAATTTAGAAAGTTTATTTCCATTGGATGATTTTGTGTGAAATATTTCATAATGCTCGAGTCCTCGCGGGTAAACCCGATTTTCTTGACTCTTAGTGAGGGAAAAAGTATGTTTTTTATCTTAAGGTCTTATCACATGCCATCATGTGCACGTTTTAAAAGCAGCAGATTCTAATGAGAAATGCTTTTACCGTTGCAGAATAAGCACATTTCTCGTGTGATAATGAAAAGTTTTCATCCGCTTAGAATCTTTAGAGAAGTCAACTGGACTAAAATAAACTGGTTGCGATGTTTTCTCTGTAACACAACAAATCTGCACATTCTTCACCAGTGAAAGGGATCTTAGAGTAACAAGTACATGTTAATGTGTGATTAAGCCTTTACTGACAGAGAAATCTGCACATTCTACACCAGTAATGGCCTTATCAAGCATGGTAATTTGAATTGACATTCTTACGCCTACACTGAAGTCATTCTTACTTTTACGCTGAAGTCAAATGCAGATTACAGGTGCAGTGTTTTGGGAAATAGTTTTGAGCACGTTATTTCTTTGCTATTGAATAAATTTATCTCCCGATTGAAAGATTTTCGTTTGGCTTCAAGTTATTTTTGTTACAATCAACATTTTTGTTACAAGTGGGCTAATATGACCAGGACCTACTGCTTAAAGCCGAATCTCAACGGCTACGAACACCGATGACTGATATGTGATTCAAAATCATGAACCCCTATACCGAAGATCCCTATCTATTCAGTTATAGTTTTCCTCCCTATCAAAAGGAAAAACGAACTAAGAAACTTTCAGGTTAAATTGTCGCATATGAAGCTTATACTTTTAAAGAAAAGTTTAGTTTTTTTTTTAGTTGATATGAAAAGTTTCTTTTATTGCATCAACATATAGTGCTTCCAATCTCGTCGTTTCTTCCTTTCCTTTCTTTCCTGTCGATTCCTTTTTGAATCTAAATCATACCCTGCGTAGCTAAAGTAAACACTCTCAAGAAATCCGAACAGATGGAATCACTTCTATATATGCTCACTGAGAGAGAAAGCCCAACTCGTTGAGTAAATGGGTATGGTGTGTAAAAAGCCTCCACCAAAGAAAAGAAGGGGAAGGAATGGCTAAAAGATTTCAAAGTGAACATTTCTTTTCAACAATTTTTTTTTCTTCTGCTATCGCTTGAATATAAATGATGCGAAAAATGTATACGTATATACATATTTGAGTAAATGCTATCGATCTCCTATAGAGGAAGTGTTAGGAAGAAGAGAAAGACACTACAATATTTGGACTTGGAAACTATTGGAGGTTCACATGTGAATGGCAATCAAATTGTAAATTTGTAGCTTGTTATCAAGAAGATATTTAAATATACATATATGA
>CM063510.1:111892189-111949689 GCA_032207245.1 Pardosa pseudoannulata | reverse complement strand
AAACTTGTCTTCCTTATATTTCAGTAACTGGGCATTAAACACATTTTTACCATATCCGAGTACATTTAAGAGGTAATATTTTGTTCTGTAAAAGATACATTTACCTCTAACTTATTATAATGACGTAATGTTTCTCTGTATAGCAATGATCATTTTTGCTGTATTTGTATTAGCAAGTTTACTACAGTGTTTTGAACCCCCCCCCCCCCGATATAATTTTTAATAGCTCTGCCTTTTCCCGATGTTCCGATGGAATTACTGATTTCTGGTTTTGACTGTGAGATTGGGGTCGTGTTTGTTTGTTGTTTTCTTAAATTTCATCGTTGTGTATACCATTAGTCACAACCAATGATAGCCTGTGTTGTATTATGCTGATTCCGTAGAGCTTTTAAACTAATTTGGAGATCTTGATTCACAAGAAAAACTATATTTAAAGACCTTAAAAAGGAAACAGATCTTCATGGGATGACTGCTGTCTAGAGTAACCACAAAAAGCAAATAGGTGACGTTTTAGTTTAAAAGAGTTCCTCTATTATTTGAGCAATAAAGACGATATAGAACATCTTTTAGTATAATCAAATTTTGTTCAAAAGATATTATTACAGTTATACTCATGAGGGTAACGTCTAAAACCTTCTACAGTTTTTTAGAGAAACATTCATATGAGACATACACATAGGCATGAATGAGTGTCATAGTGCCAAAAAACAGCTCTATATTAACTGTATTAATTTGTTAGATATGTAGTATACATTAAAATTTTTTTTAATCGAATCATGACATAAAAACATTAAAAAATTATAGTAGAAAAATATTTTTATTATTTTTTAATAAACGTTTAAAAAGTGCAAAGTTGTGATTAAAATAAATAAAACTCAAATAAATTAGTATGCAAAATTCAGTATATGCAGTATATAATACTATATTGGAGTAGGTTAAGTAGGAATGTAAAACAGCTTTCTTTTGAAGAAATGTATGATCACAGTCTGGCTGTTTCGTTGTTTCTCACTTTGTATAAGTTTCCAAAAATGTTCAGTGTAAAATTCCTGATGACTTCTCTAATTGGATACATTTTAGTATCCCGATATACTAAATAATTGATAAAAATACGAGGCAGCCTTGCAAACTGACAGAAGGGTTTTGTATTGCACTATTTGCAACTTTTGAATACGAGTCGACAACATCCATACTAAAGAGGATTGGTAGTTCAAATCTTGAATATGCAAAACATTTATGGTATTATCTAGTGGCTGGCTAGAGTTTAAAATCGAAAAAGAGTTAGGGCATCATTGAGTGTAATACTTTGATAGATAGTGGGTAAATCATGACAAGAACATGTAAATTAAAAATATTTTAGACTAAACATTACAGTGAACAGCCATCATTAAGCTAAAATAAAATGGAAACTTACTTATAGTTTTAAAGAAATCTTCATATATATGTCTGGTGTTAAGTAAATCAAATCTTGAATTCCCCTGGAAATAATAAACAAAATATTAAAAGAAATAGAAAGTGCTTTTATTTATTTACTACTAGATTTGTAAGCTAAATAACAGCATTGTGATTATTATTTTTTTTTTCTATCAACATTACACTAAACAACCATTCTAGGTAAATATAAACTGTATAATAATCTGTCCAAATAGTTTAAATGGGGATAGCGTGACTAGCTTATCAAATCTATGTCTTGAAAAATGACTACAAGTCATGTTACTATGAGACACAGATAATAATTAAAAGTCCATTTTAGTGCTAATAAAAGGCTCTCTTTGAAAAATTAATCTTTTACAAATGTATATATTCTTTAAAAAATCAAGATTTTTATAATTAAGAGCTTCATTGCCGAAACTTTATTTCTAGATATTGCATTAGGCTTTCATAATACAGTATTCAATTTTATAATTTTGAGGTAGTATTTAAAATACTTTTCCATAATTATGAAAGTGAACAAGTTATAAAAGGTTACAAAATTGCTTAAAAAATATTCAGTTATATTTTTTTATCAAAAAATTGTAATTCAATTTCTTCTATTTTCTGCATAAAAGAAATACGTGAGGGGTTTGATAATTTTAAATCTTCACGTGCTAAAGGATTTTAGTTTGTTGAAAGTTACTTTCAATGCTTAATTATATTAAATATATATGATCAATTTATAAAAATTCCTCAAAAAATAAATAAATAAGTATTTTGAAGTACAAAAAAAAAGATAAATTTATGTAAATATAAGTAATTTTTTTCTATATGTATTAGTCAATATTCTTGAAGATATAATTGTATTATTATTCTGAGTAAATATATAATTTTATAGATCTGATTCTTTTATATTCACAGACGCATTCATGTGCATAAAAAACTACTTTTCATTCAATCAATTTTATTCATCGGTTTCTACTCTCACAAATTATCATTGAAGCAAAATTTTACTCTAATAGAGTTTTGGGTGGATTTGATAAAAATGTACTTTCTAAAAGATTGAAATAATATGATTAAAATTTGTAGTTGATCTGATATAAAATATGTTTGGTACATTATTTCATAAAATCCTCTAATAATAAGATTTTGAAAGCATAAATAATAAAGTAAGATTTGTAATTGTATCTGATATAAAATAATTAATATGTTTTAATATTATTTATCAATAGACTTAATAATAAGATTTTAATATTATATAAAATGATCTGAGGAAAAATTACATTTAAAATTTTATAGATAAATTATTCGTGTTTTACACACAAATGAAATAAAAATTCAAGGCTAGAAAAACAATTTTTAATCGTCCAAATATCATCTTAAGTGATACCAGTTTTCTTCATGAAAAACGTATTTTCTAAAATCACTCGAAATAATATGAAAATGGTAAAAATAAGGCTCTCTTTGAAATATTAATCTTTTAGAAATGTATATATATTTTAAACAATATGATTTTTATAATTAATAGCTTCACTCTCTAAGCTTTATTTCTAGAGATTGCTTTAGGCTTTTATAATACACTATTCATTTTTAAAATTTTGAAGTACCTTTTAAAATACTTTTCTATAATATATGAAAAAGCACAAATTATAAAAGGTTGCAAAATTTCTTTAAACATATTCAGTTATAAGTTTTTTGGTGAAAAATTGTAATTTAATTTCTTCTATTTTTTGCACAATAGAAATACGTGAGGAATTTTGAAGATTTAAAATCCTCATGTGTTAAAAAAATTTCAGTTTGTTGAAAGTTACTCTCAGTGCTTAATTATATTAAATATATATGATTAATTTATAAAAATTCCTCAAAAATATGTAAAAAAGCATTTTGAAGTACAAAAAAAAAAGAGAGATTTATTTAAATATAAATAATTTTTTTCTATGTATATTATTCAATATTATTGAAAATATAATTGTATTATTTTTCTGAGTAAATATATAATTTTTTAGATCCTATTCTTTTATATTCAAAGATGCTTTCATATGCATAACAAAACTTCTTTATAATCAATCGATTTTTTTCATCGATTTCAACTGCCACAAATTCTTATTAAAATAAAACTTTAATTTAATAGAATTTCGTATGGATTTTCTTGATGTAAAATATATTCTCAGAAATCACTCGAAATAATATGGGAATGGTAAGATTTGTAGTTGTACCCTTTGATATCCGGTGGACTTATCCCAAATTATAAAAGTGGTAAGAGAAATTTCTTTATACTTACAGAGCACTCGGGAAAATAGTTATTCATTTTTCATATTTCCCATCTTTCACTAATTATTTTCTAACTTTGTCTAGTTTATTTTTTTCTAAATTCACCATATTAGATGTCCCATGTCTGAACTCTTTCGGATGTATTTTCTTTAAACTGTATAAAGTTGAAAAAAATTTTAATGTATAACTTAACTGCTCCTAATATTTCTCTTTCTAGTGATAGTTGAATATCTTAGTTGTTTGAATATTTTACTTGTCAAAAGTATCATGTACCTTCATAAGTGCATCTAGCTTATTGTAAATAGCTTCATTCTTAAAACTTTATGTACTCTTCATTACATTCATCATAATATTTTCGCATCCATATATAATATTAACTTTTTGTACCGTGCTTACATTTATTAAATTCATTTTTAAGGTGTTACACCATTTATTAAATGAAATTTTCATTTCATTCAGATTTCTGGGTCTTCAAATTAAAAACGATAGTTTTAAAAGCATTTATATGCTTAAAAATATGCATTTTATTTAATTGACTTTACATCGATTTACGGTATTGCATACAATAATTAAACAAAAATTTTGATGTACAAGGTCTGGCTATTAATTTTCAGGACTCATGGAATAACTCATATAAAAAAGTTTAAACACATAGCCATTTAATATGATTCAAATTAATCCCCATCAGCTGTAATGCATGTCTATGCTCGGCTGTACAAATTTCGGAAAGAAGTTTTAAAGTCATCTGTTGGAATGCTCTTTAATAGTGACGTTACATGTTACAGTTGCTTCCGGTGTGCGTACGGACTGCGGCCGACCTGTCTGTAGATCATCTTCGACGCTTTCGGGCACGTCCCGAAATCGTTTAAACCATTCAATAGTTCTTGAGCGGGATAATGCTTCCTCGCCGTACACTTGTTTTAACATTTCGTAGGTTTCTGCACCTGTCTTGCCAAATTTGAAGCAAAATTTAATGTTAATTCTTTGCTCTATTTTCACTTCGACAACAGGAATTTAAGAGCTACGTTTTAATGCGCCTTTCCACGAGAACCACTTTCAGAAACATGCCGATTGCACTGCACATGCGCAAGAAAACGCTCGTCAATATGCAATCATTAGCGCCATCTACCTCCTTTTCGGTTTCCTACAGTTAAGTCGGTCCTGGAAATTAATAGCCGGACTTTGTAATATCGATGTAATAGTCGCGTCCGTCTCTGTCGGTGGTCGGGCTAACTTCTATTCTTTTGAACAATTGAAAACGGTGGTATTGTACCAGTAATGGTCTTTTGGACGCACGAACGATTAGAGGTGTCAAGTGTGCCGTTTTTGTCAACGCACCGACAGAGAAAAGAAATTGTGCTTTGTGTGAGCGAGCCGCTGGGCGCCAAATGGCGTTTCGGCTGCTCCAAGGACAAAGGCCAAAGAGGGGGGTGTAATGAAGATTTTTCATGTCCTTTCATTACATATTTCAATTGTGGGGTAAATATCTTTTAACCTACTTTTTGCGCCTTTTTTTGCATATGACCCCTTGCAGGTGCAACTTTAGCTTTTTTTCGCACGAGTGCAGCCTGTCTTTTCAAACAGAGCCGCCCCCGATCTGGGATTAAGTTTCGGACCGAGTGTCCAATTCTGGCCATCTGCATCCGCAACCCTTAAACCTTTCGACCATAATTTGCGCCCATCGGCTCATATTATGACAGTTCTGCAGCCATCACTTTCGGTTTGAGATAAACAGCCTCTCCTTTGAAAGGTGCTGCGTTGTGGTGTGTTGCCAAGCTCCGCTCCGCATCGTCTTTGGCGAATGTTCACCGAGTTGCGCCTCACTGCGATTGGGTTTTTGTTCTCCGCGCGCCTTGTCTCGACGCTTCATTGGTCAGAGCCGCGATAACCTGTCGCTGTCCCTCAGATCTCGGGGTTTTCTTGGCGCCTGGCAACCCTTTGCTATCTGTGTTTCGGCGCTTTTGGCGTGAGCGCAGCCTAGAAGTTCTGATAATTTTTGAGAGACGGTGTGACCCAGAGATGAGGTTTTAACACCCTTGCCGACGCTTTTTTTTTGATCGGAAAAATTTTTCCGTTGGAGCCACCTCAATATTTGGCCAGCCTAAGCACTCTATCCTTGTTTTGTTTTACTGTGACGTTCCTGTAGTTATTTTTTTCCATCTGTACATTAATCACCGTAATTTTTTTAAAACAATGCAACAAAGTAAACCTTCAATAACCACTATAGGATCAGGGCAACCTCCGACTCTTCATCAATCATTCTACATACAACTCCCTTACTCTACATGGAGTCCCGACTCTTCAGTATAGGGGGAGAGGGTGTCGATCTCCCATAAAACCGAGGTTTCCTGCTTGGAAAAGAAGAAATTGGAGGGGACTCCCGGCTGAACTTGGAGATAAGCAGGTTATCCAGAATGATCTCCTCTCTAGACAATAGGTTGCATCTACATTGAGTTGCTTTGCTTTATTTAAAGCGTTTCCTTTATGTTAAATAAATGAACAGTTTTTAAGTTTGAATCATCTACGACTGATTATTTCGCCTCCATACCTGCTCCTTATACAAGACCCATGCGAAATCATATCCAAATGGTTAGGGTATGACTTACAATCGAAAGTAGAAATATCGTAAACCGCTCGGCTAGGCTAACAATCGAGTCTACTATAAATATATATAAGGAAAATACACTAGTTGTAAGCACTCGAAATGTTATAAGAATGGTAATAACTATGAAGGTATTCTCTGATACACGGAATACACACAAATATATTTGCCTTAAAAAACTTATTTATTCTCTCCTTTCACTAACGTCGCTAACACAATCTGAACCTCTTTAAAAGCTTCCCGCTGAATGGGAAATAAAAAGAGAAAAATTCCCCATCTCTATTTAACACAAAAAAGTGGTTGTTTTGGGGAAGAAAATAAGTAAAAAACACTATGCTCACCAGACCATAATACATAAAATTTTTCCATTCAAAAAACAGCCTAAGCATTTTTCAAATTTCCGTTTGAGGTAGAAAAATGTCCCTTCATTTACACAAATACTTGTTTTCCTCTTACCCCCTTAATGCACATATTTTTTTTAATAAAAGCCGGCCAAAAAAAAAAAACAATTTTTTAGTGTAAAAAACATAATTTAAAACGTTGTTTTGCCAAGAAAATTACAAAAATACAAAAATAATCACAATTTTTATTGCAATTTTGGATTTTAACAACATTGCAGAAAATAGTCGAATATTGTAATATTACACGCACATCGACTTTTTTATCTTTCTTTTCGAATTCCCATTTCAGAATAAACGTTAATATCAGTAAAATACTTATTTATACTTTTAAAACAATAAGTTTAATAAATAATAACAATACTAGTATTTATAAAATTAATCAAAATTTTCTTTTCTGTGATATATTTCGAAACAAGGTGCAGCACAACATTGCAACTATTACACGTGTAACGACTCTTTTTTCCTTTTTCCTTTGCTATCTCTTTTAGTACAACACACAGCGCAATATCTACAAAAGTACAATGCCGCTCGAATTATCTCGAGTGTGCACAGTTTGGCCAGTTTAGCTCGCTCGAGTTAACTCCAGCGTGCACGTTTAGGGATTAAGTACCTCTTATTCCTGATTGTAAACAACAAGCGACATATGAACAGTTATAAGCAAGGGAAGGCAGTTCAGTCGCCAGAAATGTTTTGGCGAGGGTCTAAAGTTTAATTCAAACATACAGTAAGCATTCAATCTTATAAAAAAATTTCATTACACACATTACATAATACATATACACTGTCTACTAATAAGTATTTGGACACCTATGCAAATGACAATATCTGCGGTCTTGAGGTACATCACGGCCTCCGCTGGTATACATCGTGTAGGATACAGCATCGGCATTAGTCGTATGCAAGATGCCGCGCAGTTCGGAGCTCTCTGATTTCGAGAAAGGTATAATTATCGGGTATCACAAATGTGGCCGATCCTTAAGGGGCATATCTAGCGATCTGAAGTACCCAAAATCGACAGTGACCTATGTGATTAAGAAGTGGAAGGTGAGCGGCGATTGTCGGAATATGCTCCGAGTCAGCATACCAACGAAAGTGGGTGATAGAGATCGAGTGCTGTCCAGAGAAATTCGGAAGAACCGCACCCAACCGATGGCCCTCATCCGCAAGGAGTTTCAACAGGCATTCAGGAGTATTGTTTTAATCAATACCATCCTTAAGGAAGCACATCTGCTTGGTTTACATAGTCGTGCTGCTGCCCATAAGCCTTTGATCACAAAGTCCAACCGCGCTGCTCTGTTAATGTGGGGCACTACCCGTCCAAAATCGGTGAAGGAACTTTTATGTCTACTTCAAGCCAAGTGGAAGACAATACCACTAGCTGTAATACAAAGAGAGTATACCCCGGAGGGTTCACGCTGTAATTGCCTCTCGTGGAGGCTCTACCAACTGTTGAATTTGAATAAAGTTAGTTTTTCTTTTCTATCACAGGTGTCCAAATACTTATTGGTAGACAGTGTATATGTCTTATACGTACATCCTTAGTTTTGTATGCATGTATAATTAGGTCATAAAACAATAAGAAACTTTTTGTATAATTTAATTGCATTTTGATATATTTGCTACTACACTGTGTTATTTAATTTAAGCTTTCAGTTTTAACCCGGTTTCAATTGCCTGGTAAATACTGGAGCATATTTAATTTACGGATGGGTACATATTTGAATTTAAACTAGTTTTATGTATAACTAGGAAAATAAAGTTATTTTAATTTCAATTACTGAGATTAGTTGAAAATAAATTAAATATGCTCCAGTATTTGTAAAATACTATGAAATCCCATTCAGTTTTACTGATCCGTTTCATGAGGGTATTTATTTATGGATAAGCTATAGATATACATATAATATTTATATATACATGTAATCCTTTTTTTATAAACTGATGGACAAGGAGAAAGCTGAACAGCTAGCAGTAATAAAAATGCAGTCGGGGCGACATTGAAGAGAACGGCACAAGTCTAATTGAAGCTTTATTCCAGACGCACATCTTTTTTACTTCACGACATACAAAGAAAAGCCACGGATTGCATTCTGATCGAACAGAGGTGCACTCAAGATCAAAGACAGAAAAAATTTTCCCACGGTAAAAAAAATAATTAATAAGCGAATTAAATGCAATATCAGCAAAACGCGAAACCATTTGCCACCGACATCTTGGAAACGTGCTGAATAGACAGAAAGTTTACATTTTTAGAATAGACAGCTTTATGAAGAAGTGGAAAACACTCCCTTGATTAAACTATTTAGAGTCTGGGAAAAAGATTTAAAGGAATTAGAGTGGGAGAGAGGATGTTGTTAAGAGAGTATTAAAGTTAAATAATTTTGATATATTACACACACACACACACACACACACACACACATATATATATATATATATATATATATATATATATATATATATATATATATATATATATATATATATATATATATATATATATATATATATACACACACATATATGGTTTTACTTTGTGTGTGAGCAATTCATATTTTGAATGACATTGGAGGTTCACTGTACTTCAGATTAAGACGTTGTACCCTCCTTGACAAAAAGAAAACGTCGATATCATAAAGTTTGGCTAAGTCGATGTCATAAAGTGTTACTTATTTGCACATTAAGTAAGAATGTACATTTGTGGAGTTATTTATGAGTCCCTAAGGGACAGTGCCCAATTAGAAGGGATAAGGTTTTCCACGTTGGCGATCGAAAGGCGGGGTTTAAGCAGACCAATTAGATTCTTACAACTATCCCGATTGGACTATAAGAAGGAAGAGGGGACAAGGATGAAATTAATAAAATAAGAAAAATCAAAGGAAGGTGTTCGATAGTCGAGACAAGGAGAGAGTCCGACGGAAGGTGTTCAATAGTCGAGACGAGGAGAGACTCCGACGGGAAGTGTTCCTTATCCAATATTTCGGTAGAACCCCCAAACACTCAGAAGGAAGCCCCTGACCAGACCGACGGAAGATCCATACATACCCAATCCTGAAATGCCCTCAACCAGCAGTGTTCCGGGCACAACATATTAACTCACAAAGGTACCCCCTTTTACATACATTTTGAAATTGAGATTAGGTCCTCTCTCTTATATTTACATAATTACTTAAGTATTGAAAAATTATTGTCAGAACTAATTTAGAAGGTGTTGATAAAGCATATTTTATGAAAATTAGAATCAGTTTGTGTGTACATAGATGTTTCTATATTATAATAAATTTATTTTTTATATTGAGGTAGTTTCAGATTCTTTTAATTTAGCTTTTAGTTTATTTTCCTATCTTATATCTGTAGTTTATCAGAACCTGTGGTTAAATTTAGTACTAAAATACTTTTACATAACGCAATCAAAATAAAATCCCACTATACATTTGATCACAGGTTAATACTCAAATAAAAACGATGACTACACGACAGTAATCAAAAGAGCAGTTGTGTGACAGATCGTTAAAAATACAACACTGGCCAGGAAAGAAGTGGGGCGAAACTGGTCATTGAGAAAAAGCCAACAATGGAAGCAAAGTGGTATGGTTATAACGGAAGAATATCCAGAAATATCTATTAAACAATAAATTTACATGAAAATAGCAAAAAAGTCTAACAATTTTTTTATAAAATATGACTTAAATCACATATGTTTTATCTTTAATAAAAGGAATACAAAATCGTGATTATTCATGTTATATGTGTTTGACTTTTCTTTTGTACTAAACTAATGTATTAATGATTAATATAAGATCAAAATTTTAACAGTTTTCCAAAAATAAACTGTTTCTAATTATTTGAGTGTATAGAATTTCATTAGTCTTAATGAAATTTTGATACTTTTTGATTAAAAGTATAAAAAATATATGAATTATAAATTAAAAGAAAACTACCTTAAAATACTTTTCCTTTTAATTTGATTAAAAAGTTTTTATAACCAAGATTTAATTAAATTTGAGTTTCTTGTTTAATTTGAAAATGAAATATATCGAAATTTTTTTTCCAGAGACAAAAAATATATTAAAACGAAGTTCTTTCTGAAAATAAATCAAAATGTAAACTTTGTTCTTAAATTTTAAATTTAATATTAAAAAAAATTCTTATTTTTTTTTACGCATTTCTCGTAAATATAATGAAGTTTAGATTAAAAATTTATGTAACACTTGATTTTTGTAGAACAGTTTCGTAAGTATTGCACAAGAAACGTAAACAATTGTTTTAGACACGTCTTATAAAATTTCTTGAGGCTTTTTTTAGTGTAAAGGTTTGCATCTGTATGATTTGTTTTTTTTATTACCTTGATTGTTCTTAGAAACAAAATTTACAATTACAGGAATCTCTCGTCAAGTAGTTTTCTTTTTTGCTGATATGAATGTAAGAAAAGGATTTTGATAACGGAGGACGATAAAAGTACATAGCACAAGTCCCATTAATGCGATCACCTGTTAATATTCAGAACCATATTTCGTAGAGCTGACAGCAGCGAGACGTGCAGGAAATGAGATAAAAACGTTGCTAAAAGTGTTCACTGGGATGTTGAGCTATGCCGACTCAAGTGCCTTAGCCAGCTGAACTGGGTTATGCGTGTAAGGAAACATAATGCGAACAACCCGTTCGAGGTGGTTTCACAGATTCTCGATTGGGTCAAGGGAATAAGGTAAACTCATCCTGGTGCTCTTCGAACTACGCATGTACACTGAGAGCTTTTTAACTCGACCAATTGTCCTGCTGGTAGATGCCATCATCCTAAAGAAAAACAATTCGCATCTTGGGATGTACATGATCCACAAAGATAGATGTATACTTGTGTTGATCCGTTGGGCCTTACACAGTGATGAGTGAATAAAGAGAATACCACGGAAATCATAACCCAGACCATAATGCTGTCTCCTTCAACTTGGACCCTTCTGGCATTTGTTACTGACTTTGCTTTCAGACGTTTTAAGCTGTATACGCCAAGTGCATTTGTCCGATGGAGCATAAAACGAGATTCATTGGAAAAGCCACCTGTGTCTACTCAGTTGAAGTCTAAGCGTTACTGGTGTGAAAGTTCTAGCTTTTCGTCACCGATGAACAACAATCAGCATAATCGAAGCAGGCATCTACTGCCGAGGCCCCTACGGAGCAACGATCGCTGAATCTCAGTTGTGGAGACGCTGGTAGCCCTTTGGTTCATCTGGGTTTTCGGTTGTTCAGTAATTGAACGTCTATTCTCCAGAACGCACCTTTGCAACCACCGTTCACCTCGGCCCTCTATTGTCCGTAACGCACGACATTTGCTACGTCGTTGATATTGGATAGTGCCCTTTTGCCTTGCATGGAATTCTTTTACCACGGTGTCCGGTGAACAGTTAGAAATATTAGCCATTTACGCAATGCTTTCATCTTTGGCCCGAGACCCAACGATCATGCTATTTTGTACATCGGATAAATCACTCCGTTTCTGCATGAAATGTTTTTCGTATGCCTATAACACACTTTATAAATGCACCAAATTTTCACGTGACACGTGCTTTCTACGTTTGTTTGTTTAACATTGGAGTCAAAACTAGGAGTTGTTCACATTAATATGATTGACTTTGTATACCTAGCTGATTCTGTTGAAAAAGTTCTTACCTTTAAGGATTAATGGAAGATTGTCAGATTGACAATTAAAAATTTCTAGTTTTTCAGTTTTATTATTTGCTTCTAAGAATGTTTGTAAAGCGACATTTCTATTGAGTGAGGAAAATTACTCTGATCTACATAAGTGCATTCTATGTCCAAAAAAACTAGGCTACTATATTATAGGCCATTTGAAGAACCGCTGATATAGTAATCTTTAGTTTGGCAGTTCTATTTTCATATTTTATCGGTGTAAATGCCAGTGAACAATTTTATCAACATAGGTTTGGTTTCGAAGGTTACGGTCTATGGTTTTGTTTCACTTTTGCTAAACTCTGGTAAAGAAGAGCAGCGATCTACAATTTGATCATCGCTCCGAGTTGTTGGCATGGGTTGATGGCAGAAGTTTTAAAATCTGTTATGTTTTTCCATTCCAAAATAGACTAGAAAACTATTATCCTTTGAGGAAAACAAGAGACATGTAGTGTCTCTAGTTAAGTATAAACAGCACAGAAAATAAATAAATAAAAAATACAATCTTTGAATAAAAATGATTTTTAAGAAAGTGAAAAGAAAACATAACCTCATATTTTTCTGTTGCACATTGGTACTTATGTACTATGTCTGTACAAATGCTAGTAAACGATTTGGTTAAGATATTACGATGGAAGATATTTTATGATTAGTAGTTTTTTTTCACTCCACTATGTACTAGAAATTATATAATAGAAAATTTTTTCCATTATGTACTAGAAGTAACACATATTTCGAGTAAATCAAGCCTTTAATTTTTATAGTTAATGTAGATAATTGCTCTCTTTCAGTTCAGAAGTGATTAAGTAAAACTGGTTAGACTTTTTCTAGACAAAAAGTTTAAATATTGAAAAATATATCGCTATCCCATACATGTGAGGCTATTCTCTTAAGTAGACTTAATCTCCAGTCAGATAAGAAAAATTTCCACTCAACAAATTGGAAAGTAGAAATGATTTAAAGGTGCAGTTCATTACATACAAAGTCTTATGAGAAGATGATAAGAAAATCAGAAAATCATGACTTAAGAAAAAGTAATTATCTACAATAGTAACAATTTATTTTCAATTCACATTAGATATAGAGTAGAAAAAGAATGGAGCAAACAATTTAGAAGTTACAACACCATTATTTTCTAACAATCACAAAGACCATAAATAAAGCGAAAGGACCTTAGGTAGGAGCTTAAAGTAGGTTTAGATTATTCAAAAAATGAACGCGGAAGAAAGTTTAACCCTTTCGTGGGCCATTTATTTCTCACACAACGCCTTCAAACTTACAAAACAGAAGTGCTAATTATATTCAATCGATCAAACAATAGATCACAGTGCAAATCTGAAGCGGTATTCAGTCTTCTAATCGTTATAATAGCAAGGCCAATATATTATAATGGACTTTGCTCTTCTCACATTTGTATTTTGTAATACAATATAGGTGGGAAGTGATTTTCCCACGTCCTTTGAAAGGGTTAAGGATAGAGTTAAAAGAAATTAGAAGTAGTGGAAGAGAGATGCACAAGGCCACTTTCTATTACATACCTGGCAGTAGTTATACCCTCTTATGATACATTTCTGTTAATGTATCATAACAGATGTATGCAATTCTGTTATGATACATTTAAGAAGATTGTTAGAATTGTTTTAGATTCTGATATATGCATTTTTAAAAGTGGGGATATTTGAGTTTCTGCGTATCTAGGAACTAGAGCTAGCCATCTAACTTATTCTAACAGCTTAGGTTTGGTTGGGCTTGGTTTGGAGTGCTACAGACAACTTTTTGCAACATAAAGACTAATGAGACCGGGACATACTGCTTAAAGCCAATACTGAACCTCTACAAACATCCATGCCACTGAGGGAATCGAACCCACGAACTCCGGTTCCGAAGGACAGCACCCTAACCATTAGGCCATCGTTCTCTAACAGCTAAGGATTGGAACTTTGTAGTACAGTTTTACTTGAGGACTGTAAAGTCACATTAAATTCTATTTAGCATTTTCATCAATGTTAAAATATAAATATCATATTTAATTCTTTTGAAGCTTACATGAAAGTGAAATCAAATACATTGTATCATATTTTTTTCTGTTTAAATTATTGTTATTCTCTAGTTATTATGCAAATATACAGTTGGATTAATAATATACCTTATGTTGGAGCTTAAAACATTGTTATAAGTTTCACTCTTTATTTGAAACAAAAAGTAAGGTATATTGACGGCACCAAAAGTTGAAATATATTGTAAATTATTTCTGTTACACAGAAAATTAAGAAAAGTTAATTAAAGAAAGAAAAAAAGTCTCATAAGTACTATGCTCCCACGATATGGTTAAAACAATGAAAAAATAATTTGGAATTCCTGTAAATTAAATATAGTTTGTATTTAAAATTCACAATTTTATCACTATTTCTTCTTTTTGTAACAGAACTCATGCTGCCTGAATATGTCAATACACTCGTTTTCGTAACCCAGAAAAGATGTCACTGACATTTCAAAGTTTGGAAACTGTTTGCATTTTATCTAGGAGTAGGAACGAAAAATAAAGGTCACATCCAAAAAGAATCAGATGGAAAAAGAGGTTGAAAGACGAAGAGTCCTAACTCAGAAGGATGTCACAAATATAATCCTATGTGACATACGATACATTGCCTACTCGAAAATCTGTAATCTATTCAAGGAGAGAGCATACAACAAACAATAAAAGGATGAATGCAAAATAAGGTCAGGAAGGAGAGAGTGTAAGACGTTCTCTAAAAATAGAGTTTTCTTTACATGTGTTATATGATAAATTTCATAGATGCATATGTAATGACTAATACTTCAAAATTCATTATTGAATGCAGAAAAACTTTCAGACTCGCATACATATGAACTAAGTGATTGGATTAATATGGATGCCTGTATCCATTCCAGGTCTTTTGATCACCGTGGAATGTAATTGGTTCAAAAAATGTGAAATCAGAGAAAATATTTCGAAGTTTGATGAATTTCAACAGCGATATTCGGAAAGCGATACGTTATAGCGAGGGGTACAGTTAAATTCCAATCGTAGAGAGAGCTAGATCAGTGATTCATCGATCATCGATCACAGTTTGGTTTGGTTTTGGAGTGCTACAGTCTAGTTTTTGCAACACGAGGGCTAATGAGACCGGGACCTACTGCTTAAAGCCGATTATGAACGGCTACGAACGTCCATGCCACTGTGGGATTCGAACCTACGAATTTCGGTTCCGAAGGACAGCACCTTAACCATTAGGCCATCGTTCTCTAACAGCTTAAGATTGAAATTTTGTAGTACAGTTTGACTTGGGGACTTTAAAGTCACATTAAATGCTATTTAGCATTTTGATCAATGTTAAAATACAGGTATCACATTTAATTCTTTTGAAGCTTACAAGAAAGTGAAATCCAAATATATTGTATGCTATTTATTTTCTTGTTTAAATTATTGTTATTCTCTAGTTATTAAGCAAAGATATAGTTGGATTAATAATATACCTTATGTTGGAACTTAAAACATATTGTTATAAGTTCCATTCTTTATTTGAAACAAAAAGTAAGGTATATTGACGGCACCAAAAGTTGAAATATATCGTAAATTATTTCTATTACACAGGAAATTAGAAAAGTTAATTAACGAAAGAAAAAAAGTCTCATAAGTACTATGTTAAAAAATGAAAAAATAATTTGGAATTCCTGTAAACTAAATACCAGGAAAATTGATTTATCTTTTATTTAAACTTCTCGATTTTATCACTATTTCTTCTTTCTGTAACAAAAATTGTGTTGCCTGAAGATGTCAATTCACTCGTTTTCGTAACACAGAAGAGATGTCACTGACATTTCAAAGTTCGGAAACTGTTTGCGTTTAATCGAGGAGTACGGACGAAAAATAAAGGTTACATCCAAAAAGAATCAGATGAAAAAAAAATGGTTGAAAGACGAGGAGTCCTGACTCAGAAGGATGTCACAAATATAATCCTATGTGACATACGATACATTGCCTACTCGAAAATCTGTAATCTATTCAAGGAGAGAGCATACAGTAAAGAATAAAAGGATGAATGCAAAATAAGGTCAAAAAGGAGAGAGTGTAAGACGTTCTCTAAAAATAGAATTTTCTTTACATGTGTAATATGATAAATTGCATAGATGCATATTCAATGACTAATACTTCAAAATTCATAATTGAATGTAGAAAGAGTTTCAGACTCTCATACATGTGAACTAAATGATTGGCATTATTTATTATACTAGCATATAGCCCGTCATATGACGGGATCAGAAAAGTTTTTAATTTTCCAGAATTGTAAATAACCCTATGAGGCAGGTAAAAAAATGATATTTAATAAATGTTGTTTCATTTTACAACTAAGCAGACTAAAAATTATTCGTTTTATACTTTACTCGCTTTTAATTTGGCTAACCCTAACTCACCAGGAATCCAATATGGATGCCTCTATCCATTCCAGGTCTTTTGACCACCGTGGAATCTAATTAGTTCAAAAATGTGGAATCGGTTAAAATATTTCGAAGTTTGATGAATTTCAACAGCGATATTCGGAAAGCGATGTCTTGTAGCGAGGGGTACAATTAAATCTCAATCGGAGAGAGAGCTAGATCAGTGATACATCGATCAGCGATCACACTTTGGTTTGGTTTTGGAGTGCTATGGTCTACTTTTTGCAACAAGAGGTCTAATGAGACCGGGACCGACTGTTTAAAGCCGATTCTGAACGGCTACGAACACTCATGCCATAATGTTATTCGAATTCCGGTTCCGAAGGCTAGCACCCTAACCATTCGGCCATCGTTCGGTTTAGCGATCAGAGATGGACTGTTTCAATACCCGAGATAGTTCAATGTTATTCACTGAATCAAAGAAATCTTTGAGATTGAAGATCCTGATTAAAAGTCATCCCGGTTCACTGCGAAAAGACTGTGTTTCAAATATGAGATACGAAAGCGATCGAAATAAACATGCTTCTTCCCCAACTACTGCAACGACTGAATGGGGAACTATTTCTCCTTTAATATTTTACAAATATTGTTCCATTTTACAATTATTCTATCTAAAAGTTATCCATTTTCAACTTTACTTGCTTTGAATTTTGCTAACCCTAACTCATCAAGAATACAATATGGATGCCTCTATCCATTCCAGGTCCAAAGGTTACATAAATTCGAGGACAGACGGACAGATATCTTAGGCTATTATTATATAGGGGATAAAAAAGAAAGTAGAAAATGAAGTCAGTTGCAAATAGTTTATAAGTTATTTTATAGTATAAAAGTTATGTAATAGTATATAAGTTATTTGGCATATATAGTATATAGTTATAGTTATTTAATATAGTATATAAGTTATTTGGTATTATTTATTATATTAATATATAGCCCGTCATATGGCGGGATCAGAAAAGTTTTTAATTTTCCAGAATTGTAAAGTACCCTATGAGGCAGGTAAAAAAATGATATTTAATAAATGTTGTTAAATTTTACAACTATGCAGACTAAAAGTTATTCGTTTTAAACTTTACTCTCTTTAAATTTTGCTAACCCTAACTCAAAAACAATCCAATATGAATACCTCTATCCATTCCAGGTCTTTTGACCACCGTGGAATGTAATTGGTTCAAAGATGTGTAATCGGGGAAAATATTTCGAAGTTTGATGAATTTCAGCGATATTTGGAAAGCGATGTCTTATATCTAGGGGTACAATTAAATCTCAATCGGAGGGAGAGCTAGATCAGTGATACATCGATCAGCGATCAGACTTTGGTTTGGTTTTGGAGTGCTACGGTCTACTTTTTGAAACAAGAGGTCTAATGAGACCGGGACCGACTGTTCAAAGCCGATTCTGAACGGCTACGAACACTCATGCCATAATGTTATTCCAATTCCTGTTCCGAAGTCTAGCCCCCTAACCATTCGGCCATCGTTCGGCTTAGCAATCAGAGATGGGGCTGTTTCAATACCCGCGATAGTTCAATGTTATTGACTGAATCAAAGAAATCTTTGAGATTGAAGATAACGATTACAAGTTATTCTGGTTTACAGATAACAGACTGTGTTTCAAATATGAGATACGAAATCGATCGAAATAAACATGCTTCTTCCCCAACTACTGGAACGACTGAATGGGGAACCATTTCCCGTTTAATATTTTAGAAATATTGTTCCATTTTACAATTATTCTATCTAAATGTTATCCATTTTCAACTTTACTTGCTTTGAATTTTGCTAACCCTAATCCATCAATAATCCAATATGGATGCCTCTATCCATTCCAGGTCCAAAAGTTTCATAAATTCGAGGACAGACGGACAGATATCTTAGGCTATTATTATATAGGGGATAAAAAAGAAAGTAGAAAATGGAGTCAGTTGCAAATAGTTTATAAGTTATTCTATAGTATATAAGTTATGTAATAGTATATAGGTTATTTGGCATATATAGTATATAGTTATAGTTATTTAATATAGTATATAAGTTATTTGGTATTATTTATTATACTAATATATAGCCCGTCATATGGCGGGATCAGAAAAGTTTTTAATTTTCCAGAATTGTAAAGTACCCTATGAGGCAGGTAAAAAAATGATATTTATTAAATATTGTACCATTTTACAATTATTCTGACTAAAAGTTATCCATTTTCAACTTTACTAGCTTTGAAGTTTGCTAACCCTAACTCATCAATAATCCAATATGGATGTCTCTATCCATTCCAGGTCCAAAAGTTTCATAAATTTGACTACAGACGGACAGATATCTTAGGCTATTACTATATAGGGAATCAAAAAAGAAAGTAGAAAATGGAGACAGTTGCAAATAGTTTATAAGTTATGTAATAGTATATAAGTTATTTGACATATATAGCATATAGTTATAGTTATTTAATATAGTATATAAGTTATTTGGCTTTATTTATTATACTAGCATATAGCCCGTAATGCGACGGGATCAGAAAAGTTTTTAATTTTCCAGAATTGTAAAGTACCATATGAGGCAAGCAACAAAATGATATTCAATAAATATTGTTCTATTTTACAATTATGCTGACTAAAATTATCCATTTACAACTTTACTTGCTTTGAATTTTGCTAACCCTAACTGATGAAGAATCCAATATGGATGCCACTATCCATTCCAGGTCCAAAAGATTCATAAATTTGATTACAGACGGACAGATATCTTAGGCTATTATTATATAGGGGATAAAAAAGAAAGTAGAAAATGAAGTCAGTTGCAAATAGTTTATAAGTTATTTTATAGTATATAAGTTATGTAACAGTATATAAGTTATTTGGGGTATATAGTATATAGTTATTTAATATAGTATATAGTTATTTAATATAGTATATAGTTATTTAATAGTACATAAGTTATTTGGCATTATTTATTTTACTAGCATATAGCCCGTTATATGACGGGTTCAGAAAAGTTTTTAATTTTCCAGAATTGTAAATAACCCTATGATGTAGGTTAAAAAATTATATTTAATAAATGTTGTACCATTTTACAATTATGCAGACTAAAAATTTTCGTTTTAAACTTTACTCGCTTTTAATTTTGCTAACCCTAATTTATCAAGAATCCAATATGGATGCCTCTATCCATTCCAGGTACAAAAGTTTCATAAATTCGAGGCCAGACGGACAGATATCTTAGGCTATTATTATATAGGGGATAAAAAAGAAAGTAGAAAATGAAGTCAGTTGCAAATAGTTTATAAGTTATTCTAGAGTATACAAGTTATGTAATAGTATATAAGTTATTTGGCATATATAGTATATAGTTATAGTTATTTAATATAGTATATAAATTATTTGACATTATTTATTATACTAGCATATGACGGGATCTGAAAAGTTTTAATTTTCCAGAATTGTAAAGTACCCTATGAGGCAGGTAACAAAATGATATTTAATAAATGTTGTTCCATTTTAAAATTATGCAGACTAAAAATTATTCGTTTTAAACTTTACTCGCTTTTAATTTTGCTAACCCTAACTCATCAAGAATACAATATTGATGCCTCTATCCACTCCAGGTCTTTTGAACACCTTGGAATGTAATTGGTTCAAAGATGTGTATTCGGAAAAATCTTTCGAAGTTTGCCGAAGTTCAACAGCGATAGTCAGTGACGTCATACTTTCTTTTCGCATTTTTCTCGTAAACTTTGGATCGTACCGGAACGTTTCTTTAGGAAGTTATTATGTACTCCCAACGAGGAATCGAGCTGTGCAGAGTTTATGCGGTTGTTTTAGAACACCCTGTATATTGATATATTTAAATTATTGCTTTTTTAAAACTTTTTTTTAAATTTGTGAACTATAACAGTCACGTATTCAAACCAATTTTAAGGATATGTAAATAATACAGTATTATTTACAGATATATATTGCATAAATATTAAATTTACAACTTTATAAACTCTAATTTTATATACTCAAATTTTATAAATTTAATTTTATGAATTACTTTAATTTTATAAATTCTAACTTTATAAACTCAATACACAATACATAAAACATTAATAAACATAATTAGTTAATGTGTATTTGTCTACGGAATGTAGGAAATGTACTTCTATACATTATGCAACAACTTAATATAAATCTTTTAAAATACAATCTGAATAGTTTATTAGAACCATAATTAAAATAGAAAAAGTATGAATACGTTGACTTTTGTGCCATTTTTTGCATTTGAAAATTTTGCCACTTTACACTAATCCATCTTTTTTTACTATGGCGTTGGTCTTCAGAAAAAGGCAAAAACCAAGACACATAAACAGTTCTCAATAAAAAAATGGAGACAAAGTTTAACTGCGCACTATCTACGTATTCATATTCAATATTCTTATTTTATCAAGAGCAAAGCTTCTTTAATACGATTTAATTTAATATGATTTTAATTAAGAAATATCCGAAACGAAAGGAGAGAAAATAACACACGATCATTCTTTTATCCTGAGCTGGGCGATAATCGAAATGTTTCTAGAGATCTTTTAAGAGATCATTATCAAGGCTATTAAAAAGTAAATAAACGATTTCTGCAAGATGATGAATAGATGACTCCTTTATGAATATCGATATTGCCAAAAGACGATGAAACGTTATCAATCTGCTAAATAATTTATTTTTGAGATGCTGTGATCGAATTGAGGATGGTCAGCTAATGGTTACCGTAGTGCTATGGTTTAGAGGTGGCCAAGCTCCTTAATAGTCCGAGCCATTTTTCAAAATTTGAAATTTTTTCGCGAGCCTCATTTAAATACATATTTAAAAAGAATACAAAAAAGGTATTAAAAATTTTTAAAAAGAAATTCTAGTCATTGAATGTCATTTCAAGTTCTTCGTCCTTTAATTTATCAAGGACATTTTTGAATTGTCGATGGTTTTTGCATTGATGCGAATGTACAGGGTGTTTCAAAATGACCGGTATATTTCAAAAATCAATAACAACTAAACGGACATTAATAGAAATACACAGTTTAGTGCAATATGTTTGGGACAATATTAAATTTTTAGGCAGACAAAATTTCAAAATTAGTTACGATGTTCCACAACAGCTGACGCTGCACTCTGGATACTTAAACTACGATATACAACGAGGAAAAAAATCTCCAAATATGCTAAAATTTCATTGTGTCAATTGACCAAAGTGTTCTATAATTTATTCAATTTGTGACTAGATTGAATACGGGCCAAGTTACTGTCCCTTTACTTCCGGTTATAAATAGTTTAAATAAATTATATATATTTTTTAATACAATAAAGCTGTCAAATAAGTATTTAAAAATAAATGCAAAAGTACAAATAAAAATATTTTTAAGAATATTACTGTCTTTTTTTCGATTCATCAGCTATTTAATTCAATTAGAGATACATATTTGCAAACGAAATTTCGAAATAGAGATTTACAAAGATGAATGTATCAGGTTTTGTTTCAAAGTATTATTCTAAAATCATATAATCAAACAAAATAGAGAAATACATCCATTTTCGTTGTTTGGGATCGAAAATTGTACGTGACAGCTTGAAAATTTTTGGCAAAGTACTGCAAACCACTTAGAGGGTTAAACTACGATATTTTATTGATATTCACCATGCGCAGGAATAATATGGCGTATTCTCACAACGAAATTATCACAAACCTGTGTAAACGTCTCAGGCTGGATGGCTTCACATGAAGAACAGATGTACTGTTCCAGTTATTCAACTGTTTCTGGAAAGTGGCGGTACACCTGGTCTTAAGAGTTCCCACAGAAAAATATCGTAGTTTAGATTTTTCCAGACTGCAGCGTCATCTGTTGTGAAATATTGTAACTAATTTTAAAGTTTGCCTGAAAATTTACTATAGTCCCAAGCATATTACAATAAACTGTGCATTTCTATCACTGTCTGCTTAGTTTTTATTGATTTTTCAAATATACCAGTCATTTTTGAAACACCCTCTAATTTATAATGTGCAAAATTGTTTTCAAAGCATCAGGATATTTTAAATGTTTTGTAACGAGATGTTCTCGGTGAATTATGCAGTGAATCGGTATGAATTATAGAATTTGAGAACCATCTCTTAAAAGTCCAATAAGACCGATTTTTTTACCCAGAATTGTCGGAGCTGTATCAGTGGTAATAATGTTTTTAAAATATAATAAAGCAAAAATGAAAAGGGAGCTCGGGTACATTTGTCGCGTGCTACAAATAATCCTTCAAAGAGCCGCATGTGGATCGCGAGAGCAGGTTGTCCACACTTATAATGTAGTATACTTGATCTGAGAACTTGATGAAGAACAGAATCGAACTGGAACTTGAAACTGTGAAGTAAGTGTCCAAAAGTTAGATAATTATCGGTTATTTCTTCGATCTATTTCAACTTTAGTCAATATGCTTTTTTTTCTGAAAAGCGTCAGCGTGGGCAAACTAAAAGGAGGGAACATTTATTGCAGATTGTTTCGATATTATATAATAAAAAAGAAAGGTAGTTTAACCTGGCTTTAAAAAACATTTAGTATTTTGATAGGTTAATTTTTAAGTTACAGAAAACTAAAAATGAAATATTTTGCGCACACCTTTAATGATTTAATTTATTTTATGACAAAATAGTACAGAAATATATTGCGCTTATTTACAAAATAAATAAAAGTTGTAGACAATTATATTTTAACATCAAAACTTAAATTTATTTCTAAGTCTATTAGACCGAAATCAATTTACTCTTAATGTAATAAGTGTAGATAATTAACGCGTAGTATTACAAATTGTGAAAACATTAGCTCAATATATATAATGAAATATTACCCTATAAAACATTAACCACAGCATATTAATAACTTGCACTCCTTGCTTAATGAGCCTATACAGCTAAGAATTATTACAGGACAAAATAAAAACCTCAGCTTATTAAAGAATTTTCTTTACCAGTCAACGACGTCTTTAAACACAAAGAAATATTACACTGTAAAGCAATAACCTCAATAATAAATTATTTGCAGCCTTTTTCAGTTACTTTGGGCGTTAACTGCTCTATGAAATCGATTTTTACTGCCGTCAAATTGAAAACAACACACAATTTTCCTTAAAATTTTCCATTTTTAAATTTTTCCTCTAATTACTTATATGTTTAATTTGTTATCTGTCGGGAAAACCTAATATTTTTTATCCTCGAGTGACTCGTTGTTTCTTCAGAGTAGGTTGCCCCATAGTGATTTTAATGATATTATTGGCACAGATGGAAAGATGGATTACACTATCTATCCGTTTGTTTTTCTCTAACGTGTTATGTTATGCAATTAAAAAATAAAGTCGCTTGGCTGTTATGAAGATGACTCAGACCTATAATTAGACAGGATAAAGGAAAAATTTTGTAAAAATATAAAAGCAATGCCAGAAGGATTAACTTGGTTGGGTACCGGACACATTGGATTCCATTCGCTGTATGGTAACCAATATGTTTAGTTTGATTTGGAGTGCTACGGTCTACATTTTGAAACACGAGGGGTAATGAGACCGGGACCTACTACTTAAAGCTCATTCCGAACGGCTACGAAAATCCATGACACTGTGGGATCGAACCCACCAACTCCGGTACCAAAGGCCAGCACCCTAACCAATCGGCCATCGTTCGGCCTGATATCAGATAGGAAAAAACTCTTTTACTTCTGCAAAATTTGTATTTAAAGATTTCTTGAAAAAAATTTTACCGTGGTAAAGCAGACAATTTTTCAAGATCATGCGAGATTCCTTTTGTGAAAATTTACGTTTGTAACATGTTATACTCAAAGCAGACTATATAAATTATATTCTGCAAATAATGTAAAATTAAATCTATTTCACCTTTTTTTAAAGAAATTTTTTCATGCATAATTCAGTAAAATTTTTCATTCTCTCACGGGGAAAAATTTGTTTAAAGAATTTTTTTTTAATGCAAACCTTCCAGAACTATTTTCAACACAAATTAACATGAAGTTATATGAATTAAATATGCTAGAACCAAATTCATTAAATCGCAATATTAAAGAACTATTAAGAAACATTTGTTTCACAGTCTGCATTGAGCTGTTTCAAATGGAATAAAATAAAACCGGAGTGAATTTTGAACTGAAATTTGTTTCCTAGCCACGTTAGCTTTTCTTTCAAATTTCTACTCTAACCTGTTATATACAGACATGGCACATTTTTTTAAATTTAGTACTATATGTATTTATCCCAGGTTCTTTATTAATGTCTAAAAACTTTGAAATATCTTTGTTAACGTTTTATTTAAAGATGGAGCTCCATTTAGAAAAAGACAAGTGCACATTGTGGTTCGCTATGGGTCTGATAGTTTTAAAGCTATGGATATTTATTCATCTAGTTTCCAGACATAGTGTTAACACTGCGGTGCACTCTGTGTCTGATATTTTTAAAATTAAGGATATTCATCTAGTCTCCAGACATAGTGCAAAACACTGTGGTGCACTCTGGGTCTGATAGTTTTAAAGGTAAGGATATTCATCTAGTCTCCAGACATAATGCATAACACTGTGGTGAACTCTGGGTCTGATAGTTTTAAAGCTAAGGATATTCATGCAGTCTTCAGACATAATGCATATAACACTGTGGTGCACGTTGGGTCTGATAGTTTTAAAGCTAAGGATATTCACATAGTCTCCAGACATAGTGCATAACACTGTGGTGCACACTGGGTCTGGTAGTTGTAAAGCTAAGTAAATTCATCTAGTCTCCAGACATAAAGCATAACACTGGTGAACTCTGGTTGTGATAGTTTTAAAGCTAAGTATATTTATTCATCTAGTCTCCAGACATAATGCATAACACTCTGGTGCACTCTTTGAGTCTGATAGTTTTAAAGGCAAGGATATTCATCTAGACTTCAGATATAGTGCAAAACACTGTGGTTTACTCTGGGTTTGATAGTCTTAAAAGCTAAGGATATTTGTCTAGTCTCCAGACATAGATGCAATTCATTCATTTTATAAAAGTTGAATGAACTGACTTAGAAACAGCAGAGAAAAATAATAGAAGTTTATAAATATATGAACTGTTACTTTAAAATTTTATTATTACAGCTTAAAAAGAGAGAATAAGTGAACAATAATACATTTCCATATAAGTTTTTACTATCTAGAAATACAAATATGTTTAATACATTATATACATTTAGATAATGCAAACAAAGAAGTGAAACAAAAAGAAATGTAAGTTTTTATCTGCAACTACTTTAATTCGTATCTAATTTAAAAATTTTATTTAAAAGATTATTATCAATTGTTATATGGAAAGTTATTATTATGTTTGTTGTTTTATACAATTTCCAAGAGGGAGAACTGATTACGATTATCTCTAAAACGAAAATATTTAGACGCATTAAAACTTTATCTCCTAGACGAAAAAAGAAATGATACTACACTCCCTGCTTCTCGAGTATTAATAGCAGAAATAAAAGATTTGTAACTGAGCAATTAAATTTCTATGTTTAATTTTCCATTTCGAGAAATCAGGGCAGAGATAAGACACTAGACTGCTCAAAATTCGTTTCTTAATCTCTAAAATTTTTTCTCGAGAGAGGTTTTAATCCAGTCAGATCTTCAGATAGTTAGCTGCGTTCGTCTGATAGTATATTATGTTTGTTATTGCATTACATTTAACGAGGATAGTTTTAACTTTTTTCTCCATTTAAACATGGAATCCGAATATTTATCAGTATTTAGAAGTTTTTCGTATTCTAAAATGAAGCTTTAAAGTTTAATCAATTTGGGTAATTGCGAAATCTATGCAAATTTCAGATAAATGTTTACTGTTTGTGAAGTTTGTTTTTGAACAATTTGTTTTATAGGTTTAAAGTCATGTTCTAGTCAAATTGGAATAAGTAAAGCTGTTAATGATTAGTAAATATTTAAGTACATTTTTAATATAAATAATTTTAACTCATCTTTACCGTTTACTAATGGTATACTTTTAAAGTAATTCATGATGAACTTTGATAAATATTAAAACATGAAAAATGTTAAAAATCCCATTAACATGTTTGACTAGAAAGAAATCAATGTATGTCTACATGTTATCAAACATTTCATTAGTGAAATTCTCTCAAACCTTTTAACTGAAGGCACGATTATATTTAAGGTAAATAAAAATAATTTTTATCAATTTGATCATCTGCAGGTTCTTTGAGGATTTGGTGGATAGATAAGACACTAACTGCTCAAAAGTCGTGCCTTAATCTCTAAATATTTTTTTATCAAGAGAAGTTTCAATCCAGTCAGATTTTCAGATATTTAGCTGCTTTCGTACGATAGTATATTATGCTTATTATTAAATTACATTTAGCGAGGATAATTTTAACTTTTTCCCCATTAAACATGGAATCCAATATTTATCAGTATTTAGAAGTTTTTCGTATTCTAAAATGAAGCTTTAAAGTTTAATCAATTTGGGTAATTGCAAAATCTAAACAAATTTCAGATAGAAGTTTATTGTTTGCAAAGTTTGTTTTTGAACAATTTGTGTTATAGGGTTAAATTCATGTTCTAGTAAAATTGGAATAAGTAAAGCTGTTAATGACTAGTAAATATTTAAGTAAATTTTTAATAACAATAATAATTTTAACTTATTTTTCCCGTTTAATAATGGTATACTTTTAAAGTAATTCATGATGAACTTTGATAAATATATTAAACATGAGAAATTTTAAAAATATCATCAATATTTTTGGCGAGGAAGAAATCAATGCAATTAAACATTTCATTAGTGAAATTCTTTCATAGCTTTTAACTGAAGGCATGACTATATGTTAAGGTAAATAAAAATAATTTTTATCAATTTTACCATCTGCAGATTCTTTAAGGAATCGGTGGATAGATAAGACACTAACTGCTCAAAAGTCGTACCTTAATCCCTAAAAAAATTTCCCAAGAGAGGTTTTAATATAGTCAGATCTTAAGATAGTTTGCGTTTGTTTTATAGCATATTATGCTTGTTATTGCATGACATTTAGCTAGGATAGTTTTAACTTTTTTCTCCATTCAAACATGGATTCTGAATATTTATCACTATTTAGAAGATTTTTTTAGTACTCTAAAATAAAGCTCTAAAGTTTAATTCTAGTAATTGCAAAATCTAAACAAATTTCAAATAAAATTTTGCTGTTTGAGAAGTTTGTTTTTGAACAATTTGTTTTATAGGGTTAAATTCATGCAAATAGGAATAAGTAAAGGAGTTAATGGTTAGTAAATATTTAAGTAAATTTTTGATATATATATATTTAACTTAACATTCATGTTTACTTATGCTATTCTTTTAAAGTAATTCATGATGATCTATAATAAATATTAAACATGAAAAATTTTAAAAATCTAATCAACATTTTCGGCGAGAAGGAAATCAATGTATGTCTACATGCAATCAAACATTTCATTAGTGAAATTCTTTCATAGATTTTAACTGAAGGCATGATTATATTTAAGGTAAATAAAAATAAATTTTATCAATTTGATCATCTGCAGATTCTTTGAATATTTGGTGGATAGAGAAGACACTAACTGCTCAAAAGTCGTGCCTTAAACTCTAAAAATGTTTTCTCAAGATAGGTTTTAATCCAGTCAGATCTTCAGATATCTAGCTGTTTTCGTATGATAGTATATTATGCTTATTATTGAATTACATTTAGCGAGAATAGTTTTAACTTTTTTCCCCATTAAACATGGAATCCAATATTTATCAGTATTCAGAAATTTTTCGCATTCTAAAATGAAGCTCTAAAGTTTAATTAATTTGGGTAATTGCAAAATCTAAACAAATTTCAGATAGAAGTTTATTGTTTGCGAAGTTTGTTTCTGAACAATTTGTTTTATAGGGTTAAAGTCATGTTCTAGGCAAATAGGAATAAGTAAAAGTGTTAATCATTAGTAAATATATAAGTAAATTTTTAATGTAAAAAATTTTAACTTATCCTTCACATTTACTAATGATATATTTTAAAAATAATTTATGATGAACTTGAAAAATATTAAACATGAGAAATTTTAAAAATCTCATTAGCATTTTCTGCGAGAAAGAATTCAATGTATGTCTACATGAAATCAAACATTTCATCAGTGAAATTCTTTCATAGATTTTGTTAAATATGAGGTAATTAATCTTTTATCAATTTTTTACTGAGCTTAATTTGGTAATATCACTAATTACTAACCGTGTTTTGTACAGTAAAACATTTCAGTATTTTTCCCGGTTAATCTGTGAAGTCACTGTTTAGTTATTCTTCCTCGGAATCTTTGTTTTGCAACAATTAGTATTCACATATTTTTCAACCGAGAAAGTATATAACCCGACTCATGTTTGCCTGGTACAGGAGTTGATAGATTTAAACATGACCATTTTGCCTTCAAACAAACTATGTGAACTTGTTTGCTATGTGAATTTGTGTTTTTGTGTTTTGAATTTGTGCTATGTAAATTGTGTTTCGATGGTTTTATGTTTTTTTTTTAATAAAAAGCAAGTTTTTTTTAATCCCGTCATTACGTCTGGGTTTTCTCTGCTGAGAAGCTCTTAGTCTGTTGAACTTTGTTATAAGCCTTGTGATCGTAACAGATTTTAACTGAAGGCATGATTATATTTAAGGTAAATAAAAATAATTTTTATCAATTTGACCATCTACAGATTCTTTGAGGAATCGGTGGACAGATAAGACACTAAATGCTCAAGAGTCTTGCCCTAATCTTTAAAACATTTTTTCTCAAGAAAATTTTTAAATCAGCGAAATATTTTTTTCAGTGAGATAGTTCACTACAGTCACATGGCAGAAAGGATGCTTGTTATTCCATTACATTTCACGAAGATAGTTTTGCCTTTTTATCTCCATTTAAACATAGTATCTGAATATTTATTAGTATTTAGAAGTTTTTTAGTAACCTAAAATGAAACGTTAAATTTTAATTAATTTAGATAATTGCAAAATCTTAACAAATTTTAAACAACAAATTTTAACAACTCATTCTGTTTTAGGAGTTTGTAAATTAGCAATTTGTTTCATAGAATTTAATCTACGTTTGAATCAACTAGGGATAAGTATAAGTGCAAAAGGGTTAGTAAATACTTAAATAAATTTCTAATATAAATAACTTAAACTTATCCTTAACGTTATGACATGCTTTTAAATTACTTTACGGTAAGCTTTAGTAATATATATTAAAAATTAGAGACTTTAAAAATCGTATAAACATTATCGGAGAGAAACAAATCAATGTATGTCTACATGTAATCAAAAGTGTCATTAGAGAAATTTCTTCATAGCTTTTTAGTAAAGGTGTAATTATATATAAAGTAAAATCATTTATTTTTTCGAATTGATTATCTCATTTCAGAGTCTTTTAGGAATTAGTGGATAGGTAAGACTTGACTTTTCAAAGTACGTTCTTTAATCTCTAAAACATTTCCCCCCAGAAGAAGTTTTAATCCAGTCCAATCTTCAGATGGTTAACTTTGCTAGTAGGATAGTATATTATGTCTGTTGTTACATTATAATTAGCAGTTTTACCTTTTTACCTGTTCAAACAAGGAATCTGAATATCCATCAGAATTTAGAAGTTTTTAATGCCCTAAAATGAAGAGTTAAGGTTTAATTAACTCAGGTAAAGGAAAAATCTAAACGGATATTTAAAAATGCATTATATTAACTTTTCCTATTTTAGTAATTTATTTTATAGTTTTAAATTGATGCTTCAAGTAATTAGGAATAAGTAAAGGGGAGTAAGGATTAGTAATAATTGAAGCAAATTTTTAGTGTAAATAATTTTAAAATAGTCTTATCATCAGATATGCTTACACATATTTCTGATAAATATTAAAATTTCTCTATACAAATTCTTTCCTTGCTTTAGATTTAAGGTGGGATTATATTTCTGAAGAGGTAATTATATGTGAAGTGAAAATAAACAATTACTTATATTTTGTCGATATTATGTTTTATCCATTTCAGCTTTTCTATTTTTAAAGCCTAAATTTTCGGAAATATGAAAGACAGTTCACCTACCTTCTAGATCTAAGGGCTAAAATATATTATAGAATTATTTGTTCCTTTATGTATGCATGCATATAATCCAGAAATTATAAAACTGCTGAACAAGGAGACAGCTAATCAGCTAACAGTAACAGCGATGCAGTCGGACCATTGAAAGAGACCGGTCTAATTAAAACTTTATTTTACAGCTGTTAAAACGGACATCTTTACTAGTCAACGACAGACAAGAGAAAGAGACAAAAATCACTCTGCTCGAACAAAGGTGCACCCGAAAGCGAAGACAGAAAGAATTTTCTCTATGTAGAAGAAAAAACTGACTCAGTGAATTAAGTGTTAAGATCAGGAAAAACGAGGAGCCTTTTGCCGGCGACAGCTGTAAAACATGTTAAATGGACAGAAAGCTTTGGGAAATGTATCGATAGAATTTTAAGTCGAGGACACTAATTTAATTATGACATTTAGAAAATGTGAAAAAGATTTTAAGGAATTAGAATGTGAGAAGGTTTTTAAGTAAATATTAAAGTTAAATAATTTTGATATATTACATGCATATATATATATATATTATATATATATATATATATATATATATATATATATATATGGTTTGGTTTGGAGTGCTACGGTCTACTTTTCACAACACAAGAGCTAATGAGACCGGGACCTACAGCTTAAAGCCGATTCCGAACGGCTACGAACATTCATGCCACTGTGGGATTCGAACCCACGAACTCCGGTACCGAAGGCCAGCACCCTAACCAATCGGCCATCGTTCGGCATATATATATATATATATATATATATATATATATATATATATATATATATATATATATATACATATATACATATATATATATACATATATACATATATATATACATATACATACATACATATACATACATATATATATACATATATATATATATACATATATATATATATACATACATATATATATATGCATATATATACATATATAATATACATATATATATATATATATACATACATACATACACACACACACACACACATATATATATATATATATATATATATATAATATATATATATATATATATATATATATATATATATATATATATATACGTGTGTGTGATATATCAAATATTTAATTATATTTAATATAAAAACTTGGAACTTAATTTAAAACGCAATGATGAATCAGACAGGTTGTTGTGACAGAAACTAAGCTTTTATTTGTCTTTAAGAACCATTACCATGATCAAAACATTAAAAATATGCCCATTCCTAGTACCAAAGGACCATTAAAGTTAAAATGAATACTACATAACAGCACGTACACTGAAGAAGAGAGCGAGATTTACCTGACGGTTCATAATATGAATTTCACAAAATTGGTCACATTTTTTTAATTTTACTACACTTCTACATCACACATGTCAAAGGAAATTTTTGACTCATACGTCTGCCCGTTCTAACTTTAAAGTTAGTCCGTTTAAGGCCAACTTTTCTCTGGGGTTGTGTTTAGGGTGTAAAACAGAGCATGGTTCTATATTTTATGAATATAGTTCCGTCGTCTCTGGGGGTTGCAGGCCAATCCTGGGGGGTCTTCTGCTTGTTGCCTGCTTCTAAATTACGAGGACCTAGCAGGGGTATTGTTACTCGCGTCCGTGGCATACCTTAAGTAACATGGACTCCTTGGGTGGTGATAAATGGGTAACATCTTCTCAACCTTGTATTGATATAAAAGATCATATAGTGCCTGCATTGCCATCTGCTTTAGCAAAAAAATACTTTATAAATATTTTATATATTTTCGTGTGCTGTGTCTTTTAACCCCCATGTCACACTCAACACTGCGTTACTCCCTCTTAAAATTTCATTTAATACACAGAGTTCAGATTTTTAAATCCATATCGTCCATTTCAAGATCCCAGGTCTGTGAGTTATTCAAAATGCATCTAGGAAAATAAAATATTCACAGACAATAGAAAATCTCTGTCCTAAAAAATTGACATAGGTGATCAATCATTCATGTGGTCATTTGTATGACGTGGTGGAAGATTGAAAGAACCTTTATGTTATAAGTAGAAACTAAAACGCAGAATGTATAGACACACTTTTGAAGAATAACGATAAAAAATCAGTAGCAAATTTTCATCATAATATAAATATATCTCGTTTTTTCATCTTCTTTATAGATAAAAGAATGTATACATTTCTTTGTGAGTATATATTTTCATTTTTATTAATTCCAGTAAATTATCTTTTCTTTAAATTTACTGAAGTTATATAAATGTTAAGATATTGTTCATTTCATTTAGTCTAAGTTTTTATGAAGATTTTTTGGTTTGGTTTGCAACGCTACGGTCTATTGTTTTCCTACAAGAGGGCTAATGGCTACCGGTACCTACTGTTTAAAGCCGATTCCGAATGGCTACGAACATCCATATCTCCAGCGGGATTCAAACCCGCGAACTCCAGTACCGAAGAGCAACATTCTACCGTTTGGTATTCGTTCGGCAAGCAGTTTTTTGTTCTAGTGTCCCAGATTTTCTTTTATACTGCATCAAGAATAAAAAGTTATGCATGGTGACTGTTGCATATTTATGGAACTCGGCGAAACTTAATTCGCCGGTTACACTCGAAATTATCCCCTATTGTTTTTAATTGCTGGCAAAGCCTAGGGATTGGCCTCTTTCAATGAGGGGTTAAAAATGGGAAGGCAAAGAGACGCGGGGTTTTTGCCATTTTAGTTTTCTTTGCCTTTACTGACTTACTTTCTCTCTCTCTCTCTCTCTCTCTCTCTCTCACACACACACACACACACACACACACACACACACATATATATATATATATATATATATATATATATATATATATATATATATATATATATATATATATATATATATATATATGAATTGGTAAATATATTGATACTTCGTTTGTGTATCGTTAAAATAAATACCCACTGTTTGTCTTACAATTACCAATTTGGGCAGACTTTCTTTGGTATCACCAATTTTCTTCTGCACATCTTATCACGTGATATGATATTATATCGGATATTAACGTTGTTATTCGTTGTTTATGACAGATGTCGGTAAACAGATCTTTTTGTCGCATTTTTCCCGGTGAAAAAAATGGTTTATCTATTACGTCACAACTGCTAGTATTTTATCTCATTAAAATTATTCATCACATTTAAAAAATTTTTATGCGTTAAGATATAAATTTCGGAAGTTTAACATCGCTTTTTAGTACAGTAATTTAAAATCAATCTCTAGATTTCCTTATTCCTCGTAAGTCGTACTTATTTTAATGTGTGTATATGTTTTACATATTTACAATGTTTCTTTTTCAAAAATTATTTTTCCATTATTGATTTCAAAGAATGTCATAAAATATTGTTTAGATTATTTTTGCATTTTGAGAATTAGACTTAACTTTTGGTTACCAAAATACTACTTTATAAAGTGCTAATTACATTACAAACTGTTTCAAATAATAGTTAATTTAATAATTAATTAGTTTCGCTTCAAACTGCAATGAGAGGCAGTAATAATAACGAGCAAGGTCCATCGACTTTATATATTCTCGAATAATTCAGTAATCTTGGCCGAAAGGCAAGAAATAAAAAAAGGTAGAAGAAATTTCTCCAACAATATCTGAATAGTCTCGCCTATGAGTAATCCGAAAAGAAAAACAAGGAAATGCTTAACTCCGATGGGCATCAGGTGAATAAGTCAGGAACGTAAACAGTATTTGGTAGGGAAATTGAAGAAAACTTATCCCTTTTTTAGCTGACAGATATCTAATGTATGCCCTGCTTGTAAGTCCGTAATCCATTGATTAAGATCGACATTGACAGAGGAATAGGGGTAAGCAACATACGAAAGAAATAACTTCGTCTAAAGAAACAGAAGCTAAAGGAAATGAGTTCTGGAAATGGATGAGCTTACAAATAAAAGAACTGTAGATAGTATCAAAATAGCGATTGGGGTATCGAAGAATACTTGATTTAACAAAAAAATCTAGAGTGTTATCCCAAAGAATTTCTCAATTCTTCCACATAAAATTGTCTCTTTTAACGGAAAATGTTTTGACAAAAGTTATTTAAGAACTAGCCGCTTAGTCCCCAGACATTGGCATGGGTATTTGAAATTTCTAAATGAAAAATTGTTCTTATTTTTAAATTTATGTTAAGTTTTTTTTAATATACATCAGTACTTATAATAATTCTAATAACAAAACAACTTATTTTTATAAAATTAATAATACATTTTGTTTTATTTTTCTTCATAAGTTTAACAGTCTTCCTTTCTTCTCTAAGAAGAGAAAAGAGAATTTTATTTTCAGTGTTCCTCTTTATTTCTTCTGCATAAATTTAACTTAATATTTGGTAAATTATCTTTTCAATTGGCTGAAGGAAAAATAATTCTTAATATATTCTTAACACTAGATTTACGGACCGAGCCAATTTGACACATTAAAAATTTGATCACTGTATATTTATAAAATTTTAACCCCTTCCGGTACGATTTAATAATGAAAAACTGTGCGTGAAGTAACCATTTATTTTTATTTAAAAAACTTGTTTCATTTTACAATTCTTACATATTCCTAATTAAAATCCCCTTTTTACATAGTGTTAAATAATATCAGAAAAGGTATAATTAAGAAAATATCAAAGCAAAACATTAATAAGGTATACAGATAATAGTCTTCAAGATAGTGGTACTTTTCAAAACAAAGTGCAAAGGAATACTGAATTGTTTACACCGCTAGGGAGTCTCACTTCTAATTTGATTCTTGTAACACACATGGCATTTCTTAGTAGGTTTTTTCTTTTATTCTGACTCATCAATTTGGCAGTGACTTGTACCAAGAAATTCTAAATAAACAATATGTAATAGTGACCTGGTATATTCAGTACACTAGAAATTATAAACTAAATTAATTATCATATTTAACATTAACTTTAGTCGCATGACGAGTGTAGCTCGTCATTGTGCGATATGGAATGAAAAACCAATGACGAGCTAGACTCGTCATTTTACCGGAAGGGGTTAGTATCACTTTTCAAAAACATACCTTGGTTTTTTAGTTAAGAAATAAAATATATGTAGACTTTCATTCCTCTTCCTCGCAGACCCCTTATTTCGCATTATCAAATGTGGTATACCTATTTTCACGGTTCTGAGTCAATTTGACTCATAAAATGGTGTACTAGTTAATCGCAAAACGTTAAATTTATTGGTTGACTCAAGTAAATATTTCACGAAAAGATTTTATTTTCCAATTGGCTGAAGAGCTAAGAAGTAAACATAGAGAAGAAGTCGGGAACACTTCCAATCCAATAACAGAAATTCATGCTACTGACGCACAGAAGAATTGTCAAGTTCAACAATCATGCAATAGAAACAGATGTAGAAACCATTGTGCTAAATGTCATAGAAATGTTTGCGGAAAATGTGTTTTAAAATCATATTTTATGTGTAAAAAATGTTTTCCATGAATTTTTTTATAATAAACATTTCATTTAAATTAATTTGGTACTATTTTCTTTGCAAAAAACTTCAATTTTCTTGTATGAGTCAAACTGGCTCACTTCAGTAAAAATAGGTATGTGATCTACATCCGTAAATCTAATGTTAAGAAAAACCAGGTACTTATCAAAATAAAAATATCAAGGCTTGATCCTATCCAAGATAATCACAGCTTTACTAGACTTGTATAGTAAATAATCGCCAATTAGTTACAATCGATTTTCTTGAGAATGGTCTAAAGCACGTGGAATAAATACAATGAAAAAATAATTTCAGTTTTTGAAGCAAATCTCCCTTATGACAGTAACGAAATAGATTTTTATCTGAAGATAAATGACGAAATTAAAGCTAAAAAAAGAATATACCAAATAAAAACACTTGAAATTAAATAAATCTTCAATTAAATTTAATCGAAATGCTTTAAAACTTGTATTAATTTACAGCAGCTCAGTCAGCAAAGGCGTCAGTGTCCTAACTTTTCGAGTTGTGACTCGGTTATTATCGGTTATAACTTCTATCTATTTCAACTTTAGTCAGTGTGCTTTTTTCTGAAAAGCGTCAGAGTGGACAAACTAAAAAGCGGGAAAATCTTTTCAGATTGTTCCGATATTATATAATAAGAAAAGAAAGAAAATTTAACCCTGCTTTAAAAAACATTTAATTTTTCTAATAAAATAATTTCTAAGCAACAGAAAATTAAAGATTAAATATTTTGCACACACCTTTAATTATTTAATATATTTTATGATAAAATAGTTCAGATATATACTGCGTTTGTTTACAAAATAATGAACAATCATAGACAAATTTTAATATAAAAATTTAAATTTATTTCTACGTCTATTACACCGAAATCAATTTACTCTTAATGTAATAAGTGTAGATAATTAACGCGTAGTATTACAAATTGTGAAAACATTGGCTCAATATATGTAATGAAATATTACCCTATAAAACATTAACCACAGCATATTAATAACTTGCACTCCTTGCTTAATGAGCCTATACAGTTAAGAATTATTACAGGACAAAATAAAAACCTCAGCTTATTAAAGAAATTTCTTTACCAGTCAACGACGTCTTTAAACACAAAGAAATATTACACTGTAAAGCAATAACCTCAATAATAAATTATTTGCAGCCTTTTTCATTTACTTTGGGCGTTAACTGCATTATGAAATCGATTTTTACTGCGTAAAATTGAAAACAACACATAATTTTCCTTAAAATTTTCTCATTTTTAAATTTTTCCTCTAATTACTTATATGTTTAATTTGTTATATGTGGGAGAAGACTAACATTTTTTAACATCAAGTGACTCAATGTTGTTTCTCCAGAATAGGTTGCACCATAGTGATTTCAATGATATTATTGGCTCAGTTTTGAAAGTACAGCCATTTAAATATAACATAGCTTTTGTTTTGGACTTCCAAATAAAACAAAAAGTAAAGGAAAATAAAAGGTAATAACAACAGAGTTAGAGCTAATTAGAGTTAATAATATTATTGCTTTTTTAATTAATTTCTTTAAGCTACCTGTAATTTTAGAATTTAAATTGTCTCGATAAATTCATCGATCAGAGATTTGAGAGAAGATAACCTTATATACCTTCATATATGAAGTTTGGTAATTCAGTCGGCAAAGACAACACTCTCGTAACTGGAGGGTTTCGGGTTCGGATCCTGAGCTGGACTGAGATCCGCCCTGTTCGTTAAAGGTGACTGGTGTACATGAAATATGTTCGTGATTCTAATGTCCTCTAAATTTTCAATCAATACCTCTGGGGTGACAGGCCAAGTCTATGGGTCTTCTGCTTTCTCTCTGCTTCTAAATTACGAAGACCCACTTGAGCAAGAAGTCGTACTTTCACCCTTGAGATGCTCGATAAAATGAAAGGCGCATCCCTTTGCCTTAACACGAGTAGTCTCCGGCTCATTCATTCTTGGTTTGGCCAGGTGGCATAAGTCAACTACAACAGCAGCAACATGCATATATACATATTTGTCCATACAATAACATTTGTTTACATTCAAATTTCAGTACTCTCTTTATATACATATGTATGTGTGTGGTTCGGACTACCAAATGTAAGGAGATAATTGTGACAACAATCAGAGGGCGCTCATTTTCTCATCCCACAAGGGAATTGTGCCACTTAATTGTCTATCAATAAGTATTACTCTAACTAATCGGAATTTCAGTATATAAATAACATAAATGACTTTCTTGGATCATTTCCCATTTTTGATACCTTTGGTGGCTTTTATTGTCTACCCGTCGTAAAAAGATTAGATACACAAGCATAGTTACAACCAGATATTAACTAGTTAATAACCTGCATTAGTCATCCAGTTACTTTGAGTTGCAGGTAAACTGCTACCTCAGATTACTATAATTAACTTTAAAACTGATTAAAAAAACTACAATTTTTCTATAATGTACTTGTTTCAAATCTGGCTGCATTAAAAGATAAACATACTCGAGTTATTGTATTCACATACCAACACACACATACGCACATACATAATAATAAATATGATATTTTCGAACTCAGTTAGTCCAAAACGTGAAGATCAATCACATTTTTGAAGTTGAATTACTGGATGTTAAAATACATATATACTACATGTACATCCTTGTTTTAACCTAAACTAATATAGTCTAACCGACTTTCATACCTCATTCTAAAGTTTGAATATTAATTTATTTGAGTTTGCTTTGATTTATTTTGAGCATAACATATCACTTCTTTAAATTTATTTAAACAATTAATAATAATAATTTTAGACTATAATTTTATAATTTTTATGACATGAATCAACTAAAATCAGTATTTAAAACCCTTTGTCGATGACTCCCAAACTCAGTTTGGGTAACGCACATGGGACAGTATTGGAATGCTCGACCTGAGTTCGGACAAGAGAGAAAATCTTAATTTAGTGAAGTTCGGAATTGGTTATTCCAATGCATAATATTTAATTTACCATTTTTCAATAGATAGCAACACTTTTCTGTGAAAAGTTCGGCAGATTCGTGCCAATAGTTACTATTTCTCGGATACTATAAAGCATTTGTGAAATTCAAAGGAATCTGAGAGGCATGGAATTCATGACATTTGATATAAATAATAATGTTATATTAGTTTATTATATTTATCCAGAAAATTATGTCATTCGATTTATTTTGCAGTACTTTGGGCAAACATTATTGTAATCCATTACCATTTCTCACATATGGTAAAAATACTGAATATAGTATTTATTCCGTTTAATTTTTTTTCAAAAATAATCTATTTCTAACATTTTGACGATAACAACTAACAAAATTAAAGAAAAATTTTTCTCAAAAAATTTCTCTTTAATTTTTTTTCTAACAAATTGCTACCGTGGATATGGAGCTGCTTTTTTGGCGCCACAACACTAATTCATATCTATGTCTATTAAGTATATCTCATTGCTACATCATTACTAATTTACATTTTATAAACTGTCACCGTTTTAAATAACCAGAAAGAATATACTGCTAAGAGAGGAGTTTATCTTGTATATACTACATATTCTGGCGGAAAATCTAAAATCGAATACAATCTGTACGGTCAATCGAAGAGAATCGTTTTCTTTCCGCCAGACTTATATTGAATGCATGTTTTTGTGCGAGATAGTAATCCGTTGATTAAGATCGACATTGACGGAGGAGAGCAAAGGAAGCTATGCGGGATATGAGTAATATCCCAGACAAAAACATCGAAGAAAATGGGCCGGGGTAATAAATAAAAGGAAGAAGAAACTCAATGATGAAAAATCATTGCGTTCTGAAGCCGTAGAAATACAGGATGGTCTCCTATAACACGATTAATTCGTATCCCGTTATATAGATTCCGAGTTATATGAGAATCAGAATTAATTCAAATCAGGATATGAGCTCTATGGAACAGAGCTATAAGAAACTCAGATTCAATAGTAAAAGTTAAATAAATACGTTTGGTGTTATGTAGAAAGACAGAAATAAATAAATTGTACATAAATCCAAACTATTCAGATCAAATTGAGATCGATACGGTAAATAAGTAAAATTTTATACTTGAAATACTAATGATTGTTACAATCATTAGTATTTCAATTATATTATATCCATAGTAAAAGTTAAATAAATACGTTTGGTGTTATAGAGAAAGACAGAAATGAATAAATTGTACATAAATCCAAACTATTCAGTTAAAATTGGGATCGATACGGTAAATAAGTAAAATTTTATAATTGAAATACTAATTATTGTTACAATCATTAGTATTTCAATTATATTATATCAATAGTAAAAGTTAAATAAATACGTTTGGTGTTATAGAGAAAGACAGAAATAAATAATTTGTACATAAATCCAAACTATTCAGATCAAATTGGGATAGATACGGTAAATAAGTAAAATTTTATAATTGAAATACTAATAATTGTTACAAATTTTTACATATTTGAATTGACTATAACATTTAACACATTGAATAAATAAGACCTTACATAAATTATTCAAGACGTTTGAGTTGTTTGTCTTCTGTTGTACGAAAGATGCATTATAGGAAAGCTGTTCCAATTTTCGTATATTCAAAATTTCATATATCCCGCCAAGTTTTTAGTTATATGGTTTGCATTATACCAATACTTTTTATTAAATTTTAAGTTTATCAAAAAAGTTTTGAAATAATCAAGTTTGATTTAATAAAGATTCGAAAGTAAAAAAAAAATAAAAGTCTTACTTGTTACATATTTTTGTGCATTTTATACAACAAGACTTTGCACCAATATATATATTAAAAATGAACTTATGTATTTACTATTATGTAAATGAGCTATAACTCTGTATAAGCTATATGAAACTGAAATTGTGACTTTCTTTGACCTCATGCATGCTCTACGCTGATTTATAACGTTTTAGTACAACAGCCAAAGAATACCAGACTACTACCAATCTGCCATGCGTTCTCTAAAGAGTAGACAAATTAAATTTAATAAAAGAAGTCACGTTGAAACTTTAGTCATTTTAGTAGAAGAGTTTGGATGTCTTCAAATCCAGACCACTTGATCCTCTATTCTCTCGGAACCCCTCAGAGGTCAAACCTCGTTTTCAACAAAGTTTTGAATACAAAACTATATTAAGGATGAATCCGAGCAATTATGGGGACTTTTAAGTTTACTTTAAATGCCTGTATCTCAAATGAGAAATTTCTAGTACTTCAAGCATGACGTCTTTCAGAATCACTGACTTGATGTACTGGGAAATTTTTAAATACCTTAAATGCAAGTTTTGGACAATGACCACACGTGGTTCTACTTGCTTGTTAATTGTTAGTTAAACAGTTTTTTTATTAACTTAACACATTCGCTGCCGATCACGCGCCAGCGCGTGATCAACATATAGGAAAATGCATATATGACGTCAGGTTCGGCAGCGAATGTGTTAAGAGAGCTGATTACTTTAACAAATGAATTTTGGCAATTGATGTTGCATTTTCTATTTCTTTGCCTTTTAAAACAGCAAAATATATTTTTGGTTTTGAAAGCAATTTGAACTTTGTTTCTATGATTATATATAGTAATTGAAGATGGAGGTGAACATTATAAAGGGTTTGACGAATAATTAGCTTAGTAAACTTTTGTAGGCATATAAATTCAAATGTAAGTAATTTAATCACATTAAAAATTTTTAATCAATATTTTTGAATAATTCCCTATTATACAATTTTTTTCTTTATTATTAAAATGCTTTTTGAGGATTTATTTATCATAGATTCCTACTTATGTTTACTAAATTCCCTTAATATACGTTAAAATATGACTGGGTACTTGTTTTAAATATTTAGATATTTTAAGATTATTAAAATTTATTTTGAGTTCCAAGATTTTAAAGAAAATTCTGCGTAGAGGCATTAAAATTTTACCTATGGGTTAACTATTCAATCATCTCCAAAATAATATGCAAATACATGTTCAAATTATATGTTTAGTAAAAATATAAATGCAACTAAACAATTGAAAATTAGTTTGCAAGGAATATTTTAAAAAATCCAAAAAATAATTTAAAAATTTGGTTTTTTTATATCTTTAACCCCCTCCGGTACGATTTAATAATGAAAAAATGTGCGTGAAGTAACCATTTATTTTTTATTTAAAAAACTCGTTTCATTTTACAATTCTTACATATTCCTAATTAAAATCCATTTTTTACACAGTGTTAAATAATATCAGAAAAGGTATAATTAAGAAAATATCAAAGCCAAACATTAATAAGGTATACAGATAATAGTCTTCAAGATAGTGGTACTTTTCAAAACAAAGTGCAAAGGAATACTGAATTGTTTACACCGCTAAGGAGTCTCACTTCTAATTTGATTCTTGTAACACACACACGGCATTTCTTAGTAGGTTTTCTTTTATTCTGACTCATCAATTTGGCAGTGACTTGTACCAAGAAATTCTAAATAAACAATATGTAATAGTGACCTGGTATTTCCACAAGTAACAAAAGTCTTGCTAAATTCAGTATACTAGAAATTATAAACTAAATTAATTATCATATTTAACATTAACTTTAGTCGCATGACGAGTGTAGCTCGTCATTGTGCGGTATGGAATGAAAAACCAATGACGAGCTAGACTCGTCATTTTACCGGAAGGGATTAAATGCAATTTGTTTGGTTATACTTTGATGCATAGTTGTAAATATTTTCAATACCCAATAACCGAAAGTTAATAACTATCCAAAACGTTTTCTTACATCCTCCGTCCCCTTAAAATTAGAAATATATGCTATATATATATATATATATCGGAAGTGGGCGTTAAAAAACTGCAACTAATATCAACTACTTTTGAATGTACATATTGCATTTTACTGTTTCTATTTGAATAGTTTTACTAACATTAGGAAGGAAAGAAGCAATGCATTTAAACGCATTTTTCCTTTGTCTATTAAAAGAACCAAACCTATCTCAAAAACACATGTTTTAAATACTATGAATTTTTTATCAGACATTTACTATACTATAAGAGAGACTACATGGTATTAGTTTACTCTATTGTTTTTAGAGGCAGAAAAGTATAAAATTGAATTAAAAAAAAATGAATTTTTATTCTTTATAGTTTTAGTTTTCATCCATACTAAACTTAAACCCTGAGTCAGGGTTTAAATAACCTTATGCTGTATTCAAAATCCAATTAGGAATAGAATGCAGTTTATTAAAAGAAAAATTATTTTATATAAATTTGGAGTTACGGTGATTTTCCAATGTTTAAAATCTTGACAATTTTCCGTGTAAACAAATAAAAAATATACAAGTTTAATAAATGTTTCTCTTGTTTCTTCTAAGAATATTTAGTTTTATAACAATTATTATTATTATTATTATCATTATCAAATTAAAAATAGCAAAAAATAGCTCTGAAGTTCATCAGTCCACTTTATTTAGTGTTATAAAATAGTCCTTTTTTATAATATTGATAGTTTCACAAATCATTTCAATATTTCTGAATCTATTTTATGCTGCACATTTGATTAGTTTCAGTTCATCAGTTCATATTCATCTGCTAGTGATTGATTTGTAAAGGTAGGATTACCTAAAAGGGATGGTTTAAAATTATAATCTATTTCTTTAAATATATTTCTATTATATTTATATATGTAGGTTTTACGGCCAAATAAAAATCATATGCAATCAAAGTTTTATGCAACAGAAATATATATGCATTGAAATTGAGAATGAATTTAGATTTTGTCTTACCGTTAGTGAAAGTTTCTCTTAAAATGACAAATCCAGATGGTTCCTGAAAAATAAATAAATAAAATCAAGAATTGTTGAAAATAATACAACGTGACAACAACTAAACATTTTTATAAATAAATTAGTATAAAATAACATAATTTTTTCATTTTTATTAGAGACTAACAGCTTTACGCTCAGCTGTCCGACAGATTATATGTTTAGTGTCATCACTACTTCAATTTTAGATTTCACTTCGAAAGAACCTATTCCTTCAAATTTCTGAATCATATTCTTTAGAACATTTGCAGAAATCGGACCACAGCCTTTTTAAATTCCCTTTAACCCCTTAACAGCTCATCCCGCGATTTCCACGGGCAATTCAAATGTAGCAAAATTTGCTCATCCCGCGATTTTCGCGGGCATGTGTTTTTCTTCCTTTATTAAGAAGTACATTCCGCCTTTTCACCGTTTAACTAGTGGAATATATTATATACAGTATTAGACATTTAATTGGGTAATAAATAGAATTGTGACTAGAACTATAGTTATATTAGATAATAGAATTATAGATATTATCTTATACATAGAAATTAACTGTATTTCAATTGATATTTATTAAAAAATAAATTGTTTATGTGATAACATCTGCAAATTACTTTTTCTGAAAGCTTAGTTTCTCATGATAAAAGTCAATATAAAATATCTTTTCTAGAAAAAAAATTGCATTTCTATTCTCCAATTTATATATATACTTAAACTATGCAACAAAAAATAAGCAATTTTTAAAGAGGTCTCGGTTTATAAATGTCAGAGGGTTAATGTCAGAGGGTTAATGACGGGTATTTATTTAAAACTGCAGACGCACAGTCGCCGTTCTTGTAGAAGAGCTTTACTCGAAAAGCAGGATTCTTCATTGAGAGACTCATGACAAGCTACTCAGATATGATATGATCGGATCACAGGATGAATGTGTTAACGGTGTTGCCTGCGCCAAGCCCTCTAACACCGCAAAACTAAAGCATATGCAGAAAAAACAGAACAGTGGTGAAACTATTATGTAGAAGAAAGTGGAATATTATTTAGAGAAGAAAGTTGAACTAAAGTTCAACAGAAGAGAGAGATGCTCGTTAGAGTTGCCATTAGCTTTTATATTGTTGGAGAGATTTTTAAGTGAGTTAATAAAAGTCGAAATAATGTCTATTCTTAGTAGGTTTTTAATTTCTGCAATAATTTTGGCTAGACTAGCAAGTTCACTAATAATACAAGCATCCTTATTGGTATCCATCTCTTTATGAATGGGCTCATCATGGACTGAAGGGTTTGTAGCAATATGATTAAATTTATTTACTTTAGTTGCACATGCATAAGATTTATTAATTTTAGGAGAAGCTGGAAAGGGATTATAAGTGACATTAGAGTTGCGGTTGGGAGTAGTTTTATTTTTATTTAATTTCGGAAATTTTTCATAGCCGTTGTAACTGGCAGGATGTTTACCGTTGCAGTTGCAACATTTAATGAAATCTCACTCACCACGTACAAGGGGGAAATCTCTCGTGAGATGCGAGTTGGCACATTTTACACATTCAGGTGCCATTCAGCAGTTATTACTATGATGAAAATATGATGCGAACTCCACATATTCTGCTGTTTTATACCACTTGCAATGTGTCGTGCGAATGAGCGTGTTTTAATTAATTTGCATAGTATGCTGCTTACAGCGCCATCTATTGATACATTTAGGAACTTTCTTTTATCATGCCAAATCGTTTCCCTCTTCTAGTATGTTCAGTTTAAGTTTGAAGTCATTCCGACCAGTGGTTCTCTTTTTGCAACCTTTTGGAAATATCACTTATTATTAATCACTAATTATGGGTAACTTGTATATAAAAGCTTGTATAGAAAATGAAGTTCATGGTATATCACATACACAAACTTATAAAAGATTATAATGCCACATTCCAAATGAAAAACACCGAGATCCATGGCACAATGGTTATTATAGTCGTGGGCTACGAATCAGAAGGTCAGCTGTTCGATCCTGCTTGAGGATTAGTTTTTGTTTGGAGTGCTACGGTCTACTTTTTGTAACACGAGGGCTAATGAGACCGGGACCTACTGCTTAAAGCCGATTCCGAACAGCTATGAACATCCATGCCACAGTGGAATTCGAACCCACGAACTCCGGTACCGTAGACCAGCACCCTAGCCAATCGGGCATCGTTCGCACATGCTTGATGAGAAGTTTTTTTGTCATTATATATTCACTTCCTTAAATGGGCAAGAAGACACCTAAACTATTTAAATTTTCTATACTATTAGAATATTTCTAGAACATTCAGTTACCCTATAAACGCTTGTGTTAAAACTGCGATCCGCAGTTTATCGACTTTGAGCTTAATAAATGCTTCTAGCTTAATAAATGTTCTTACTTGTTATCTTTACTCTTCTTTATTGTGTGCAATCGACACTTTGCATCTATGTGCAGATATGTGTATATTATATTTGATTTACAAGACAAGCAACGTCTTAAAAAGAGAATCTCGTGTTAAGAATCTGAAAAAAATTATTTTAATCTAAGCAAAATATTTTATTTTATAATGAATCAAAAATAATCTATTATAATAAGTTCTTTTAATTTCAAAATGTACTGTGTATCCTTAAAATAAAACCCTGGTTGAGCCCTAAATTTGATACAGATATCCAATTATAGAGTTAAATAAGGATTTCAAATTTCTTTCTTATCGTGTTAACACGTGAATGATTTATAGCTCTAACAAATGAACCGATACACTTACACGCACTTTTCAAAAAAAAATATTTTTCTTTGGAAACTAGGAAGACCTAAAACTTCCAGCGCAATACTTTCCCTGTATACTTCATACACGAGAAAAAAAGTTCTCGTCGACACAAGCAATGTTTTAAAGCAAATATCTGCCATGGAAGATAAAGCATACGCTCTGGGAATCATGAAATATGAATTTTTGCTGAAAAATAAAAGAAGAAAAATCCAGGGATTTTTTTTCATCTCTTCCAGGCTTTATCCTTACGAATGCATGGATGAAAATGTGAACTCCGAAATACGTCAGGTGAATAAGTCAGGGAAAAAATCGATAGCATCTGGAAGGGAAAATTGAAGAAAAATTGTCCCTCACTGCCAACAGATATCCGATACATGTTCTGCGTGTAAGTCTGTAATCCATTGATTAAGATCGACATTGACAGAGGAACGCGGGCAAGGCAACAGACGGGAGAAATAACGTACCGTGGATAAGGGAAAATGGATGAGATAAGTAAAGGAAATGTTAAGAACTGGAATGTATGGATGTCTTCACTACCAGAGATCGAGAAAAAAAATAAGCTAATACATAAATTTGGCTTATGACTAGCATTTCTTTCCATTTTTTTTTTCGTATAAGAGAGTGCAGCTACATTGTTTGCAGTTACTTAAAATATCGGGTTTACAGAAAAAGAAATGATTAAATGTTAAGAACGTAATAATGAAATATTACGCAAAGTTAATTTGAAATTTTGTGTTGATTAAGCAAAACTAAATTTAGAACTTTAAGGCTTTATGGCATGTCAGCATGTAATGTTAGTTTACGATTCCTTTTACTGATGAAAAATGTGCAGATTTCTTGTTGTACATCGAAAAGTTTTCAACCAATTTATGTTTTTCTGGTTGTTTTGGAATAAGGTCTTTCATCGATTAAAAATCGTTTTATACCCGGAAATTCCTTTATCCTTCCATGTGAGAAAGAATCCTAAACTAAATCTGTTGCTTTATCAACACGTACTTGTGGACGTGAGATAAGGCCCTTACATGCATAATTCCTGTTGATTACTAACTAAAAAATAAACATTCTTAATGCATACTTCGTACTCAATCTTCATACTTGTTATTTTTGTTCTATATAGTCCTTTGTAATTACTTAACCTTTTGGATACTGTGGGTCGATATTCAGACCAAGTCATGCAAGCTTGAGATATACGGGCTTGGTTGATATATATTGTGAATCGGGGTATTAGGTTATTAGTTCGGAGTAATCCAGTGCGAGCCACGTGTTCGGTTTTCTGAGTTTTTTATTCAACGTAACAGTATAACAACATAACAAAGGACTGACAACGGAAATATACAAGTACAACTGTTCAACTTCTAAAATGCTTACACAGCGCCATCTGTTGAAATAAAATTATTAGATTACTTGGTTGGAACATACAAATATATATATTGCATGCAAATTATTCTCCCACTTTCTACTGAATACTCTTATACGGTAAGAGACATTATACGGTAAGGTACATTCTCAATCATTTCTACTGCTATATGTCCTTATTTCATAGTTTTGTTCATACTCTGAAAATTGCCTTATTTTTTCCTCCTTTCCTTATTATAGTTGTGCAAAATTGCATAATGAAATAAATTGCTTATAAGGAAAAACGATAAATCCCACCCGTCACTATCTACACTAATATGAAGAAATATCCCGTCTCGAAATAAGATGTTAAGAGTTTTGCCTATTAGATTTTCACACTAATCCATTTTTATAAGTTTTATAATTTGTATCCACTTTTATAATCATATTTTTCTTTTCACTTATGCTTATTTACTTAATTATGCACCTTTCTGTTTCACCCGTACGCATTTGGAGAGAAATATTATATATAGTGTAACATACATGTGTATATTATTTTATGTTTTATAACTTCTTAAATGTTTTATGCTTATTTTATTTTCGTGCACAATCAATTGCAAAAATGAAATGCCGAAATGTTAGAGTATGCTTTCGATATTTTTTACTCTTCTATTGGGAAAACTGAAGGTTTTGCTTAAAGCAGAAGACTTCAACTGACGTTACGCGAAAGTTTTCGAAAAAATAATATTCAATAACTCTGTAGTTTATTTTTCAATGAAATTCTTTAAAATTTGGACAGAATTTCGCTTGAAAATTTATTCTAGCTTTACCTTGTGAGATTAACATTAATAGAATTGTTGGTGGGAATCCAACCATTTGTTGTTGCAGGAGACAACCCACAGTACTTCTACTAAATAATTTTTTAAAGGAAATAAAGGACCTTTTTAATGCCTAGTTTGATTGAAAATATGAAATTATTTTTTCTAAAAATAATTAGTTTCGATATACGCTTCATTTTTTATTGTTATCTAAACCTCTTTTAAGATTTTTTTAAAACCTTTTTGAAGAATATTGAAGAATGTGGAGTTATACTAAAACACTAAATAATAATAAAAAATAGTATGCTTTAAAATTAAGGTTTTAATTTTAAAAACGGGGATAACTGATTACTTTGTTGACAATATGATGCAAACACAAAACTTTTAGTCATTTTAGGTTTTTGCTCATTAAACCATAAACACTAGCCAACGTCTCAACCATGGCGTCATAAAAATACTATTTAGTCTCACTCTATAATATATCTTATGGAACAATAATTTTAGCATATCTCTTAGGATTAAAAAATACTGCAGTGGTGCTTGTAGTCTCACTTCAACAGATGTTTTTTCGATTCTGTTCTCCAAACTATTAGAGAACTATGCGTAAGTGAACTTACAAATTTTGTGGAGAGGAACTTGGTTTTGGTTATTTTGGAGCGCTATGGTCTACTGTTATGCTCATGAGGGCTAATGAGATCTGATAACTTGGTTTTGTTTGCTTTGGTGCACTACGGTCTACTTTTAAGGTCACGAAAGCTAATGAGACGTGAGAGGAACTAGGAAACTGATGGTTGTAAGAAGAAGTACTAGTTTTTTTAGGCTTTGGGTGCAAAGACCTTTAAACTAGTATGCCCTCAAACTGAAGAGTCTACACCTAAAAGTGCAGTTGATACAAATCCATTAGACTTTAGTACAGACCTTTGCAAACAAAAATTCTGACTAAAATACTCTCTAAAAGAGATGGTTCAAGATGTGTCAAGATAAGAAAATACTGCAAGAAGCTTTTATTATCGTGAAAACTTTATAACAGTACAACATGTATCTGATGAGAGCAACTAATTAAGTTTAGAATTACTTTTTTAGAATTCGAGGAATTTTTGTGCGAGAGCGAAATCTTTTCAAACCCTTAAAGGCTTTATCATAAGTTTTTGTAACACAGGAAATCTGCACATTCCAGAAATTCTTGCAATAGTGCGTGGATTTCTTGTGTTAGTGCAAGATAACGTGTGACAAAGCATTTAATAGGCTGAAAATGTTTCACTATCACATGAGAAACCCACGTATTTCAAAAAGGAGGAGAATCCGAAACTCAATCTGTTGCTTTTTCAACACGTACATGCTGACGTGTTATAACACCTTAAATTTGTATCAATCTTCGGGGATATCATGTTGATTTAGGAGGGGAAGCGTAAAGAACACATACGTTTAGCCAGTGCGTAGTCTGAAGATGTAGTTCCAATGTAGTTGTTCAGAACACTAATGACCAAAATCAGCCTAGCTGAGTCCCACCTGCTTCACCAGACTACAATAGCGCGAGGAGGTGGTGTCTGGGAAGTTGATAGTTCGGTTGAATAAGCTTCACGCCCTGATCGATCTTGGTGATGATTCCAGATCATTGCCTTGAGAATTTCGGAAAGAGACAGCTAGCGAATAAGAATCCGACTAATTAACTAGCTGTAACCTTTGCTGCAGTTTTAGGGTAACTGGAATCGTAACCGAACAGAACGGTTGGCAGGACCGTAACTGCCCCCCAGGTATAAAAGACTAGAAGATTTCGACTTGGGGCTTTTCGACATTTTTTACGTAAGTGCGTTGACCTAGTGGAGCCATCCGCAACTTTTGACCGGAAGGGCTTTTTAGCAATTACGTTCGTTAGACTCGTAAAGTCCGTTCATGTAAGGAACGGCAGGGTCTCGGACACTAAACAGGGTATAGATTGAGTTTGCATTGCACCCTGGAAAAGCTTCCCATCTTGGGAGAATAGTTAATTCTCTTTTATGACTGTGATCATCTTTGGATGTGTTACCCAAGCAACAATCCTTTACATTTCGAATGTTTTGGGATATTAGAATCCATTTGCATATAACAATTAATTACTCCAGAAAATAAAAGTGATTTCCAATTTTGTTAAGTCTGTGATTCTTCTATTTCTTCACTCAAGAACAGTGAAGCATCACAGTAGGCAAAAGATAGTGTAGAATGGAATTCAAAAGCTTGTTCTACGATATAACTAGTCCTTGATACTGATGGAAATTAAGTTACTAGTAAATTCAAACATATGTAAAAATAAAATTGATCAAATAATCACACTTATGATTTATTTCAATTTCAAAATTACATTTACTTAAAAAACACGTCTCTTATAAAATATAAAATAGATTTCAGTAAAAAAGAATAGCGCTATGTTAAAATATTAAATACGTCAAATATAGGATAAACACGCGAAATATGTATGAGACAGAAGGTAGATGATGTAAGATCCATCTTGCGCAGAGATAGATAATACTCTCTATAGATTTTTACAGATTTATGTACAGTATTTTTTTCTATCTTTTCTCTCTGGAGGAAACCCTTTAACAAAAACGAAATATTCTTAAAATCTTGACATTGTAAGGAAAAAAAACTTGGATGTGCCCCGAGGACTGTTTCCGAAAGCAAAATTTCTGTTTTCGTAAGGAAAAAATGTGCAAACACAGTACCTCGGAGACCATAAAATATGAATTTTCTCCAAAAATAGCATGTATCAAAAATTTTCAGTATCTCCCGTATCAAGAAAAATGGCTCTTTTCTGTAGACAGATATTTTATTTATGTGTTAGTAGCAGAGCTGCTCCACGCTTGTTAAGGATAGACAAAACAAATCTGATGTGGACACAAGATTTTCTTGTGCTACTATTGAATTATACATTTTCGTATAATTCAATTGAATGACTTGTCATAAGAATTATTAATTTTTCACATTTCCTTAGAGTTTCACTGTTAGTTTCGTTTCTTCAGATAGTGTTTTATGAGTAGAGCTTTACTACTGCCATCTGGTGGTGACAGGGAACACTAATAATTAATTGAGATATTTTATTACATAAATATTTGTTATAAAGTGAAAATTTTCGCGATTACGATAGTTCCAATACTCCGCACATAACGAAACAGTAATAATTAGCAATTACTATCTGAAGACAGATTTTAATTGTTTTTTAAAATGGATTTTAAAAGCATTGTGTCATAACATTGTGAATACGTTTATCTATCTCTCTTATATATCATTCCCTATTTAAAAAAAATCATTGGTTTTTACTCTCCCATCTGACTTTGGTGCTTCATCATTGCTGTGACTAAAACCTATAATATCTCATTTTGACTTGTATTCGTCTGTAGTTTCATTTTCAGATTGCATATCATGGGTGTACTTTTCCTTATTTTACTTTGTCATTTTAAAAAAATTATTGTATCTGACAGAATTTATCCCATGAGGATATGGTGCCATAAAACCTCAACCAAACAACCGTCTGTCAAATTTTTGTAACCTCAACCAATGCTCGATAACATTAATATGTGTCTAAAACTAATGAAACATTAAAAGTGTCTAAAACTTTTAATGTTTCATTTTGGCTTGTATTTGTCTGCAGTTTTATTTTTAGATTGCATATCATGGGTTTACTTTTCCTTATTTTACTTTGTTATTTTATAAAACTATTGTGTCTGACACAATTTATCCCATGAGAATGTGGTGCCATAAAACCTCGAACAAACAACCGTCTGTCATATTTTTGTAACCTCAACCAATGCTCGATAACATTAATATGTGTCTAAACCTAATGAAACATTAAAAGTGTCTAAAACTTTTAATGTTTCATTTTGGCTTGTATTTGTCTGTAGTTTCATTTTCAGATTGCATATCATGGGTGTACTTTTCTTTATTTTACTATGTCATTTTATAAAACTATTGTGTCTGACACAATTTATTCCATGAGGATGTGGTGTCACAAAACCTCAACCAACAAACCGTCTGTCATATTGTTGTAACCTGAACCAATGCCCGGTAACATTAATATGTGTCTAAAACTAATGAAACATTAAAAATGTCTAAAACTTTTAATGTTTCATTCTGTCTAGTATTTGTCTACAGTTTCATTTTCAGATTAATATCGTGGGTTTACTTTGCCATATTTTACTTTGTTATTTTATAAAATTATTGTGTCTGACAGAATTTATCCCATGAGGATGTGGTGCCATAAAACCTCAACCAAACAACCATCTGTCATATTGTTGTAACCTCAACCAATGCGCGGTAATATTAATATGTGTCTAAAACTAATGAAACATTAAAAGTATCTAACACTTTTGATGTTTCATTCTGGCTTGTATTTGTTTGCAGTTTCATTTTCAGATTGCATATCATGGGTGTACTTTTCCTTATTTTACTTTATTATTTTATAAAATTATTGTGTCTGACAGAATTTATCCCATGAGGATGTGGTGCCGTAATACCTCAACCAACCAATCGTCTGTCATATTGTTGTAACCTCAACCAATACCCGGTAACATTAATATGTGTCTAAAACTAATGAAACATTAAAAGTGTCTAAAACTTTTAATGTTTCATTTTGTCTTGTATTTGTCTGTAGTTTCATTTTCAGATTGCATATCATGGGTGTACTTTTCCGTATTTTACTTTGTCATTTTATAAAATTATTGTGTCTGACAGAATTTATCCCATGAGGATGTGGTGCCATAGAACCTCAACCAAACAACCGTCTGTCATATATTTGTAACCTCAACCAATGCCCGGTAACATTAATATGTGTCTAAAACTAATAAAACATTAAAAGTGTCTAAAACTTTTAATTTTTCATTTTGTCTTGTATTTATCTGCAGTTTCATTTTCAGATTGCATATCGTGGGTTTACTTTTCCTTAATTTACTTTGTTATTTTATAAAACTAATGTGTCTCACACAATTTATTCCATGAGGATGTGGTGCCATAAAACCTCAAACAAACAACCGTCTGTCATATTGTTGTAACATCAACCACTGCCCGGTAACATTAATATTCATTCAGATTCTTCGTTATATAGAGCGTGAATTATAATAAAAAAGTTAGGGTTACAACTAGATGTTACTATAATCAGAAATATATAATTTCAACAATACGGGTACTCGATTTTGAGGTAGGCGAGTTACGAAAGTTACTTTGTCTAAATTTATTCAGGATAGTCAAAATGAATAGTTTGAAATTTAACGTTTCCTAGCAGTTACGTACAATCATAACTCATAAACTAGTCAAAATAAATACATTGATGATCAATATTTGTATAAGGTGATCAAAATAACTTCACTGAAATCTAAACACTTTTGCAATTACAATACTTCTTTTATTTTGTACAAAGAAGTAAAAATGACAACAAAAAGGTCTAAAATATAAAAACAATACAATTATAGAGAAAGAAGTTATAAAACTAAACAGATGGCACCATTTGAAGTTTTATCAATTTAGTCTATGAGAACTTAAGGGAAGCACATCTCTCTTAAACTTCCCTTTTATAAAACTTTTCAGTTTACACTTTCGTCATCCTTTAATATCGGTACCTAGATTTTAATCTATTTTACTGGGTATACTAAACGAAATAGCAGGATTAGCTGCCTCATACTGAGCAATTTAGTTAAACGGTATTCCTCTTGATTCCAGTTGATGAGACAAACTGTAATTTTGTCAATATTTTTGGGTATATCGATAAAGAAGTTAACTTCTCCGTTCCTAAATACTTTATTAACTTTCTAAGTAATTCTAGTGGAAAAGAGATTCTTAGATTTTTATCAATTTAAAGCAGAAAGAAAAATGCCACTGTAGAGTACCTTTATCTCCGTAAAAATAGTAAATATTGGTATGACTTTTAATTCGCAACTTTAACTATACCATATTTAGTTTAACATTCTTTAGCAATTTAAGGAAGTGTTTTTTTCCTGCAATTTAACACATTAATTGTAGCATGTATTTAAAAAAAATCATTAAAAATGAATTTTTCTGATTAATTTTCTGCTATATATTAATAAAAATCTTTAAACAGTTTATTAAAATAAAAAATTAAAACAAAATTAAATTAATAATAATTTTACATACATGTTACAAATTTATGAAGTAGCTATATTTGTAGGGAATGGTATTATTTCATTTTGGGGACAGTGACTTTTCCATGTTGAAATGCAGAAACGTCTCTTTTATTATTATTTTTAACATTGCTTTTAATTCAAATCATTTACAAAAAGGCATAAAAATAAAAAGAATGAATTAGTTACCTATTTAATATTTTCACATGCACATCCCAAATTAAGAAAATATCTATATTTATATTGAATAGAATCATTTCATTTTGTGGCAGTGACTTTTCCATGTTAAAAAGTAGAAACGTTTATTTTATTATTACTTTTTGTGGTGAAGAGGCCGACATAGCGTCAAGGCCAGCCGTGAGTCTAGTGGTATTTTAAATAAAACTAACTCTTTCTGTTAAATTTGTTTATTATAATATTAATAAAGATGTGACTGGCATATGCTATGTAACATGGTATTTTGGCTATGATGCAAAAAGAACCACACTAGGTTGAAGATCTATCAAAATGGCGTCTTAGGAAAAAAATGGTGCTCGAAACTCTTTCTGAAGATCCCAAGCTCCAAGCTTCTTCCTCTGAGCTCTCTCTCCGAAGGGGTCTGCAGATCCTCTAAAAAAAAGTTCGTTGGGGAGCGTTGCTGGGCCGAAGCGGGCTACTCCGCGGTTAGCAACCCCTCTTGACCACTAGGGTCGAAGGAGGGTCACTCCGCTTTCACCTCTAGGTTGGTTTCGCTCTGGCTAGTTCAAATGTAACTCCTTTGTTACACTTTTCATTCAAATCAGTTACAAAGTGGTATAAAAAATCAATTGAATTAGTTACCTCTTTAATATTTCCACATACACTTCCCAAATTATTTGAGTATCTATATTTTCAGGGAATAGTATCATTTTACTTTGTGGCAGCTACTTTTCAAACGTTAAAAAACAGAAACGTATCTTCTGTTATTACTCTTAATTCAAATCAAAGTGGTATAAAAATAAAAATAATTAATTAATTACCTATTTAATATTTTCACATGCACATCCCAAATTAAGAAAATATCTATATTTATAGGGAATAGAATCATTTCATTTTGAAGCAGTGACTTTTCCACGTTGAAAAGCAGAAACTTTTATTATTACTTTTCCTTCAAATCAGTTAGAAATTGGTATAAAAATAAAAAGAATTAATTAGTTACCTATTTAATACTTTCACAAATACGTCCCAAATTATAGGAGCATCTATATTTGTAGGGAATAGTATCATTTTAACTTGTGACTGTGACTTTTCAAACGTTATGAAGCTGAAACGTCTCTCATATTATTTCTTTCAATTCAGATCAGTTACAAAGTGGTATAAAAACAAAAATAATATTGAATTAGTTTCTTTAATATTTCTATCTACACGTCCCAAATTATGGGATTATCTATATTTGTAGGGAATAGTATCATTTCACTTTGTGGGAGTGACTTTTCAAACTGGAAAAAACAGAAACGTATCTTATGTTAATACTTTTAATCCAAATCAGTTGCAAAGTGGTATAAAAATAAATAGAATTAACTAGTCACCTATTTAATATTTTCCCATGCACTTCCCTAATTAAAAAAATCTATATATGTAAGAATTAGTATCATTACTATTTTTTATCTCTTATTATTTTTTTATTCCAAATAAAACATCGAATCCTTTTTAATTCCATGTTCTGTGCTTTTATAAGGGATTAGATATGCCATAAGAACATTGTTGTGCAAGTATATCAGCTAACTGTATAGAAGAGTAATTATTGTTGACCAACCAATGCACCGTTTCTAGATGCGGTTTAATTAACAACATCCCTACCTAGGTAGACGATAAAATGTTCATAAAACCCATCAAGATTTTACTTTTTACCATTTTACTCTGTGATGTACCAGTCTGTAGAGCCCATTGTTATCTACATTGACATGTATAGATAATACTGTAAAAAATGTAATCAGATTTACTCCCTTAAAACATATATATAATGGATTAACAAGTACAGCCATATGTATTACTAATTATTAAGCATTAAATGCCAACTCAAAAGAAAAATCCACTCTTGCCTTCAGAATAGAAACTGGAATGTTTTCTGGCATACATGCCGACAACCAGGAGTGATAGACTGGATGCTATTTCATTTCATAATAGGACCCCATTCCTTGTTATCCGTATCACAGCGGTACATCGACTTAAGTTCTACTATCCATTGTGTTTCCCTTTATGTCACGCCATCATGTTCTTACATTT
>CM063510.1:111844689-111884689 GCA_032207245.1 Pardosa pseudoannulata | reverse complement strand
ATAAAGAAACTAAATCATACGGAAACTCGTAAAAATTATCAAGCGTAGAATCTGGGTATAGTGTGGATCAAAGAGACAACCTTAAAGCGAAATGGAAGCAGAATTTTCACTGGGAAGATTATTGTTAATTTTTTTTTCTCGTTAATGAATGGTGATATTCTAAAAGCTATAAAATGGTGTTGCCATGGAAATAAATTTTATCATTTTTTAATATCTCAAATACGTAACAGTCCTTCATTTCCAAAAAAGGATAGCAGACGAAAAAATATTAAAATACATTACGATTATTATGTTGAAATTTCGAACAGAAATTACAGTACTTGCCGTAATTTAAAATACTTTATATTTTCCAAAAAGTATGAAGCTGTAAAATATATTTTTAATCTGCATTGTAAATTAAAGCACTTCTGCACACGACGTAAACGTTAGAAAGATAATTGATAGTTTTTTTTATCGTTGATGAACGGGGATAATTTAAAAGACATAAAACCGTATTGCAATCGAAATAAACTTTATTTTTTTTTAACATTTAAAATACTGTTTATTAAAATCGAAATAGAGCAGCAGATGCAAAAGTATATTCATTGTATATTTGCAAATGTGCCATTTTTTTTTCTTACTTTCAAGGCTTTTAGCGACTATATTTTAAGCACAAAATCTGACGAATTAGCAGTACTTTTTGGCATGATCAGATACTTCTAGAATATTCGAACTTCGGTCTATAAATATGTATTAGATTGTCGCCTGTTGGTATTCTGTTAGCGAATTCGAGACTCGTTGAAATGCTGAAGTTTATGCTGTGTATTAGTGGTTTTGTTTAATCTGTACATTCAATTGTACCATAGCGTACTGGATTATTCTATGCTGTAAGCTCTGAACTAGATTGTTCCGGACTATTCCTCGTGGACTGAGCTGTACTGAATTGTGAAATTTTTAAAAATAAATTAGTATTTCTTGTATCGCGTTATCCAATGCCCGTTCAATCTCGGAACTTATAGGAGAAATATGCAACAATATTAAGTATACTAGCATATAGCTCATCACATGACGGGATGAGTAAAATTTTTAATTTTCCAAAAGTGCTTGATGAGGCAGGTAAAAAAAATGGTTTGTTTTTTGGCTGAGAATTATCTTGCAAAAAAAAAAAAATAATCGATGACCCAATTTAAAATGATCATACATGTACCTAATCTATTATTGAACCCAAATAGAAATGAAAATTATAAGGCGATTTCACGTAGCAGGGAAAATTCTCAAATTATGACAATTCTGGCTTTAGTTTCAAACGGAAGGGCAGTTTATTATGAATGGGAATGATGAAAATGATTGGGAAGGGCATTATAGTAGGTCATGACTTTGCGACAAATTGCCTTATTTACTTAATATCTAAGTTCAATGATAAAACGTATGAAAATAAGGCATAATTTAAATCATTTAAAACAAGAAATGATTCAATGAGATGGTTAAAGGAATGACGTCATAATGCTAGAAAAATGTTATTTTTACCTATTTATTATGGGATAAATTGATGACTTTAATCGCCTGCTCTTAACCGGGGAAAATATTAGTTGAAATAATGACAGTAAAAGCTCGAAAAGAGGGGAAGGAGTGGGTTTGGAACGTTTTAAAGAAGGCAGTATTTTTCGCTGTGATAAGAAGCCTATTTATACCAATTTATTTTAGAATAGGATCGATAGTTTAGGAGAAGATAAACATTACTCTCTTTGAATTTTGCTAACTATGGATGCCTCTATTCATTCCAGGTCCAACCGCTTCATAACATCGAGGACAGACGTACAGATAACTTATATAGGGGATTGTTACGACTAATATGCATAAACTAAAAATGGAAATCTTATCATTTTCCTAATAGGATTTTAGATATATTGTTAGATCTTTTTTGTTAGACATTTGAAGGTATTCGGAATCGGCAGTAGGTAATTAATCCTAGTCGGAATTTAAGCAGTAGGTAAGGGGTAATTAATCCCAGTTTAACAAAGGGCAATACAAATACATACTATATTTGTCATAACGAAAGTATATCATTGTATTATACTTGTGACTAAATAATATATGACTGAATAATCAAAAAAGTATTAATTCATAATAATTCCCCTATAAAAAGTTTCCTAATATAAAAATATATACCTAGGATTAGAAATATTTATAACTTAGGGAAATTTATACTTCCCTCAGTAATTCTATTTAAAGTATAAAACAGTAATCACTAATAAAAATGATTGAAAATATATGTTCAAAAATTTTTTTATAGTTAGGCCCTTAGGGAAACCACATATAAAATTATCTAAAAATTTCATTTTAATTTAAAGCTCTTTTAACACTCTATCTTCATTTGACAAATGTAATTCGCTTTGCAACTTCTTGGGGAAAATTACTGTGTTATTAAACGTTACAACATATAAAGTAGAGCCACAGTAGCTCAGTCGGCAAAGACGACGATCTCGTAACTGAGAAGTTTCGGGTTCGGAACCTGATCCGGCATAAGATGCGCTGTGTTCGCTAAAGGTGACTGGGGCACGTAAAATATGTTCTTTGTCACAATGTCCTAGATGTTCTCTAACAATATCTTTGGGGGTGGCAGGCCAAGTCTATGGGTCTTCTGCTTGGACCCTGTTTCAAAATTATGAGGACCCACTAGAGCATAAGTCGGGCTTTTCCCCTTAAGATGCCCCTTGAAACGAAAGGCGCACCCCTTCACCTTAAATGGAGTAGCCTCCTGCTTATATCGAGCTTGGTTTGACCAAGTGGTATAAGACAACAACAACATATAAAGTCAAGGTAATAGCTTATCAATTCTATTTGTAATTTCAGAGCCTTCAGACCAACACAGCTTATACATTAATTGCTCAGTGTGCATGAATTTAAACACGAATGCATGTATTCGGGCAAGAATAGCTTCTACAAAAGTCTGGTTAGTGGTAATTGTTATAGTAACAGGACCAGTTTGTTTGAATGGGAGAGGAGGGTCAGCATGTGAGGAATTGACGGAATAAAAGGCAGTAAGTCGATATGGATGCCTTATTTCTGAGTCCTCTGCCAAAAATAAATAGAGCTCGGATTTCTACGGCAACAGACAAGGACAAACATGTTGATGGGAGCGATTCTTTTACCACATGGACGACCTATGCAATCTAGAGGATTGAAACTTGGTATAACGGTTTTACGACAATGCACACAAGTTTTGACTGTAAAAAACTGCATATCAATGCTAGGGACAATTTGGATTTACTGTAATTTTTGACGAAAAAGGATTTTATTGTCGTATCCTAACAATGTGGTTAAAATTGGCACTAACCTTTTGAGATAACAGTCTTTACTTAAAAAACACTGTGGAGCAATTCCGTTTTGTCAATCAACACTAATTGATATTTGAAAATAACATACCATAAAGATTCTATTTTTTAATGAGGCAGAACAAAATATATATAGAAACTGAATAAAGGAGTAGATCCATAAACCGTAGTATAAAGAAAAATAAGTAGAAGATTAAAAAATAGCCGTGCAACAAAACACCACTGAAAAATTGCCTATGTCTCAGCCTAAGTTCAGCTATGTCTTTAAGACTTTTTCCAAAATTCAAATTAATTTAATTTATTTAGTCTTAATGTTTAACTGATTATAATTTTGTGTTGTAGAAGAAATTTGTGTTATTCAAACATTGTTCGTGTTTTTTAGGTTATCACATTTTGGCAATATTGACACACGTAAAAGTAATTTTTCTAAACCAAATTTTAAAAAAATCCAAAAGAATGCCACAGGGCTATAAATGCAGTAAAAAAGGAAAAAAATTTAAATTATATTGTCAGAAATCTACAGAAATGAAGCTTGGTTTACCTGTTTTACGACACTGCACACAAGTTTTTGACAGTAAATAACTGCATATCAATGCTAGAAACAAACTAGATATGCAGTAATTTTTGACGAAAAAGAATTTTATTGTCATATTCTAAGAAGGTGGTCAAATGAGGCACTAACCTCGTGACATAACAGTCTTTACTTAAAATGCTATTGTGCAGCTCCGTTTTGTCAGTCAACAAGAATTGATATTTGAAAATAACATACCTTAAAGATAACATTTCGAAACTAGGCAAAACAAAATATATAGAAATCGGATAAAGGCTTAGATTCATAGACGGTAGTATAAAGAAAAAAAAACAGTAGAAGATTAAAAAATAGCGGCAATGTAACAAAGTACCATTGAAAAATTACTAACAGATCAAATGATGATATTGAAGTTCAGCCATGTCTTTAACACTCCGAGGGGAACAGATCGAGGAAAAAGTCTCCAAAAATACTCTAAAGTTTTACAGTGTCAGTGGCCAAAGAGTTCTATGATTTTTTCCTTCACCCTTTGTCTACTAGAATGGGAAACCCAGCCTCGTTATTGTCCCTTTACTTCCGGTTATAAATAGATATTATAGATTGTTAATGTTTAAAACACATAAAAGCTCATCAAGTCTCGAAGATCATCCCATAAGAAATAATGGATTCTAAAAGTACAAATAAAAATATTCTTTGAGAGACTTATTTATATTTTTTTACGAAACACACCCAAGATATTTAAGTGGTGCAATTAGAGATACATCTGTTACCGCAAATGAAATACTTCGATATAGAGATTTATAAAGCCATGACAAGCTATCAGCGTCTTTCTGCCTCAAGTGGTAGGGGTGCATCCCTCAATAAATGTCAGTCAAAGAGGGGTGCAGATCCTAAACAATAGACCTAACCCTCTTACTGTAAAAGCACTGGCAGAAATGTACATTGCATCTATTTTCCGAGCGTTTTTGGAGGTCAAAAATTGTATGTGACAACCACTTTGAAGACATCGGTTTGGCGGAATTGTACGTGCAAAACACTTAAAGGATTAAGTCTTATTTCAAAATTCAAATTATTCATTTAATTTATTTAATGCTAATGTTAATTGATTATAATTTTGTGTTGTAGAAGCATATTGTGTTATTCAATCAGTGTTCGAGTTTTTTAGGTTATTGCATTTTGCTAAAATTTACACACATTTAAAAGTAATTTTTTCAAACCAAAAAATAGAAAAAAATCCAAAAGAAGTCCATAGTATTATAAATGTAGTAAAAAAAAAGAAAATCCTAAAATTATATTGTCAGAAATGTTTAGACACAAAGCATTACATTTTGTTTGGTATTAAGTTATTCTTAGAATTTTCAGCTCTCGGCTTTTCATAGCTGACCATTTCCATTTTTCGGAAAAATGATGATTTTGCCCAGGAGACGAACAATCTTGAAAGCGCAAATTTTCGTCTTCCCTCCCCCCTTTTAGATAGAGAAATCAATAAGCTTGAGAGAACGAACCTTTTCAAGCCTTCAGTTATTCATATCAGTCTTTTTGTTGAATGGGAATACTATTCTTATTGAACAACCTAATCGAGCAGCTGAACAATGCATTCTCGAGATCTTAATCTGGAGAATAGGGTGGAAATGCTGACGGATATTCCAATTGAAGTATCCTGGAGTATAATATACAAAAATAGTATATTTTAACTATTCTCGTAATAATCTTGTAAATTATTGCATTGCTAAAATTATACTAATCAGCCATATGTATATATATATATATATATATATATATATATATATATATATATATATATACACACACACACACATATATATATATGTATATATACACACACTTATATACAGTGGATAAATTATATTTCTCCACTTTAATTCCCATTTTTTAGCTGCTAACCGAGCCATGGATGTGGAAGTTCAGTAATTTAAATAGCCCCATGAATGAAATGCATGACTTGAAAACTTTCTATTGTAACGTTACTAAATCTGTGCCGTCTTCGAGAGAAATAAAAGTTTTGAGGATGACCCGTTTTGTATATACCATGCACAAACAGTGGGTACTTAAATGAACATCTTAAAATCCGAAACATCTAAAATAGAAGCATGTAAATTTAAGGTGGTTGATTGCTTTACCTATTTAGAATCTGAGGTAAACAAGAAAGGTGATGTTATGACAGAGATCCACAGGAGAGTTATGATGGCAAATAAATGTTTTTATGGCCTACCAAAATATATAAAATCGAAATTACAAAAAGGAAAACAAAAATTTTATTTTACAAATGTCTAATAAGATCAGTTTTAACTTATGCATGTGAAACCTGGGTAACACTTTGTCAGATGAAAAGATTTTGGCTACCTTTGAAAGAAAAATCCTTAGAAGTATGTTTGAAGGAATACACAAAAATAGTATATGGCTCAATCAAGTTTAGAACTATACAATTTATATAATGTACCTGACATAACTTTATTTTACAAACGTCTAATAAGATCAGTTTTAACTTATGCATGTGAAACCTGGTTAACACTTTGTCAGATGAAAAGATTTTGGCTACCTTTGAAAGAAAAATTCTTAGAAGTATGTTTGAAGGAATACACAAAAATAATATATGGCTTAAGAGACCAAGTTCAGACCTATATAATTTATATAATGAACGTGACATAATAAATTTCTTCAAATAGCAAAGAATAAAGTGGACAGGTCATCTAATAAGAATGGACAACGACCGAACAACAAAAAGGGTCTTCGATGCAAAACCTACAGGAACGCGAAGACGAGGAAGACAACCTGAGATGGACAGACTGAATTCAAAGACACCTTCAGGTACTTAAAGCTGGAAGAATTTGGCCCCCAGAAGGATGTCCTGGAAAAAGCTTATTGAAAAGGCCAGGGCCCATCCTGGGCTGTCATTTCACTGAAGAAAAAGAAGAAGGGATGACCCTTTTTGGCTCACGAGGTTGGTTGGTTGGTTGAAATTTAGAGGCGCTGATTCCTCTTCCGACAAACTGCTCCAAACATGGCGAAAAACCCAATAAAACAACATAATTTTGAAACAATTTTGAAGAAACGTTAAAAAAGAGAAATGCTTGAATCTAATAGAAAAATATTTAAAACCAAATAAATAGGTAGAAAATTTAGAAAAGCACAAAATTAACGCGATAATCAGCAAAATTTGATTAAAAATTAAAGATTAAAATGTAAAAGAGAAACTAAAAAAATAAAAAACGTACAACACAAAAAAGAAAATTAAAAATTTAATGATTCAAATTTATTTATTAAATATTAAAATTAAATTCAAGAATTAAAAGATTAAGAATTAAATATTATAAAATTGAACATCAAAAGTTAGAAAACAAATACAAATTAGATTCTAAAGTACAAGCCAGTACAGCAAAGGAAAGAGAATAAGCCTGGATGCGGCAGGATGCAATATCTTCGAGTTTTTGGTTTTGGTTTCGAGCGCTACGGTTTACTGTTTTTGCTACAGGAGGACCATTGAAGCCGAAATGTAATTCTTAAAGCCAATGCTGAATGGTTACGAATACGTATCCCATCAGCAGGATTCAAACAGCTAACTCTGATACGGAAGAACAGCGCCTTACTATTATGCCATCTTTGGCTGAATATCATGAGGAAAATCCATGAGTTGGATGACTCTAAGATAGTACCACTTCTGTATATTTCAAAGATCCTTGTGTTTTTATTTACATTATTAGCACGTTGAACAAATATGTAATCCCCTGTATAATAATAGCCTAAGTTATCTGTACGTCTGTCCTCGATTTTATGAAGCGGTTGGCCCTGGAATGGATAGAAGTATCCACAGTTAGCAAAATTCAAAGAGAGTAATGTTTATCTTCTCCTAAACTATCGATCCGATTCTAAAATAAATTGGTATAAATAGGCTTCATATCACAGCGAAAAATACTGCCTTCTTTTAAACGTTCGAAATCCACCCCTTGATGTCTTTTCGAGCTTTTAAGGCCATTATTTCAACTCCTATTATCCCCGGTTAAGATCAGGCGATTAAATTTATCAATTTATCACACAGCAAATAGGTAAAAATAACATTTTTCTAGCATTATGACGTCATTCCTTTAACCATCTCATTGAATCATTTCTTATTTTAAATTATTTAAATTATGCCTTATTTTCATAAGTTTTATCATTGAACTTAGATATGACGTAAATAATTTTCTTTTATATTTGGCTTAAATAGTAGATTAGGTACATATGTGAAACATTTAAATTTAATCATCGATTATTATTTGTTGCAATGAAACTTTTATCACTGTTATTAACGACTTTAACTCAATTCTTTTCATAAAAGTCTAGGAGTCTATTATACAGATTAATAAATATCTAGCGTTTAAGTTATATATCTTTGTATATTATGTATTTGTGTATTAGGTTATTGCTAATATCAAGAAGTTTGTTCATTTTTGTGTTTGATGGTTCCCACATGGTTTGCAATCGATTCGCCAATTTTTGGGCATCTTTCGTATATACCGCCAAATAATCACTGTCAATATTAAAACCTCTGCTGTCCATCCTATAATGTAATATGGCAAGATAAATTAAAGTTGGGAACTAGCTTCCTGCTTGTAGAGTATTTTACTGATCCCGTCATATGATGGGATATATGCTAGTTACATATATTAGTGATTCATAATGAGTTTGTGTAAGAACAAAGAGAAATTAATTTCTATACATGTAATAATTTTGCAAAAATATTAAAAAGTATTTGCCTTTAACGTTATTGTATTGAAATTTTAATTCTGAATATGAAAAAACCACACGAGTTGTGAATATTTCAAAATTTGTCTAAACTTGAAACTTGAAGGAATACACAAAAATACACAACAAAACAAATTGAACAACATTGAACAAATATGTAATTACATATATTAGTGATTCATAATGAGTTTGTGTAAGAACAAAGAGAAATTAATTTCTATACATGTAATAATGTTGCAAAAATAGTAAAACGTACTTGCCTTTAACGTTATTGTATTGAAATTTTAATTCTGAATATGAGAAAACCAAACGAGTTGTGAATATTTCAAAATTTGTCTAAACTTGAAACTTGAAGGAATACACAAAAAATGCACAACAAAACAAATTGAACAACATTGAACAAATATGTAATTACATATATTAGTGATTCATAATGAGTTAGTGTAAGAACAAAGAGAAATTAATTTCTATACATGTAACAATGTTGCAAAAATAGTAAAACGTACTTGCCTTTAACGTTATTTTATTGAAATTTTAATTCTGAATATGAGAAAACCAAACGAGTTGTGAATATTTCAAAATTTGTCTAAACTTGAAACTTGAAGGAATACACAAAAATACACAACAAAACAAATTGAACAACATTGAACAAATAAGTAATTACATATATTAGTGATTCATAATGAGTTTGTGTAAGAACAAAGAGAAATTAATTTCTATATATGTAATAATGTTGCAAAAATAGTAAAACGTATTTGCCTTTAACGTTATTGTATTGAAATTTTAATTCTGAATATGAGAAAACCAAACGAGTTGTGAATATTTCAAAATTTGTCTAAACTTGAAACTTGAAGGAATACACAAAAAATGCACAACAAAACAAATTGAACAACATTGAACAAACATGTAATTACATATATTAGTGATTCATAATGAGTTTGTGTAAGAACAAAGAGAAATTAATTTCTATACATGTAATAATGTTGCAAAAATAGTAAAACGTATTTGCCTTTAACGTTATTGTATGAAAATTTTAATTCTGAATATCAGAAAACCAAATGAGCTGTGGATATTTCAAAATTTGTCTAAACTTGAAACTATAGGAAATGCTAAAAATTCTATCTACCTTTACCAAAGAAAAAAAAAGAGTGCGAAAGTTCCACTTAAGACCAAGAACTGGGACTCAATATTGAACTTTGTCAAACATTTAAAAGATCAAAGATATTAGTATCTTCTGTCAATATTAAATTCTCTCATTTCCAACGGGGGGCTTAGAATTTAGAAAAGAAAAGATATTTCTTTTTATGTTTTATTAAATTCCGCTGAGCAAATATAATATAAACTTGACATAACAGGGACTAAAAAAGATTAGAAAAATAAAAATTTTTGACATTTTCCTCTGGCGTCACCGCTTTGCGATTTGCAGCGAGATTTATTCTCTGAAAAATATCGTCTGGAAAAAATTTCACACCTCATTGCTATTTATGATCTCAGAGGAAAAAAAAATTCCGACAAACACATATTTTTAGATACCTCCAGCTAAAAAAATAAAAGGGTGAATATTTCTTTAAAAAAATCAAAACATTCAAACTTTCACAACAAGACTCAAAAATCAAAAGGACTGATATTTCGTCTAAGTTCTTTTATAAATAGGAATTTTTTGGTTGTATTTTTCTTTCAGATTTCAACAGATATGTTTCTCTCTAAAAGGTTTCTGTGTAGCATAATCATATGAAATGTTTATTTATCCTTTAATGCAGTTAATTCGGTTTACCTTATTTGTTTTGTGAAAACCAGAATTAACCATGCAAACGTAATTAGGATACTTTTGTTAAGAAAGTAAAGTACACATCTTGAAATATGGACATCGAAACATATTTAGATGTTTGGATGACCGGATTCTAAATGGCTCCAAATCTAGACATTTTTAAACTGCCATTTTTTAAAAATCAGTTATAAATTTGAAATCCAAAGATTTCAAATCATGTTTTCTGCTCATTTATTTATTTTAAAAGGTTTATGTGTAGCATATTCTTATGAAATGTGTATTTATCCTCTAAATACAGTTAATTCGGTTTATTTTATTTCTTTTGTGAAATCCATAATAAACTTTGCAAACGTAATTAGTATACATTTGTTAAGAGAATTCGGTACACATCTTGAAAACCGGACATCAAATATTCTAAATGGTACCAAACCCAGACATTTTCGCAACTATCATTTTTTAAAAATCAGTTATAAATTTGAAATCCTAAGATTTCAAATCATGTTTTTGCTTGCTTATTTATTTTAAAAGCTTTATGTGTAACATATTCATATGAAATGTACGTGTGTTTATCCTCTAAATAAAGTTAATTATGTTTATCTCATCTGTTTCAGAATTAACCATGCAAAGTAATTAGTATAACTTTGTTTTGAGAACACTGTACACATCATGAAATCAGGACATCCAATATTCTAAATGGTACCAAACCGAGACATTTTCACAACTATCATTTTTAAAAAAAAAACCAGTTATAAATTTGAAATCCAAAGATTTCAAATCCAGCTTTTTGCTTATTTATTTATTTTAAATGGTTTCTGTGTAGCATATTCATATGAAATACATATGTATCTCTAAATACAGTTAATTCGGTTTATTTTATTTGTTTTGTGAAATCCAGAATTAACCATGAAAACGTAATTAGTATACCTTTGTTAAGAGAATAAAGTACACATCTTGAAATCAGGACATCCAAACATATTTAGATGTTTGGATGACCGGATTCTAAATGGCTCCAGATCCAGACATCTTCAAACCGTCTTAAATTTTAAATCTAAGAATTTCAAATCACATTTTCTGCTTATTTATTTATTTTAAATTTTTTCTGAGTAGCATTGTAACAATAAGTTACATTCGGTTCAGCTTGTTTTTCCTCTTCCGGTCATCCATCGCCAAAGGCATACAGACCAGGACCGGACTTATCTAGAAACTTCGTATTTCTCCCAACCAATAGAAGTGTCCGTTGGTTTGAGGAATTCTGACCTCCCTCCATTTTGTAGTGGACCCGTGTTTTTTCTCCACGAAGCAGTCTGATTTTTTTAGAGGACAAGGTTGTGACCAGAGGAGAGTAGAAGGTGAACGCTGCTGGCATCCGCGGCTTGCGGGATAGACCTTTTGAGGAAAATCATCGCCATATTGTTTTTTAGGGCCGACGTCGACTCGAGAGCAGTCTTCGATATCTACAAATGATAAGTTGGTTCCAGTTGTATTTCCTTAGGCATTTATTTAATTGTATAAAATCCTTTAATCAAGACATAATTGTCCATGTGTTTCTTAATAAGTTTTTCTCAAACACTAGGTCAACGTAACATCATTTTTACACATATTCATATGAAGTGTGTATTTATCCTCTAAATACAGCTAATGCGGTTTATTTTATTTCTTTTGTGAAATTCATAATTAACCATGCAAAATAATTAGTATAACTTTGTTATGAGAACACAGGACACATCTTGAAAATCCGGACATCCAAAATTCTAATTGGTACAAAACCCCAGAGTTTTTCACAACTATCATTTTTTAAAAATCAGTCATAAATTTGAAATCCAAAGATGTCAAATCATGTTATCTGCTGATTTATTTATTTTAAAAGGTTTATGTGTAGCATATTCATATGAAATGTGTATTTATCCTCTAAATACAGTTAATTCGGTTTATTTTATTTGTTTTGTGAAATCCATAATTAACCATGCAAACGTAATTAGTATACCTTTGATAAGAGAATAAAGTACACATCTTCAAATCCGGACATCCAAACATATTTAGATGTTTAGATGATCGGATTCTAAATGGCTCCAAATCCAGACATTTTTAAACTGCCATAAATATGAAATCTAAAGATTTCAAATCATATTTTCTCTTATTTATTTATTTTAAAATGTGTGTGTAGTATTGTTCCAATAAGTTACAGTCGGATCAGCTTGTTTTACCTCTTCCCGTCAGCCATTGCCAACAGCAAACAGACCAGGACCGGTCTGAACAAGAAAGAAACTTCGGACTTCTACCAACCAATAACAGGGTCCGTTGGTTTGAAGGATTTTGACCCGCAGCCGTTCTGAAGTGGACAACTGTTTTTTTTTCAGCGAGGCAGTCTGATTTTTTTAGAGGACATGGTTGTGACCAGAGGAGAGAAGAGGGTGAAAGCTGCTGGCATCCGCGGCTTGCGGGATAGACCTTTTGAGGAAAATTCTCGCCATATTGTTTTTTAGGGCCGACGTCGACTCGAGAGCAGTCTTCGATATCTACAAATGATAAGTTGGTTCCAGTTGTATTTCCTTAGGCATTTATTTAATTGTATAAAATCCTTTAATCAAGACATAATTGTCCATGTGTTTCTTAATAAGTTTTTCTCAAACACTAGGTCAACGTAACATTATTTTTACACATATTCATATGAAATGTGTATTTATCCTCTAAATACAGTTAATTCGGTTTATTTTATTTGTTTTGTGAAATCCATAATTAACCATGCAAACGTAATTAGTATACATTTGTTAAGAGAATACAGTGCACATCTTGAAAACCGGTCATCAAATATTTTAAATGGTACCAAACCCAGACATTTTCGCAACTATCATTTTTTTAAAATCAATTATAAATTTGAAATCCAAAGATTTCAAATCATGTTTTTTGCTTCGAACTCGCGATTTCGAATTCGGAACTTTTGGGATCGAATCTCGGACCTGTGCCCTAGGAGCGCGAAGCGCTACCTCAACGCCATTGGGCTTCAAACTAAACCACTAGTGACTGGAAATCTGAATCCAAAATTACGATTTCATATCTTCATTCGCTCTCCTAACATTTCATCCATCATTAACATGTACGTGTGAAGAAAGCAGCACTTTTGAATTGCTTTTCCCATTGAACAAACACAGGTTTCTCGTGTTATAGCGAAACATTACCAACCAATTGAAGGTCTTATTATAAGTCAACCTAGACTAAAATAAATCAGTGGAAAATATTCCGCTGTAACAAGAAATCTGCACAATCGTCGACAGTAAAAGGAGTAATAAATTAGCAAGCATTTGTTGATGTGTGATAAAATCTTTAGGAATACAGAATCAAAACGTATCTACTTGGAGCTGAAAATGTACTTTGGACTTACCACGTGCACAAGCTTGCGAAGAGTGAAGAAGGAGGGGGAGATGGCGATATATATATATATATATATATATATATATATATATATATATATATATATATATATATAAGAGAAAAATTTGCAAAGGCTCCAAAATCCGAAAACTTCAAATTGTCGAGATCCAACCGGTCTCGGATTTGAGGCTCTATTTTATAATGTACATTTACAAAAAATAAATAAATAAATAAAATACGTGACCAAACAAATACATATTTATTAATAAATATATATAAACACTTTTGTTTTCTTATACATCTATATGTATATTGAAGATCTATAGTGTTGTTTATTTGTATTACTGTATAGTTACGGCAAGGTACCACTATATTATTATTAGTTCTCTTACTGAACTTCGTCCTTGTTTTCCTCTGGTATCAAATCATCCAAATTGTTAGCTTAGGATTACAATTTATATAGAAACGTTCTCATTTATATTGGACAATTATTGAAACAAAAATATACATTTGACACGTTTTATATCGCAGGACTACCTCTAACTTTCAAAGATGGTAACTGTCTCTAACAAAATGGTACCAAGTAATATGAATTGTTATCTCAGTACACTGTTTTATAGACGATATATTTGTTTGATGTCAAAACCAGCCAAAAACTAACTTTACTCATCCAACTGAATTAGCTTTTTCGTTCTTTTCCTGGTTTTATGACTTTGCAACTGTTGGTTTTAAACAGTATTTTAATTATCAATAGTTGCTTTTACAATGACACCTCAACCATAAAATCACTGTGTGCTTAATTTTTTAAAACCGTGGTTCTGACGGCCTTGGTGAGCCCTGTATCTACGCAATTTATGCAATCATTTTATCAACATCTATCTATGCAGCATCTTTGCAATCATTTTGCAGCTTTAGACAATGTTAGTGTAGCAGAAACGGGGAATCATCCCCGCTTTGTAGATTATCCGCAATGAGTGCTCTTGAATATAGTAACTCTGATATTTAAAACGCATTTAGGTAAATTAGTTTGGTAACTTGTTTTCCCAGCGCTCCAATGCAAACAGGGTTAATACGACCAGGCAGGTAAGGTAAATGACTACCTTTGGCTGTAAAATATTTGAGTGGCAGAACCGCCTGTATTAAAGAGCAATAAATAAATAAATACAACCGATAAAAACATGTTTCTATCACTTAAATCTAGAGAGAGCAAATAAGTAGCGAGGTTACTTTTTTTCAAAATTTGAAAATTTTTTTAAGGATGGGGCTGAAACATTTTCAATATAAAGTGGGGGCTAAAACGCTTGGGATAGCTCTGCTGTGTTATGTGTTAAAGAATTTTCTTATCGGTAAGTTTTCAAAAATTTCTAGCTTAGAAGTGATCTTCTCACACCAAACTACTCCTGTTTGCCTCAGGCATTCAACATTGCCTTTGTTATCACAACTGTTGATGAATACTTGTATTTTCAAAGTGAGGTAAATTTGCATATCATTTTGTTGGAATTACTTTGCAATACTAGGACTATTGAGAAAGATGCATTATGATTAAAGCTGATTTCAACTGGATATGAACATTTGTGTGAGAAATACCTGAATTTCCAGAATTCAGTTTTGAAAGAAAAAATTCTACTTGTCCAATCATTGTCTGATTGTTGTGATTTAGAGAATAGATCTTTTACTTCACCAATTAAGAAACAGAAAGTTTGGGCTTATTTTTTAACCTATTTATTATTTTATGACTTTAAATAAATCTTAGAAAGTTGAAAATAGGTAGCAATGGCTAGATTCTACTTGATATATTGTTGATTTTCATTTGATGCCTTAGCGGGTAGTATCAAGCATTCGGCCGACAAGGAAACTATAACGAGTCTGAGCACCAACGAGGGGTTTATCGCTCCACCACATCAGTAAGCAATAAAATCCAATTACAAGCATGCCATTCTAACCCCTTTCCACTCTATCACGTCTCCCTATCACCGATAATCTGCCGTAATATTTCACCGTAACCCCCTACAGGGTAGCGGCGAAGTTCCATTCGGCCCTCTTCGACTGGCGAGAGAAGCGGGCATTCATTGTTCGCCCCCGCAGCTGCCAAACCTCATAAATATGCTTTTCTGCTGGGCCCATCCTTTTCATCTCCAACTGATATGGGAGTGAGTAAGCGATTCGATATGCTTTTATATTTTATGGCACATTTCGATGATTCTCATTGCGGGACTCGGGGTTGCGAATGATTTGATGTGACTTATATGGGATAGAGTCCGAACCATTGATGTAGCAACTGGAAAGTAGTTGAGATCATGTTAATTGCTAGAGAAATGAACTTCGGGTGGTACGGAATGTGATCTCATAGGAACTAATTGCATTATGTCGTATAATGTATATCTATATCTATATCTATATATATATATATAAATTAATTTGTGTCTGTCTGTACTCGATAGACTCATAAATCATACATCGAATCTCAGTGAAAATTTGGGAAATTCTTAGGTATATCCCTGGGAAGGTTTTTGTAAATTTTTAGCGTTCGAAATCCATTCTTTCCCCCTTTTTCGAGCATTTCATGTCATTATTCCAAGCATTAATTTATCACATCATAACTAAGTGAAAGAAGCAATATTTCTAGCAATGTGACGTCATTTCGTTAATCACATGTAATTGCTTTAAGAGCAGTTTTCCTCAATTAAAAGCAGGAGATTAAAATTTTCAATTTATCACATAATAAATAAGTGAAAACGATATTTGTATCATGACGTCATTCTAATATCTCATTCATTCATTTCTTATTTTATGTTATTAAAACATCGTTTATATATTAATTTAACTTTAAAAAAGGGTGTTAAAAAAATGAAAAAAAAAAAAACATAAAAAACATAAAAAGAAAAAACGAAAAAAAAAATATAAAAAATAATTTTAAAGGAAACGTAACAAAAAATTAAAAAAAAAAAAATTGAACAATTTAACAATTAATATTTTAGTTAATAAAAAATTAAAAAAATAAAACTAAAAATGGAAATAAACTCTACATATATTTAACTGGTGTATACTTGTTTAATTAAAATATTTTTTTTATTTTGTTAATTTATAATTTTAATTTTTATAATTTTTTTTAATTAATTACATATAAAAATATTTTATTTCTTATGTTTGTGTAACAATAATTTCTATTTTTATTAACTATTAGATAATTCATTTATTTTTTTAATTAAATAATTCAAAAATCATGAAAAAATATTAATATTATATTAATTTATTGCTATAAAATATATGTAGTCAATTTTATATTAAATTTTTATTAAATTATTCTTTTTAAATTTTATAATAATTAATTGTTTATTGAAAATTTAAAAAATTATCATTTGAAATATAATGAATATTATTAAATAGTCTTTTATTTTTGTTTAAAATTTTTAAATTAATAAATTCTTAATTTAAAATTTTTTTATATAAAAAATAATTATATTGTAATAGTTTTTTTTATTTTTTTTTACTAATTTAAAATATTTATATAATTGAATAGAATAATTTTATAAAATGTTTTCCTAAAATAAAATATACAATTAAAAAAAAAATAATTAAATTATAATAATGTTATAAAATGAAAGTTACAAACAAAAACAAAAAGTAAAATAATTGAACAATTAATTGATCAATAAAACATTAAACTTATTTTTATTTTACATAAAAATGTTTAAACATTAATAGTATATTTGAAAACGTATAAAAACAAAAATTCTGTTAAAAACCAAATCCAATCTATTTTTTTAACATAATGTTGCTAAATCAAACATTATACAGTAAGTATTCAATGTTAACTTCTGATTTAACCATAAAAAAGTTAGCAAAAATATAAAACAAATAGATACAATTTATCAATGCAAACATATATTTTGTTATTTTTTTTATTGATATTAAGAACGGTTTTCTTTTGTATGTTTTTATGCAAAAATATCTTTGTTTAAATGTAATATATTAAATTCACCGTAGCGAAGCACGGGTACACTTGCTATTTATTGATAAAACCGATGAAACTGAAAACTACAGTGAAATCTATTTATAATGATTTTGTTGCTAATTACACAAATATGTGTTTCGAAAGTTTAAGCATTTGCACATTCAATGTTTACTTGAGATTTAACTATTCTTTAAAAATTTAGAAAGTAAATATCAATAAAAGCCTTATCACATGTCCACATGTATATTTTAGTTTATGATTCTTTTTACTACTGAAGAATATGCACATTTCTTGTGTTACAGAGAAAAATTTTCAATAGATTTATTTTACCACGTCATATGATAAGAACTTTAACTAGATGAAAATGTCACATGACAAATTCACATAATCTTCAACCGGAAAAAGAATACTAAACTGAATCAGCTGCTTTTTCAACATATGCATGTGGATGTGTGAACAATTATTGATCAATAAAAAATAACTGGTCTTTTATTTTTTACGTTTTAACTAATTAAAAAAACATTAACTATATTAATTTTAACTTAATGGTGAAAAGCGTTACAAAAATATCGAAAAAAAATCACTGTGAACAATTATTGATCAATAAACAATAACTGGTCTTTTATTTTTTTACGTTTTAACTAATTAAAATAAACATTAAATATATTAAATTTAACTTAATGGTGAAAAGCGTTACAAAAATATCGAAAAAAAAATCACTGTGAACAATTATTGATCAATAAACAATAACTGGTCTTTTATTTTTTTACGTTTTAACTAATTAAAATAAACATTAAATATATTAAATTTAACTTAATGGTGAAAAGCGTTACAAAAATATCGAAAAAAAAATCACTGTGAACAATTATTGATCAATAAACAATAACTGGTCTTTTATTTTTTTACGTTTTAACTAATTAAAATAAACATTAAATATATTAAATTTAACTTAATGGTGAAAAGCGTTACAAAAATATCGAAAAAAAAATCACTGTGAACAATTATTGATCAATAAACAATAACTGGTCTTTTATTTTTTTACGTTTTAACTAATTAAAAAAACATTAACTATATTAATTTTAACTTAATGGTGAAAAGCGTTACAAAAATATCGAAAAAAAATCACTGTGAACAATTATTGATCAATAAACAATAACTGGTCTTTTATTTTTTTACGTTTTAACTAATTAAAATAAACATTAAATATATTAATTTTAACTTAATGGTGAAAAGTGTTACAAAAATATCGAAAAAAAAATCACTGTGAACAATTATTGATCAATAAACAATAACTGGTCTTTTACTTTTTACGTTTTAACTAATTAAAAAACATTAAATATATTAATTTTAACTTAATGGTGAAAAGCGTTACAAAAATATCGAAAAAAAAATCACTGTGAACAATTATTGATCAATAAACAATAACTGGTCTTTTGCTTTTTACGTTTTAACTAATTAAAAAACATTAAATATATTAATTTTAACTTAATGGTGAAAAGCGTCACAAAAATATCGAAAAAAATCACATTTTAACTAAAATAGTTTTGTTAATCAAATAAAATAAACCACATGTTTGCACAATAAATACATAAGCAAATAGTTATTTTTTTAGATGATGATGTTAGTGTACACCACTCTACTTTCCGGGAGTGATATACATTAACATGTCTTTTAAAATTTATTCCCATATATGAATTATTTTGCGTGTGCACAGCTATATTTAAAAAAAAAGTAAATTTAGATGTATAGTCAATTTTACCGTTATTTTACATTATTATTGTCAATTTAATGTTTACATGTGCCTAAAATAATGTTATATGTAACAAATGGCGGGTATTTCTTAAAAGACGAATACATGCAACTTTAACAATACTTATCTCAGAAAGTATTTTTTTAATTCAAATTGATGTATACAGATTTCTGTTTAAACTAGGATTGTACCGGTTTTGATTTCTGGGTGCAATATTTTACTGGAAGGATCTATGCAGACCATGAGTAGTCGTTTGACCACCCCTAGTAATCAGCATTGGTTCACATTAATTTAATTTTATTTTGTATCATTATTTCTTTTATTTTACCATGGATATCTTCTCATCGGAAACAACTTGGCGTGAATGCCCAACTAAAACAACTTTGTACAACTTATAACAAAATTGCAATTTCAACTTTGAATTTTTATTGTAAAGCGAAATAAAATATAAATGAAACGTTTTTATATTTAAGGTATATCTGTTGAAACTATTACCCTGTGTTTTGAATAATCAAAGTATTATTTTTAAATGAATGTTATTAGTGCTCTAAGTGTCGACGCTAAGTAAACAGATATTCATCTCGTTTTAAGTGAATAACTTAAAAAATGGTTATCCATTTATTTATTGCTATTTATTTTAAACTAGCATATAGCCCACCATATGACGAAATCAGTAAAATTTTTACTTTCGAAAACTGTAAAAAATACCTATAAGGTAGGCAATTTTTTTCTTAATGAAAGTTATCTTGCAACAACAAATAATCGATGATTAAATTTAAAACTATCACATATGTACCTAGTCTATTATTTAAGCCAAATATAAAAGAAAATTATTTACGTCACATCTAAATTCAGTGATAAAACGTATGAAAATAATGCAGACAATATTTAAATAATTTAAAATAAGAAATTATTAAATGAGATGGTTAAAGGAATGATGTCATAATGCTAGAAAAATATTATTTTTACCTATTTATTATGTGATAAATTGATAAATTTAATCACTCATCTTAACGAGGAAAATAAATCTTGAAAAAATAGCATTAAACTCCCGAAGAGGGGGGGAGAGGGGTGGATTTCGAATGTTTCAAAGACGATAGTAAATTTTGCTGTGATATGAAGCATATTTATACCAATCTATTTTATAATTGGATCGATAGTTTCGCAGAAGATAAACTTTGAATATTGCTAACTCTAACTCATCAAGAATCCTATACGGATGCCTCTATTAATTTCAGGTACAACAGGTTCATAAATTCGAGGACAGACGGACAGATAACTTAGGTTATTATTACATAGGTGATTTCGTAAAAATAAAAATAGATCACAATTATTTTACTCAATAAATAATAGACAACCAAACGCTCCCCATGCACCCTTAAATCAATTTTTATATGTGCTACGTATAGCCTTAGTGGTAATTTGGACCCGTAGGAGTATGTAAGAACACTTAGACCACCTCTGGTTTACAGCAATTTATCTCAATGTATTTTGAGTTCTGCTATTTATTTCCTTATCTGTCAACCCTGAACACCAACTGACAACACGTGTTCGATGTACACTTATTTTTACACATACACTAAAACAGCAATTTCAGGTCTACCGCAATTTTTCTTAATGTATTTTTCACATCATTTCATATTATAATTCCCCTAAGTATACCTTAACCCCTTAAAACAAGTTTTTTTTGGTAAAACTGGTAAAAATTATGGTTTGTTTTTATAGAAAATGAATATATAGGTATAGTGTAAGTTATTTTAGCAATTTCAGTTGTTGATGGTGATTAGAGAGAAGGGAAAGGGTAAAAGTTTTTTTTAAATACTGTTATACAAACAAAATGTACACGATTTGATTACAGGTTTATTTTGAATTTCGTCAGTGTTACACACAGACAAACTTGTTAAAGGGTAAAACAACTACTGACAAAACGTGCTCAATACGTACTAATTTTTACACATACACGAAAACGAATTTCCCTCTGTAAATAAATAAGATAAATAAACACGAGCGAGAGGCAATGCTGTGTTAGTACTGGCGTTTAATTTATTTCCATTCGGTTTTAAAAGAGCTCGCGGAAACTTCCAAAACTTTTCTCCTGCTTTCACTGCTCTCTGTGCGAGAAAGCGCCGGAAAGAAGCTCGAAAAATAAATATCAAACTCAAACAAGAACTTTCTTCTCACTTCCCGGGATCCCAGATTGCTTACTTAACTTCAGTATCTGCTAAACGGACAAGCTATTTTGGGGTTTCAGCGGTCTTTGCTGGGCGCACATCAAAGAAATTTATATAGTTATTATTTATACAATTTATAAAGACATAAAAAATCCATAAATTTTCCTTGTTTCAATAATAATATTATTATAAATTCAAATTCTTTAAATGAAACACTGTCGGGAAAATGCATCAATAAAAACAGTGTTTTTGTTTGGAATATATTCCTTGGAATATAAGTAGGTATGAGTGTGAGTGAGTGAATGAGAAAGGAAGGGGAGAGAACCCGGCTAGATTAAAAAATTATTTTAGAATTTATAAAAGACTTACTATTTAATTTTAATTATTTACTAATTCATAATAATTGTTTTATTTTGCATAGTTTCTGTTCTAACGGTTTTTCTATTTCAACAGATGGCATCACCATGTAACAGTTTGTTTTTAGTATTCAAGGCTAAGGTAAAATGGCTGTTAGCTTGTTATGTGTGTGTGTAATTATATTTATTTTTGCCTGTATTCCATTAGTGTTCAGCGATAAAAGTATTTAAAAATCTAATTCACAATTCTAAATTCCTTTTGTGTACCTTCAATTCATCGTAATGTGTTTCATCAAGAAAGACAGTTTAATTCGACAATAAACTTATTCGATTCAACATTTTGGTTTCTACAGATCCTGCATATCAGTCTCAAAAGGATGAAAAAAAAAGATAAGCAATTACATGATACAATTATGGATTACTTGTTATAACTGAACCTTTATAATAATTAATTGACTTAAAATAAACCCAAAATTCAAGATTCATGGCTATTCGAAGTAAAATTCTTTCTATTCATTACAAAACTTTAAAATCAACTAAGAAAAGTTTGTAAGTCATTTTGACAACAGAATATAACGTCCATTGTTACATGTAGTTTATATCGTCTGACAAAGAGCTTCCGACGAGAATAACCGAAGATGAAATCGGTAATCCTGAATTATTCTAAGATCTTTAAAATTTCTGATGAGATAACTATCCCTGTTAGATCACTCTAACCACCTTTAGCGACCTTTCATATTTAAAGTCTTTAAGGAAACATTTACATCTTCTATTCACTTTAAAAGAACTTTTTGATGCTGTCTCTATAGTTTTCTATGCATGTGAATAGCTTTTATAATAAGTACATTTGGTCGTGTATGATATCTTTGTAGTAATTAAAAAGCCATTTGATTAAAACAGTACATTGATGTGATATTCTAATATTATGGATTTAAAATTATGGATATAGTTATAGATTTCAGTAATTATAGATTCAGATTTCTGTGGTCCGACTTAATATTAAAGCTCCCATAGTAGTAGAATTTTAATTATTTTTTTTTAATTTTTGCTATTTTTATCTAAAAATGCTTACATTATTCGTTTCAATTGACAATAAATATGATTAGTTTTTGGTAAAAGCATAAATCATACCTATATGTCATATCAGAATAAACTTTACAATTTGAAGTGTATCTGTTTTTTCTCCGCCAAGTACTGTCTAATAACAGAGATGATAGCTGGATCAAAGCACTTATATATATATATATATATATATATATATATATATATATATATATAATATATATATATATATATATATATATATATATATATATATATATATATATATAATGTATATGTATATATACATGTATGTATGTACACATAAATATGTATGTATACATATACATATATATATATACATATATATATATATATATATATATATATATATATATATATATATATATATATATATATATATATATAAATATATATATAAATATATATATGTGTGTGTGTGTGTATGAGAGAGATGTATACCTTAGGCTCCATCGTAACCGACCTGAAATAGACCGGAGTTAATTCAATTAAACAAGATTCCGGTTAAATCAGATAAAAAAATAAATGACTTAACTATATGAAATACTCTTTTTTACCAATAAAGACCTTTTAAGATGCATTAATTTATCACAAAAATTAAACACTGTTAGCAGGAATATTTAAAATATTCAGTCACTCTTCTTCTGCGAGCTGAAATTTTGGCAACTTTCTGTATAATTTCACAGTATAAAGCATCCTATCAATCGAGGAAACCAATTCTAGTTGTTCCATATAGCATAAAACCATTTCCATTGTTAAAAATATATAATTACAGAATTACGAATTTGTTCTAATTGTGTTGTTTTTCATCACACGCTTAAATTAACTTTCAGGCTAAAAAGAAACCTCAGTTAAACAAAAACCGGTTAAAAGACAAGATACTATACATCGCGATTTTTAGAAATACGTTAAAAACATTTTTCTTCGGTAAATATAAGATAAACAAAGAAAAATGTAACTGGACAACAAGTTTCAGAGCTACTATTTAACTGATTTTTATTCGGTTTCAGTTTTAAAATAGCTCACAGAAATATCTCCCACTTCTCTCTTCTGCTTCTCTTGTACTTTCAGTAAGAGAGGGTATTTATTTTCAGAGCTCCTTCTCAACAAATTCAAACAAGAACTTTCTCCTCACATCACGCGGATTGCTTTACTTCTCTTCCATAGATGCTGAACGGAAAGTTATTTTTCGGGCTTTGGCTACATTCGCTGTGGGTATAGTAGCGGTGTGTTAAAAATATAGGAAAAGCAGAGTAATGAGATATATTTTATATAAAAATTACATTACTTTTGCTAGACTATCTCAAGGAAATACTAGTGGAAAATGATTTAAATACAAACTTTTCTTTAGGCGGGCAGATTGAATTTAAAACATAATACATTCCTATATATAATCCCTTTTTTATAAACGCACGTTGATAATAAAATTTGAAACACTAAAAATATAGGCAAGCGTAAATGTTTTTTTTAATCAATTTTGAGTCATTGGTACTTTACAACCATTTTGTATTAAATTTTGTTGCAGAGTTCCGTAAATATTTATGTTTGAACAATACATAACAAATTCTGAAATAAAGGCAGAGTGCAAAATTTTATGAAATATATTCGATATATCCCAGATAGCTTGCTTGCTTACAACAAGTTTGATTTTTTCTGGATAATATCTTGTCATAACAAATTTGATGCGACAAACTTGTAGCAAAACTCCTGCAAGTTTGAAGTGACCACTCCTTTGCAACGAAATTTTGCTGCAAAACTGTGGCAATCTTGTTATAACAAACTTGGAGCAAGCGAAACTTCCCATCATTACATGAGAGGTAAGATATCGAGCGCATGCGCAAAAGTTTTTTTTTTTTTTTCAACCGTGGTTTTCAATGAACTTGCTGCAAGTTTGATATGACAAGTTTGCGGCAAGTGTACTGTAACTTGCATCACAAATTTGCTGCAAGTTGGAGGTATGGAGATTTTGAAGTTTGCGTAGACTTGCTGCAATCTTGTTTCAAGCTTGCAGACTTGTCATGCTGAATTTGCAAGTTTGCAAGCTTGCAAAGCAAGACTGCTTCAAGTTTCCTGTAAACTAAATTTTCTATCTGGGATACTTACAGTCAAGATTTTATATAAACAATTTATTAACGACTGCTTAACATCAGAAACTCACAAATATAACTACAAATTTTTAACTTGCAAAGTAAAAAATACATAAAATCTGTGTGCCACTTAAGACTGTATGTTTCTTTAAAAAATTAAAATGATATAGTCAACAGACAAACTAAATAAGATTCTGCAAAACTAAAATGATATATATTTAATAAATATGAAAAAACATAAAGGGAAAGAAAAAAGTTTAATATAGCACCCAAAGCAGGTATGTCATTTGTAAAAGGGCAAAAAGTAAAATATTTGAAATTTACTAATCATAAGCTGTCGAGAAGTAGATGTAAGTGTTGAAAGTAGTAGTAACAAGTAACTAAGAAAGTGTATATATATATATATATATATATATATATATATATATATATATATATATATATATATATATATATATATATATATATATAATAGGGCTGCATTCTTTATTAATATATTGTTAAATATTGATATACTTTAAGTATCGCAGTAACAATATTAAATTCTGCTTTGCTGATATATCACCCGCCTGCGATACTGGTTTTACTCCACGCGTGATATCACCAAAAGACCTCCTTGATATTCCACATATTTCAGTATAAAGTGATATTTTTTTCAAGTTATTACATTCGTTTTATGTATTTATCCACGTATGTGATACAAACAAAAACCAGAAAAATTGCTTTTGAAGATTATCGTCTTGGTACAGGGTATCGGTAATATATCCCAATAATATTCTGGTAACAAAGCAATCGGGTCAAGTCCGGAAATCCCACTGTTCTCAGATGGAATCGTTTGCTTTTCTCTGCATTTGTTTCGAATCTGAACAAATTATTTCTGTACAATTTATATATTCTTTTAAGTGTTAAACTGAACTACTCTTAAAAAGTTGTTTTTACCTTTCAGAAATCCCAATTTTTAGGATAAAATTGTATTTTTAATTACAAAGAAAAAAAAGAATTTGTAATGAATAGCAGCTAATGCTATTCGAAAAAAGCAATATCTGAAATAGTACTGTCAAATATAGTAATATACCCTACTACTTTAAAGTATTATCGAGATATATCAATATTGATATCAGTTTAGGGATATATCGTGACATATCAATGATATTAATATCAGTTTGTTGACATATATATTAAATTTCTGCTATCGTCCAGCCCTAATTTATATATAAAAGTGTGTATGAGTGTGTGGTGACATTTTAGACGTCAAACAAACCAACTTAATTATAATAATAGTGAAAATAAGTTTCTAGAGATGATAATGATTAGCGGAAAGTCTTTTTCTCTTTTAACTCTTCCAACATTTGGTGACCACTAATCACGAAATTGATGACTACTTTTCTTAATTAATCTTATATAACTACGTAACTCAATATTAACGTTTCCCTGTGGTGTACTTATAACACCTCTGATATTCAGGCTCCCTTGAGACCATATGGTACTATATAAGCAAATGCAAAAGGTTTTGTTGGCAGAGTGCGTATCATCTCTATAAACTCAATACTAATTATGCAACAAGGATAGGGTTTTAGATTTACATCAGAGTGTGTGGGTAAACACACACTTATTTACTACTATTACACACACTTATTTTTGTATTCTTGTATGTATATATATATATATATATATATATATATATATATATATATATATATATATACAGAAATACATATAAATTTAGACAATAAATTCATACCGTTATTTTAGTCTGTACTACAATAATAGATGTATTTAAGAAGATTAAAAAAAAGCTACTAATTTTAGTTATTTTTGATAGATTACGCTGGAAAGCTTGAACTGTGGAAAGGAAATAAATCTTCAGTAAACCTTTTAATGGTATGAAGTCAGTCGTGAAATTATAATAGATACTCTCACAAAGTCATTTATTATTCTGCTATTTAATCTATCGAATCCAGCCGAGATAGATTGGCAATTATCATCAATTCATAACAATCATCACCAGCTTTCTCATCCATTACTTTTCTTCACTACTTCCACTCTAACGATAACGAAAAATTCTTTCATTACTTTTTTTACCCAATTCTACTGCTAAATATTTTTTTCGTAATATTGCTTGAAGTTAATCTTTCATGTTTAGAGTCAAAATTAATAAATAAGGAATTAAAGAAATGGTTTATTAAAATTTTTCTAAAGTTAAATCATAAAGATTAAAATATTTGAAAATCAAATATATTTGTTCGAGACAAAATACGAAATGCAGGTATATATAAAGTGTCTAAATATTATATGAAATGGCCTGGCGATATCAGATAAAGTAAGAAGAACCCAAAATATGTACTTTAGCTAAGCATTATATAGATAGGTATTATTAATTTTTGCATTTTAATATTAAATGAAGAGGCTTTTATTATACAACATGTTTTTCACGACAACTATAGATTAAACAAAGTAATAAAATTTAAGTAATAGAAAATATTTTGTAAACAACAGTCGTCATTTCTTGTTCAATAAAATATTTTATTCATATATCGTTTACATATGTAACACTCTGGTACATTATTAAAACTACACGAATGGGGTCTTAAACTTTGATATCTAATTTTTGTGGTATCTTCTGTTTTTTTGTTGTGTTGTTTAAAGTTTTATTTCCTGAGTTTTAGTTTTGTTTGAGTTTATTTGGTTTCTCTTAACTTTCAAAGTTGTCCAATGGCCTGATCACACATCTCGACGGTTTTTTCTCTCTTTTGGCAAATTTTCATTAAACTTTGAGTTTTTGTTAAAATTAGTTGACGGTGAGGATAGATAGCAGGGCCGTAGCCAGAAATTGTTTTCAGAGGGGTACCAAAGGAGAAAGACATCTTAATTTGTGAATGATACTTCAATTGATGCAAGTTAAAGCACTGTATTTCCAGAATACAGTATCGGAAATACAGTGTTGTATTTCCGGTCAGCGGTCCAGCAAGACATTTATGGTCTCAGCAGGTTTTTAAGCAGAGTATAACTGTCCTTGTTCATGAACAGCTAGGCAGATGGCACATAAACACACAAATGTGGGACATTGTCTATCTACAAAATGGTCTTTCAAAGTTTCAGGGGGGGGGACCAGTTCCCCGAATCCCTCCCCCTGCCTACGGCCTTGATAGATAGTATAATGCCCAAGTACATTCAAAAGTGCTATTAAAGTCAAAATGTCAAAAATTCATTTACTGCGGGGGAAAGTATCAAAAGAAATATGTCCTGGGCAAAAGAGTCGAGGTTTAAGCAAAAACACTGGAAATAGAACTCAGGTTTTGAGCTACTAAATTGGACAGCACTGAACGTCATTTAAAACTCCCTACAAATCGTAATGAATAGCCTTAAACTTAAGTACTACGAAATTCGATGACAAGGAACTTTCAAAAACAATGAGTGGCTACGACTTAACACTAGATTTACCAAACTAGTCAAGTTAACTGGTTTTGCAATTGCAATTCAATGCATATTTATATTGCTGGTAAATCTAGTGTTAACACTTGGCATGCGGGTATACTTCATTGCCAACTTACGCGTCCAGCGGTGTTTTTTCGTAAATCGCGCGAAAGTTTAGTTATTCAGAAAAATCGCACTAAATGGAAAACTACTTTGTTTTTATGAACGAAACTTTTTTTTTAAATTTACACTTTAATATATACTGTATGATTATTTCACAACAACAACAAAAAAATATTTTTACGAAATCACAAAAATAAACGATTTTTAAGTCCGATAATCTGTCAGTGCATATATCTTCATCACTATATTTCTCACATTTTATCAATTTTGTGTTCAACAATAAAACCAAGCTCCAAACTGACAAAGCACGACTTGTACGTTCTGGAGGGAGGAATTCGATTGAAGACGAAATAACGCAACAAAAGACCGAGTAATTCGACAATCATAATTTGTTGAAAGAAAAAATTCAAATCGTTGCATAGTACCGCAAACAACACGCATATAATGTCACACATACATATAATTATACGTATTTAGTATATTTGTGGTGGTTAGCGGGTATCCACCACAAATCTACTAAATACGTATTTTTATGTGACCCGAACTCCAGTGACAGACTGCAAAAAACTTAAAAATACGTTGCCCGCAAGCGAAGTGTTAAGTGTGAGATGGAAACAGTGAGTGACAAAGAAAGGAAAAGATGAGAGATGATGCTAGGCTGGCTGAATCTCCGTAACCACTAGCAGCCATATCTGATTTTTTCCCAAAATCTAATGATTTTGTGAATTGCGAGATTTTCAGGTCTGTGTGGTCATTTATCTTTTATCAGAATCTCAACTCCCTGGTAAGACATTGTCAACAATTTTAAATCATTTGCCTCTAATTATTATCTATCACTATTATCTATCTGCACAATAAGCTTAGAATATATATATATATATATATATATATATATATATATATATATTTGAATACTCATTTAATAATCATTAATCGAGACTAATTATAGTAATAAAATTAGATTATAGTGACTGTTTTGAAAATATGTATCTATTTTTAAGCCATCCATTTCCAAACTAAATAAATGATGGTATAGGTTTAAGTATATGGTCTTAAATTAATCTATATAAACTTCCAGATGTCAATTTGGAGATAACATTTGCATAGATTCTATGTATCTAAAAAACATGAGGGTGTACGAAATATCCAAGAAGGATCTAAGTAGTCGAACCTCAATTTTAGGAAGGTCATTAATATGCAGACATTCCGTGAATATCTTAATAACCTAACAAAACTTATAAGTGCAAAATACATATAATGGAAAATTAAATTATTTATATTATACCAGCATTACAAACACATTAATTTCATGTAGGAAACTTATTAGACTGTGAGATACTTTGTTCTAAATCCAAACATTTACATGCCTTTTGTATCTTAAAGATATGAGAGTATGAAGATATGAGAATAACAACATTTTTAATAAAAGATTGCTTTTCAAGAAAAATAAATTATCAAAAAAAAAAGGACTACTGTTGTTGTAGTTTTACTTTCAGTGTACGGCACAAGTTTCCTAAAGAGAATAAATAGAAGTTTTTTCTTATCACTTCCAGAGTGATTTTGTCCAAAGAGAGATTTTAGGCACTTTGAAAGAGAGTAAAATCGTTGCAAGCTATCCATAAATGTTAATTTATATTTTATTTATGCTGTGTAATGCTGTTGTTGTGAATCCGATAAAGTACAAAAAGCTAATTTCACCATATTAACCGTTTGAGTGCGGCGAAGCGCTATCACTCTTCTCATATATTCTGTCAAAAATGCGTGGAAGTGCGGTTGTGGTGTTGTATGTTACTATAATTTTCCCATTAATTGAGAGAAAAATAAGACTTAATCTCTAGTGTGAAAATTATAGTAAAATACAGCAGTGAGATCACATTTCTAAGCATTTTTGACACAGCACAAGACAAGCGCGATAGCGCTTCGTAGCTAATTTTGTTGTATTGGCTGCCATTTGAAAATGTTACACTTTTGAAATTTCACTTTTAAATCTGTTAGAGAGTTTTACTAGCGCGAGAAGCACCCCACAGTATTATAAAAAAGAGATGATATTCAATAATTAACACACTGTGAAATTTAAATAAAATATTTTACTTTATTGCTTGAAAAAGCATAATCCTACGTCTCAGTTTAACTTAAATCATTTAGGTGATGAAGTGACAAACAAGTTGCATGTGGTGGATGTTGATCCCAGTGCAATACAGGCCTATATCTGACAATGAATCTCGTTACTTTTTCATGTCGAGTGGCTGCGTTTCTGCCACTCAGCAAATACAAATGCAATGACTTTGAGGGTTGAAAACTACGATGATTATGTAATGCAGTCTATTCAGGCTTCTCTGTCGCAAATTTGACAATTAATACAATTTAATTTAATGCATACATAACATTACTGAAAAGAAACAGTAAAATTTCATTAATTCCAGAAAATAATTGAAAAAGTTATAACCAGAACTTCAATCAGACCGGTTGTATCATTTTACAGCCATGGGTAACCCCCCAAAAAGCCACTTCCCTAAACTTAAAAAGACTTTAAAATGTTTAATAAAAATTAAATTGCCAATACTATACAATAAAAAAGTATTAGTTTAATAAAATGGTTTTATGGATTTATCATTCATTATCCATGTTTGAATATTTGAAATACATTTATGGGCTTTATGTTCATTCATTTTTTTCATTATGTACTCTAGTTCAAGCAATTTTGTCAGGCAATAGTCAGCCACTCTTGTTTACTGTTAACCCTTAATTTGACAAGATGTTTTTTCAAATATTTTTTGTGTTATTTTCCCATGTCTGAATAGACATTAGGATCTCTGTAAATTAAACAAAAAAATATATCATTTTCCATTTTTGAGATAATTAATTTCCGCTATGACGAACACTGACAATTATGTTATATAATAGTTATAAATATACAGGTCCGGTGTAGCCAAATTAAGTGTTTAGGCCGGCCACTTTCAGAACTTAATGAATTTTTAATAGTTTATTTTATAACGAACTTATAATGTTCTTAGACTACCTCAGTACTTTCTTAGTGCAAAATTATATGGTACATGATAATTACAATTTATCTGAAATTCAATTGAAAGTTATTAATGCATGAAATATTATCGTATAGACAAATAGTTACCTCATATCCTCTTAATGCGTAGCTTATTCCTTCTTTTCGTAAGATTATTTCCTTTTTAAGGACTCTTTTATTCCTCTTGAATCTGTTGAATCGTAATTTGGACTTAGTTCCTGAAGAAAAGTTCCTTTTGTGCTGATGTACAAAAACTTGGAACACTGAAATGATTCCATGTGCATGCGTTTGTAGAAACACAGCAGTGAATTATGCCGACAAATACAACATATTCATATCCTCTGTAGTTAAAATTCTTCTATAAAATGATAAGGCCATGGAGCAAGATCTTCACCTTCTCTATCCCTTTCACCAGATTCCGTTGTGGTCATGGAAAACGCATTGCCTTGGCAAATCTCCCCTTCCCGCAAAATCTCGTCAACCCATCTCTGTTAACGAAAACGATGACAGCCCAAATAACCCCCACCCCCCTACCCACTCATCAGAGCACCCATCCATTCTTAAACGATGCCCCTATTCCCCGAGGAGACACACTTCCAATAAACGTCCCTGCCCTGTCTTATATTCCCGAAACGGCCCCTTATTTGTAGGGGCCCTGTGGGTGATGAAGCGATTGGTTCCGCTTCGAAATTCGGGAGGGGGGGAGTAATTCGTTGAAGGGGGTTTCAGGAAAGTGCTGAATGGATGGATAGTGGAAATGGATGATTACGCCCTGAAGAAGAATGGGGCTGTGGTCGTTTAAGGGAATGTCGAGCCCTGCATCTCTACCCAGATCTGTTTTAATTAATTGTATATACTTAAAGTGACAGAGAACTGACTTTCCTCTGGGCGAGATTTGGCTGAAAATCCGATATTTCTATTTCATCGAATAATGAATAACTAAGAATAATATGGATAAAAAGAAATGATCAGGATAAGCCAAAAGGAGATATATCAACAGAGCAGAATCATTACTGGAACGGGTGTATTAAATTGTTTTCACAGTTTTTTTATAAAACTGATTATAGTAAAATAAAACAATTTTACAATTAACAATTTATTAAAGGGAGAATGGACTTACTTATATTGTGAATATATTCTCTAAATACACCACTGAAACAAATATTCTCTGGTATCAAGCATAGGAAATTATACCAACTCTGTTCATCGTACAAAATATTTCTCACAGGAAGGATAATCAATGTTCCTTTAAAGAACTAGTTCTCTCTCAATGTCAGACATTGGAAATAAGAAGACATTAAGTTTTTGCCCAGAAATGAAAACTGGCTACTATCTTCTGAGAGATTATCTGAAACGGGTGTGACAAAAGGAAAAACTTTAAGTACTGCATTGTCATCGAAGAAATCGTCACAGGTATCGCTGGTAATAATTTCAACTGGGGCAAAAGAAAATCTGACTGAAGGCTATGTACTTTTTTTCCTGTCTCTCGTATAAAAGTCTCTTTAGTGGCTTCTTGAATAGCCTTCCAAGTCATGAGAACCAATTATACCTTTGCAAAGTAGGTGACTCATAATTCAAGAAAGATCCCAAGTATGAATTATTACAGGTATATTCACTACTCAAGGACCAAGGAAACAATTTCTATTCACGTGACTTTCAGGGATTGAAAATTCTTTTTAAGTTATAAGTCTGGGGGAGACGACACTAAAATATATTAGCATATTAAGTAATGAGAAATCAACAAAATTAAATTTTGAAAGTAAATTGACAAATTTCCAAGCATAAAACATTGAAATGAATCTTAATTGGTTATATAATGATAATTAAGATTCCAAGCAGGGTAATTGTAGAGAAGAATTGAGAATAATAAATTAAGAATAATTGTTTTCTGCAAAAATTCTTATCACAAGACTCAAAATTATGTACAATGATATAGTCACTCTCAAGAATATTGGATAAATTCGTCACAACAGTCTGATATCACATAACTATTATAATTTGCAGGATGAATTCAAAATTCGCAAAAACTAGAGGCATACCCACCAATAATCATGATTTATCCAAAATGGATTAAATTAGATAATTCACTCTGAGACAGATTCAAAGCCATAAACCACCTTCATCTTGGAGATGTAATATCACTTCTTGGAACCATCTATTTAATCTCGAATTGCATGAAATGGCGTCTTCGTGCGTATCACACTTATACCTGCAACACCATATTGGATGATGCAACACCATATGGAGAGTTTGGAGACACGATGGATAAAGCTGCTCAAATGACATGTTAACCGGTCCTGAACCCAGTGTTATGACGTTCAGTGGTATGGAGTTCTACTCCCTCACTGGTCTCACAAGAATTACCGATTCTCTCATTAGCCTATGAGATATTTCTTAGGTTTTGCATCTTATTCAGCTGCCACGTTACAACAGGACAATGTGCGAGTACATGTAGCCCAATTTTTTTTAAAGATTTCTTATCAAACTACCAGATTACATTATGACCTTGATTTGCTTGATTTCCAGTTCTATCGCCCATCAAACATATCTGGTCAATGCTAGCAGAACGCCTGGCATGCCGCATCAGCTAGTACAACCGATGAACTTAGATTACTTAGAGACGTAACATGGATTTGAACTTTCCATTATACCTATAAACCACTACAAGTCGATCAAAAACCTCTGAGTTAGGCAGAAGTTTTTCAAACTTAGAGAAAATACACATCCCCCTTTTTTTTCCTTACTTCAAAAACAGCTGTAATTCCAGGCAATTATTAATCATACTATATGGAATAAATTTGGATTTGATATATGTTGTTCTTGACATTGCATATTGAATAGCCTCTGTGTTAGAGAATAACGAAAGTGATTAAGAAAGATCAGTATAGATGAAGTAACAGAATAATATGTCGATACATATTAAGGAATATTTTGACTCATATTCTTTACCTACATGCAATAGAAATGGAACTAAGATACATAATTGCATCTCCTAGATTTCGTTTCATATTTTCGAAATGTTTGTATAAGAAAATTCCATTTCGATTCAAAAATGAAATGATAATATTCTTACAGCTTTACACCGAAATTCGAAATGGAAACTTGAAAAATCAAAGCGAATCTGAAATGTACCTAAATTGCAGGAGATTCGAAAAACATAACAAAATCAGTTTACTGCTTTCCAGAATGTTACGTGGGCAGATATTTTGGGTGAAAAAACAATCAGAGTTGGCAGATATGCTTCGAGGAAAATGGAGAAAATGTTATGCTTTTTCATACTTGCCGAACTGTAGATAAGTAAACAATGAGGATAAATAACATAAACTGTGAATTGTTCTTAGCTGTTTCTCACTGCATTGCGTTCTCTTTTGGCTTTCTTTGTCTTATATGGGCTTCAAAACTGATTCCAGAGAGCAACTGACTACCAGAAATCTTGTTTGAATAAGAGTTACTGATATTAGTACAAAAATCCAAACCAACATTTTGGTACTTCTCCACATTTTCTTTTATATACGCGTTTTACTGACGATAATCCACGTTTTCTCAGATGCTATACTAATGGCCAGATATAAAAAAAAATACCTCCACTTTTATTGGTTAAGTAAAGCTTCAAACTTAATTTTCTTTGAAATTTTCGACCACAGAGCACCTGCGTCACTTTGCGATAAAAAGAATAAAAATAAATAAAAACGAAAATAAATCAATGAAAATTTCAGTATAGAGAGGTAGACCAAATGTAGTTCCGTTTTATAAAATTTGCATTTCCGTCAACGATTTTTTTACGGGAAGGAAGGAAGGCAGAACAGCTACAATTTTTGCTGGTGTCAAAAAGCTTAAAAATTTGCATGGAAGGAAAGTCGAATATTGAAAGGAAATTTTTCTCTCGCATAGATTTTCGTTTTAGTAGGTTTGAATTTTAAGTGAACCTACCGAAATTATTTTTGAATTTTACATATTCGAATTTTTTTCTATAAGTAAATTCAATTTTTCACAGTAAATGTTTGTGGATCTAGATTGGCGAGGAAAGTGTTGCTAAATAAAAACAATATCCCGGATCTATTTTAAGTCTATTCGATAAATGCTTGCGATCATGTGTTTCTGCTACCTAAATGTAGACTATATTTTATTAGGCGACACAAATGAATATATGAATTTGTAGAGTTGGAATTATCACAAAAGAAAGTTTTAATTTGGTCATATAGGATACATAATTCTGTGGTCTCAACGGGAGAAAGCCACCCAGTACATACCACATCTTTTTTTCTGCACTATATATATGTGTGTGAGTTTGTGTAATGAGAGAAAAGCAAGATAGATTATTAAATTTTATTCACTCTTTTAAATCAATATTTCATTTTATCTCAATTACTGTATTCGAATAAAGAACTGATAACGCATGAAGTAAAACCTAAACTTTGCATGGAAGATTGCACATGCACCATAGAGGTATTTTCTATGTGTTTGATCATAAAAATTCTTAATTGGAAGCTGTGTGAGCTTCGGCGCTTTTTTTCCTCTCAACTATGATGATGTTCTGAACTCAGGTATTCGTACAAAAACAAGCGTAAGATATTAAAATGGTTAATTTTGTTGTTCTATAAAATAAAAGTTGATGCCACGATTGCTGATGTGTTCTTTATCTTGAGTTTACAGAATGGATAAATTAATATTAAATTATAAATTCGGTTTTTCTACAACTGAGTGTGTCTTCTAAATTCTTCTTCGTACACACGCAAGCACTTACACATATATATGTAATGTATCCAAATTATTACACTTTAATATCTCATAAAAAATTTCCCCTCTCCCAATCTTATTCCTTCAAATTTATTTGTACAGCTACAAAAATCTTAATTAAAGGAGTGTTTGCGTCTTAAAATTCTTTCAACAGATTTCCCAAAACTTCCTCTGCAATAAATTCAAAAATTCTGCCCACTCTCTATATTTTCCAGCTGTCCCCGATTCACTTATAGATGATCTAACCCCCTTTTTCTTGTTAATAACGCCGACTAAGCTACTTTTTCTGGGAAAGATTTCATCTCCTTCTTGCTCTGGAGTCCAATCCTGTTCCAGCACGTGTTTCGATGATCATTATATCTTCTGCCTTTGGCTGTGAAACATACGTCATTCTCTTAACTAAAATAATATTTAAGTTCGACTTCTGTGTCGTTCTCTTCAATGTTATCCGATTACATATTACACTTTATTGCCAATGATGAGTTCCACTTGCAATTGTAGACATTTTGTAGAATATCTAGAAAAATACAAGAGGAACTATTCTGAAACCTTAGGAATGTAAACAAGATGGTAGATGTCAAACTTTAGCACATATTTTTACCGAAACAACATGGGGCCGTCAAAAAATGGAAGATAAACGAATATGTTTTGGATAATTCTGTAAAAAGTAGTGTATGAAAAGCTTTGAAATTGTAGCTCATGATTAAGATGCTTCTTGTAATAATCTGTGTTCATTGTTATGAGGATAGAACGTATACTCATGGAGATATTAAGGTTTTTATAAAAACAATTCCACATTTCTCCAAGTGTTTTGTTTATAATTTACAGATGTCTTAATATAGAATACTGTTATTTTCAGGATGTATTTCAAATAACATTGTACACAACACCTGCAATTGAAATTAAAAAGCAATAAATATTGGATGAAAATTGAGAAGGTGTCCTAAATAATGTTTCACTACGCATGCTCGAATGCAATCAAAATATAATGTGCATAATATATTAGCTATAGAGCAACATTTGTGAGAGAATCAAATATCATTCTCTCACAGAATCATATTTGAATTTCTCAAATATGATTTTGAGATTGACAAAATAATCTGAAAATCATATTTGAGAGAATGATGATGTTCAGAATTTTCAAGCTGAGTTTTTGGGACACTACCAAAAACCACAGCTTGAAAATTCTGAAAGTGGTCGTCGATAGAGTAAGTTCGAAATCCCTTGTTCTCAAAAGGAAGCAAAAAGATGAGGGGCTACGTCTTTGTAGCTTCACTCGGTTTTCTCACAATTTTCACAATTGAAGTACGTTTAAAAAATGACAATCTTTAATATATGCAAATACGAAAAAAGTACTCACGCATGTATTCATACACGCTTATATATGTACATACATACACATACATTTGTATATGTCTTGTTACAAAGTCCACTCAAATTTTCTACGATTATTGGTATGTTTGCTGTTGTTACTCATACGAACCAAGCATATGGGTCTTAACCCCTTCCGGTAAAATGACGAGTCTAGCTCGTCATTAGTTTTTCATTCCATACCGCAGAATGACGAGCTACACTCGTCATGCGATTAAAGTTACTGTTAAGTATGATAATTAATTTAGTTTAAAATTTCTTGTGTACTGAATTTGGCAACACTTTTATCACTTGTGAAAATCACAAGTCACTATTGCATATTCATGCAAGTAAAAGCTCGTTATATATTACTGAAAGTTCCAAATTAATGAGTCAGAATAAAAGAAAAACCTACTAAGAAATGCGGTATGTGTTACAAGAATCAAATTAAAAGTGAGACTACTTGGCGGTGTAAACAATTAAGAATTTCTTTTGCACTTTGTTTTGAAAAGTACCACTAGCTTGAAGACTGTATATCTGTATACCTTATTAATGTTTTGCTTTGATATTTTCTTAATTTTACTGTTTCTGATATTATTTAACACTATGTAAAAAGTGGATGTTAATTAAGAATATGTAAGAATTGTAAAATGAAACAAGTTTTTTAAATAAAAATTAAATGGTTATTTCATGCACAGTTTTTTCATTATTAAATCATACCGGAAGGGGTTAATCGAGCATTAATCTTAGACAACTGAAAACCCAGATTATAATCTCAGCTTCTTAACATAACATTCTATGAAATCTTTACTATGGCTGCAGTCAAACATTGTATATGGCTTGTTAAAAAGTCCACTCAAATTTTCTACGATTCTTGGACTGCTGTTGTTGCTACTTATACGAAACAAGCATGTGGGTCCTAACCGAGCATTAATCCTAAACAAATGAAAACCCAGATCACAATCTGAGCTTCTTAACATACCATTCTATGAAATCTTTACTATGGATGCAGTCGGACATTGTATATGTCTTGTTACAAAGTCCACTCAAATTTTCTACGATTATTGGTATGTTTGCTGTTGTTACTCATACGAACCAAGCATATGGGTCTTAATCGAGCATTAATCTTAGACAACTGAAAACCCAGATTATAATCTCAGCTTCTTAACATAACATTCTATGAAATCTTTACTATGGCTGCAGTCATTGTCTTTTGTCTTCAAAAGATAAGGATATTAGTCAATTTACTGAAAGAACAAAAAACACCCTTGAGAAATACCGGGAAAATTATAAAAAAAAATTGCGTAAGATAAAAAGAGATCCTAATCATTGTACTACGTATTAAGATACTCCACTTCAATAATAAAAAAAATGCTCTACGTGCTTGGGTCCCCCTTTCTCGAAAAGTCCCTGAAAATCGTGCCACGCTGCAAGGAAGCATTGACCCCCTCGAGGGACCGCGTTTGCTCTCATTAATCACTCCGCGAATCTAACCCTCCATTGTTCACGCCATGATTCATGTAACACTTTACGACCCATATTAGAACTATGGAGGGAATTTGCCGGGTACTTATCTCTAAGGGGGGAAGAAATCATAAAAGTACCCCCTCGGGGAAAAACGGGGGTGGAGAGTCGGAAAGCGATGCTCTATCCCTTGTATCTGTTGGTCTGCTAGGTCCGAAGGGTATTGAGTTATGTTTCGAAGGGCGTACAATTTTCCGGGATATTGCGTCTTCAAAAGGCAATTCGTCATTGGAAGTAAATAAGGTTCCCCTTTTGTGAGATTCATTTACGCGTTTCTGAGGCCTTAAAGGACCGCACCCTGTTCCCTGGGATTTTTTGAAGTTTTCCTCGGGCGAAAAGGATTTAATGTTCACTTATAAGAACAAGCACTACGTTTCGCTGTTCATTGCATGATTAACAAGGCAAATTTAATGATATTTTCATACTTGATCAAGAGGAAAAAGATTATAGAATGACCTTCATATGTACTAACCGGGTTTGGTAGAGAAGTGGAAAAGCTTTGATCGCTCACTCACTCACTATCTTTCTTTCACACACACAAACAAACAGAGAGAGAGAGGGGGGGGACCCGCTAAAGAAGCTTTTTAAGGGACCAAGTGATTGATACCTTTTATACATAAATGAGGAAAAATGCATCATTTATATATATATATATATATATATATATATATATATATATATATATATATATATATATATATATAT
>CM063510.1:111794689-111827189 GCA_032207245.1 Pardosa pseudoannulata | reverse complement strand
ATCCGAACTCAAATGTGGTCCCTCTAGGATGATCACAGAATTAGCATTGTTATTGCTTATTCTCACCTTTATTTATAATTAATATAAAGAAAATTCAGGAGCAATTAGTTTTCATTCAAATTTTATATTTCTCACTGGAACTCCACTTATACGTGCTGCTGGCCTAGATGCTCAGTCGGTGTTCAAAGTAAAATGCCAAAATACCAAAAAGTAATTTTATTCAAAATATCTTAAGATCTATGTTTTTATCGAGTTTTAATATTTAACAAGAGCAAAGTAACTTGCTGAGTAGAAACTTACTACAGAATTTATATGTATATATATATATATATATATATATATATATATATATATATATATATATATATATATATATATATGTATATATATGTATATATATATATATATATATATATAAATATATATATATATATATATATATATATACGTATATATATATATATATATATATATATATATGTATATATATATATATGTATATATATATATATATATATATATGTATATATATATATGTATATATATATGTATATATATATGTATATATATATATATATATATATATATATATATATATATATATAATATATATATATATATATATATATATATGTATATATATATATTATATATATATATATATATATATATATATATATATATGTATATATATATGTATATATATATATATGTATATATATATATATATATATATATATATATATATATATATATATATATATATATGTATATATATATATATATGTATATATATATATATATATATATATGTATATATATATATATATATATATATATATATATATATATATATATATATATATATATATATATAACCTGAACATATATATATATATATATATATGTCAGGTTTAAAAATAGGTTTTAAGTATTAAGCGAGTTATCGTTAAAAATAGTTAAAACTCATTAACAACAACGTAATAGGTGATAGACACACCCTCAAGCTGAACTATACAGACTGAAGAAGTCGACGCGGATGTAGACATAGGAATTTCGCTTAGGTAGCAACGCCAAAAGAGTCAGTTCTGAGCAGGAACTTGGGCTGATAACATCCTCCACGCTTGTCGTGGCAAATTATGAGAACAAAGGATTTCTAAATGGCGTAGATATGGACAGAAGGATTATAATAAAGAAGTTTTTATATATGACATCAAAGGTATCTTCCATGCTTTAACCACTTTTTTCAATGTCATATATATGTATACATATTATATTAAATTTATTTTATAATAATGAGTAATTATAGTAATAAGGATAATAGGGAGTAGTAATAATTTACTGTAATCGGCGGAGCTAACTTCAACTTGTTTACACACCCACTCATACATATAATTATGTGTGTGGGGAGGGGGATTAATTCTCCCTTAAATTTTTAGGGAAAAATTTTCTTCCTGTTCCCCAAAATTCAAAAAGGAAATAAAACAGAAAAGTACAAGAAATAGTCTTCCAGACTCGGTTATATGTTTTGCTAAAACTACTATAGACTTTTAATGCATTCAGCTGCCTTTCTCTTGGTTTTTCCCTGTCCCCCATTTTACATCAACCCATTTATATCAATTCCCCCATTATATATCAACCCTTTGACAGTTTCATTTTTTATCCAGAATTCGGTCAAAAAATGTCACATATTTATTGCATTTTTTTGTTAATTTTACATTTTTAAGTAAAGATATGTTATTAAAATCAACATTTCTAATATTTTTAAGCATTTATTACAACTTTTTTCTTTCTATGAAAGCATCATAGAACTGAAGTTTACCTTTAGTGTCATCGATATCCAAGTTAATTTTTGAAATTCCAGTGAAAGGAAATCTAGGAGGTGGATCCGAAGGATTATCACAATTAATTTAAAAAAATTGTCTTGCTTGACTGATTCCATCTGTACTACTTTCAGAGTCACTACTATCCAGGTCATCTTTCGCTACTACCATTTAAAGATAATTCAGTTTCTGATTCCGAGTCACAGTTCAAATCGCAAGAAATTAGCTCCATATGCTCTGAATTATCCATTATTTTAAAGTAAAAATATATTATTCAACTCTTACATCAACAAAATTATCAGACGGTTAGTAAAATATAACCAGAAATCTATACACCGAAAGATAACAATTCGTCTTCTGATACAAAACATGCGAAAAAATTCGTGCTTTTGAAGCAATCAGAGTAGAAAATACAATAAACTGTAAACTATCATTTACTGGACAACAATCACCATGTATACGAATAATTTGTTACTAAAAAATTGGAAAAAATACAGCCGAAACAGTGCAAGCGAAATAGAAATCAGATTGCCCGTACGGCGTCGGGCAAAACAGGGAAGGGGTTAACAAATAAGAAATTATGAACTACTGTTAGAAACTTTCTTTTTTACTGCCACTATATATTTTATGCATTTGGAAAAAATAATCCTGTTGCAAAACATTATTCCTTTTATTCTTCTTGTAAAAAATTAACTAGTTCTAAAGTAGTTGACAATACTTTATTTTAGTTTTGAATTAAGAAAAATGTCTTGGTAATATAATTTGATATTTTCAAACTTATTACTGTTCTTTCTATTAAATTGTAAACAAGAATTATCCTCGCATAAATACGTTTAAAATTAGTAATAGCATCTCTACTTTTAAAAAGAAGAAAAATAATGTTTCCTGTTATACGCATCAAAGATTATCTGAAGTAAATTTTCCTCCAGAGAAAACATCTAAAGTAGACTCATTTAAAGAAACATTTATCGAAACTGAAACCACGAATTATGAAAAATGTTTGAAAACGTTTTCACCACTGATTCATAGAAAAGTTTAAATGATGCATTGATTACGAGGAATACTTCCAAGAGTTATAATCTTTTAACATTAAGCTGGAAAATTTATAACTGAAGAATTCAAATTCTGAAGGGCCCATTCAAAGAATCCTACCCGGAACTTTAAATAAACAGTAAGATTTTATTGATTTAGTTCATCCTTTTTCGTCCTCCAATAAACATCTCCGTCTAAAGTAATGACTCCATTTCTTGTTTTATTGGAAATATTTGGCGATCATGAAAGAACCAGATCTAGCACAACGGACCAAATGAGAAGAACAGCAACTTCCGAAGAAAAAAAGCGAATGACAATATAAACAACAAAAACAAAACTTAGTTACTTTGTTATTGTTCTAATGTTTGACCGATATTATTCCATAACACTGAAAGATGCGAGTAATAAATGACTTTTTGAGCACTGTTTTTATTGCGATAAAGAACAAGAATAATTCCGGGTTAGAAATCCAAAACAATGCATTGCGACTAAAACAATCAAGTGTTATTATTATTCTAATGCCTTTTGATTTTTTAGCATTATCTTTCACAAAAGGAAAGCGTTTTTACCATTTTTTTGTTACAAAGCTTAGAAAATCAATTTAATCATTTTATTTTTGATTCTAGCTGACATTATTCTCACGACTGATTAAAGCTATAGTGAATTTTTTAGTTTATTCTGTCCATAATCGATATGCTTGAATAGTTATTCTATTGATATAAAAAGTGGTTTAAATATTAAGGGAAAATATCAATCCTTTGAAAAATTATTAGTTTGTGTTTTAAACGCAGCTTAATCGAAAATGTTTCATACTCATTCATCTCAAATGATCATATTGTATATAGAAAAAACTTTCTAACTTTTAAATGCAACTTAGTTACACAAATTTAAAAAAAAATGATAAGAGAACAAATACTGTTTAAAAGTTATTTTTCTATAAAAAAACTATTTTTGATTGTTTTCTAAGACTCAAAATGAATGAATTTTGCATTTATTTATATATCAAACATATAGGTTTCATTAAAACATTTACTTCAAATACTTTAATGTGAGCAGCTGAAAAAAATCAATTGAATATGATACTTAGAAACTCAAATGGAGTGTTTCAAATATTAATAGGAAAACGTTTTTACCATTTTTTGTTACAAAGCTTAGAAAATCAATTTAATCATTTTATTTTTGATTCTAGCTGACATTATTCTCATGACTGATTAAAGCTATAGTGAATTTTTTAGTTTATTCTGTTCATAATCGATATGCTTGAATAGTTATTCTATTGATATAAAAAGTGGTTTAAATATTAAGGGAAAATATTAATGCTTTGAAAAATTATTAGTTTGTGTTTTAAACGCAGCTTAATCGAAAATGTTTCATACTCATTTATTTCAAATGATCATATTGTATGTAGAAAAACCTTTCTAACTTTTACATACAACTTAGTTATACAAATTCAAAAAAATACTGTAAGAGAACAAATACTGTTTAAAAGTTATTTTTCTATAAAATAACTATTTTTGATTGTTTTCTAAGACTCAAAATGAATGAATTTTGCATTTATTTATATATCAAACATATAGGTTTCATTAAAACATTGACTTCAAATACTTTAATGTGAGCAGCTGAAAAAAATCAATTGAATATGATACTTAGAAACTCAAATGGAGTGTTTCAAATATTAATAGGAAAACGTTTTTACTATTTTTTGTTACAAAGCTTAGAAAATCAATTTAATCATTATATTTTTGATTTTAGCTGACATTATTCTCATGACTGATTAAAGCTATAGTGAATTTTTTAGTTTATTCTGTTCATAATCGACATGCTTGAATAGTTATTCTTTTGATATAAAATTGGTTTAAATATTAAGAGAAAATATTAATCATTTAAATAGTTATTAGTTATCGTTTTAAACGCAGCTTAATCGAAAATGTTTCATACTCATGCATCTCAAATGATCATATTGTATGTAGAAAAACCTTTCTAACTTTTACATACAACTTAGTTATACAATTTTTAAAAAAATGTCAAGACAACAAATACTATTTAAAAGTTAATTTTTAATAAAAAAAACTATTTATGACTGTTTTTATGTCTGTATGTATGAATTTTGCATTTATTTATATATCAAACATTTAAGTTTTATAAAAACATTTATTTCAAATACTTTAACATGAACAGATGAAAAATATCAATTGAATGTGACACTTAGAAATTCAAATGGAGTGTTTCAAAAATTAATATAAATTATTTTTTTGTGTAAAAAGATGTAAAGTGAACATTAGCCTTTAGCTGTTTCTGGGCAAACACACAGATTAATTATCCAAGCAGTTTCCTACATTTAAACTATTATTAATTCCTTACTTTTTAGTATAATCTTGAAATTTGCTGTTAATATCACTTACCAAGTTACAAGCTGCTTAAAAATGTATTGAAATTGGCCTCAGGAGATAGTTTTATCTTACAAAATAGTCCACGGAACAAAAAGGTTAATTGCATTATATGCTGTAGTAATAATTATGTTCATTATAAAAAGTCTGATATCGGAAAACACTTTTTGATTAAAATTATTAGATAGAATTCATAGATGAACAAACGGCTCGTCTTTAAATGAGTTTGTCCAGGTGAAAGTCTACATTCACCACAATAGGTTGCTATCCCAAAGGCAGTAGTGTAACAAAATGTCAATGCAACAATATTTCTATGCAACGAAAAATTGTTCAAAAATTCAAGTAATAAATATATCACAAAATGATCAAGTAAAAAAGAGTTTTGAAATAGTGACAAAATTTTTTACTGACAAATGAAACAGTAATACATCAGACCCATTAAATTAATAGATTTCAACTAAAAAGAATCTAAGATTAATAATACTAAGAAAATCATGATTAGTTTTTACAAACTAAGTATCTTTTAAAAGAAAAGAAATTAAAGTGTTTCAAAAATTATATCAATATTATTATCGATCAATACTGACATATTTATAAGTGTAGAATAATTCTGTATAATATGTATCGAAACCACATAAATTTCAAAGTTAAACTAATTTCGATAAAGGTTTTCTAAAGACAAAACTATGTCTGAAATGATTGCAGTTTTTTTAATGCTAATGTCTAAATTATTTTCAAAGTTTATTTAATAGTATTTCTAATAAATTTGGCAAGTTCTGTAGAGTCAATTCATTTTAAGCTAACACAGTCTACTTTACGATTGTATGCTTCTATTGACTGTTATTTCTATTACAGTTGACATCTGTGCTGAGTACTTTAGATAATACATTTATTACAAAATAGTATTGTTTCTTGAAGGTACAATAAATATAAATCGCAAATGAAATTTTAAACTTTATATTATGCCAATTGAAATCTACACTAACACAGAAGATTAAATATTGAGAACAGAAACTTTGGCTGATCTAAAAATAGTACATTTTATTAATGTAATCTAATGAATGATTAATTCTTATTTAACACAAATATAATTCCGAAATCATGAAATTAATTAAGAATCATGACTATAATTTACTTTTACAGTTGGTGTTATGTTAATAACGTTGAACAGTAGCGTAGCAATTAACAATAAATATATCATATCTAAAAAGTCTAGTTTTTGTACTTCAATAAACGAAGAATTCTCATATAACACAAAAGGAATGATAAATGATGTTTTGAACATTGTTAACATTTACGCAAAATGATAAAAAAGAGCACCTTAGCAAATAGTGTCCTCACTCTAATAAATGAAGAATATCGGTCTAACACAAAAATAATGTAAGTAACGAATAAGTATTTGAGCATCTGTCTGTTTTACTGAAGCTGAAATATTAATAAATCAAGTAACAATAACAGTAACTTAGAAGAAGCTAGGATTGTTTTTAGAGTAAATGAAGTGTACTTATCACAGAAAATGGATAAGGTAAACTAGCACTTAAATTGTTTATGTTATAAAAATAAAAACAACAATAATGCAGGGGAGTAACAACGGAAAAGAAACTTAAACTATACAATATCCTTAGTGTAATGGATGAAAAATTTATGTGTAGAAATAAAAAATAAAAAAATAAAAAAAAATTCACATTGGTTTGTTTTACAATCGGTAAAACATTAATGATTTTCAGCAGCAACTAATAATAGTAACTAGGATTTCAGTATAGTGTTACTAATTCAGTAAATGGAGACTTTAGAGGGAAAATGAGTGTTAAATGAATGTTTGATTTTTACGCCACAAGAAAACAACGAAAATCTGAAGAAAAGCAAATGAGAACATATATTTAGGCCTAAATAATTGTGTTATTAGTTGAATGAATGAAGAGTTTCTAAATAACACATTAAATGGTATATGCTTCAAGTAATAAATAAATAATAAGCAATAAGTTTTGAAATACAGCTCTCTTAAAAAAAACTTTAAACAGCAACAGCTAATAATAGTAACTCAGGTTAAAATATCCAGTGTCACTACTTCAAGAAAAAAGGAATTTCTCTATACTAGAAGAAAAGAAAATTACCAACGAGATTTTGAAGAGGCATCTTTCATAGAACTCAACTCCGAGGAAAGAGATAACTTCTAATATAACCACAAATTAAATGCTAAGACCAAATAAGTAGATAAAGCTTAAGTATAAGTTAACATAAGTATATTGTGACAAAATATAAAAAGTATACATAGAATTAGAAAGAGGCATTAGCCACAACAAAATGTTAACGATGTTTTCCAAGCAACGACGAAGGGAATCATCTAACAGTAGCTCCCTTTTCTGGCTGTTAGTTTCCAAAGCATCTGTTTTAAAATGGATGAAAACGGTAAAAAACCAAGATGAGTAACTGAAAGGTGCACTATTATATACAATAACAGAATGTAGTCCGATTGTGTAGTAACTTTAGAATGCCTATATAACATTTAAATTAAACTCCTCTAGCTGCAGCCCAACTTGGGAGCCATGGTCTACAGAGCCAGTCTCCGATTTAAAGACCAAGAGGTCTGGGGTATGAAGCATACGTCCCGGTTAGGTGATCAACCTTATGCAGAATCCTCTGTCTTTAGTTCTCAAGCCTGCTTGGTCATCAATGTGTCTACCCACTAAAATGATGAAAAGCTGAGTCAAACTTGCCCACCACCGGATTCGAAACGTGGACCTATGTCTTGGAATGCAAATCAATACCGTAACACTACTGAGATTCCTATATAACATTAGAAATATGAAGAATATTTATTCTACACTATTTGCTTTGTGATACAGAACAGCTATTAAAATGTAAAAGTTCCAGTAAAATAGGCTTGAAAGGAATTAAATTTTTATATGTCAGAAGGGGTATAAAAATGAAATTTTAGACAACAACAGTTTTTACGCCAAATAGAAATATCAGAAACGCAAAAATGTTCCAAACAAGAACAGTAAAATTATAAAAGAGTAATTTAAACGAAGTTTGACAAAATTATTACCTTAATATTAAAATTGGAATAACTATTAATTGTTTTACATTATGATAAAAATAAATTGGTTATATTCCATTTTTTTTGCCAAATAAAATTAATAACTATCATAAATAGTTCAACCCGTAAAGAAGAACTGAATAATATAAAATTTATTTACAATAAATTAATAACAATAGTTTTATTAAAATTGATAGAGTGATACTATTGCTCACTAATGGATCAAACATTTTATATAACACAGAAAATTATGAGTAATAATGAAAATTTTTAATATTGTTTAACATTAAACATGACACTGAATACATACCTATTTCTTTCCTTTTCTTTCTTTCTTTATTTTATTCACTTAATATATACCTATTTCTTTTAATTCTATTTTAAATAATTACCCATCGCATTTTTTACATATACATTGCCGGTCATTTGAGCAGTTGTGGCATATTTAGTGTAATGATGATTTTACGCAAAATGATAGCCCTAACAACTCTTGCTCAGAAACTTAAAACTAATTATTAAAACAAGTATAAGATTATGATTCCGATGATTGCTTTTCAAAAATATACATGAAATAAACAAGTTTCTAAAGAAAGATCTCTTTTACATAAGACTCGATGCATAATATTAACCGCCTAGATTTCATCAAATTCTAACGCCAATCTGAAACCACGACTTGCCGGAGATTTTGGTTTGGTTTGGTTTGGAGCGCTACGGTCTACTGTTTTGCACACGAGGGCTAATGAGACCGGGACCTACTGTTTAAAGCCGATTCCGAACGGCTACGAACATCCATGCCATAGTGGGATTCGAACCCACGAACTCTGGTACCGACGATCAGCGCCCTAACCAATCGGCCAGCGTTCGGCGACTTGCAGAAAATAAAAACATGTTACACAAGCATGTCGTTATTCAGTAAAATATAGGTAGGTGATGATGCAAACATCAAAACAAAAGACCGCATACGGTGATTTTACAGACCCATCATGCGAAAAATGAATAATAATAATAAAAATAATTCAGCAATTACTTAAGTCACCCCATGAAAAGAAAAACGAGGTTACGCAGACTTAAACCTTTTTTTTTTCCTCTTTCTGCTAAGGCTTAAATATTGAATGAATAATTTCACCCTTTGTACAATTCCTTGGTCCCGCGTTACGGTCGCTAGTCACGGAAAACCGCCATCGCATAAACGGATAATAACGCGATGTAAAAATACAGGAAATAAATTTCCCTCGTGAGGAAAGAGGTAATGTGGATTGTTAAATAAAGCCGGACAAAGTTTGCTGAAACTTAAAATGAAGAATTATGAAAGATGTGCGAAAGAAACCTCGTGAAATACTGCAAAGGGGCATCTTTTTATTCTTTTTATAAAAAAAAAATAAATAAACACCACTTGTATAATTCCCTAGTTGAGAAGCTATACTTGAGAAAACAACATTCTTGCTTAAGGCAGAGTAGCTCATTTACTGTAAGTTAAACCAAAAGTTTACTTTGTTGATATATGAAATATTTATCATGACTACAGTTAAAATTCAGAAATAGAAACAAAGAATGCTGGAAAATTAACTGAAAATAGAATTTTTAAGTAGAATTAAATTGAGAGAGCTGACCTATTTTTGAACTCTTCTTTCATAATTTTAAATCTTCAATAGTAATAGTTGTTTCAAATTTAATTATTATTTTGAAAAAGCAACAACAAACAAACATTTACTATGCGTATTTACAATTTTTAAGAAATATAATGAAAAGTATAAGCAAAAATTTAAATAATTTTAAGTTACATTAATCGTCATAGCCGTAATTATGTTAAACGATTTTTAGATTTCTAAATTACATAATATCTGAAATTGTATTCTTTATAAAATCGACTACTAATTAAACTTTGAGCCAATTTTTAGGTGTAGTACATTGGTAATTGATATTATATCAAACAATATTTAATTTTTCTCTTATAATTTCACTGTTTCATCTTATTACCTCTAGAAATAGCAGGACAATATTCCAGATTGCAGTCTATTTTATGACTGATACAAATCTATGATAATAATGTAAATAAGTGATACGTTCAGTATTCAGATGATTTTAAGCAAAGTGGTAACCCTAACAACTTTTGCTCAGAAACTTTAATCACTGAAACATATAAAAGAATATAATTCCGATGACTGCTTTTCGAAAATATACATGAAATAAACACGTTTATAAAGAAGGATCTCTTCTACATAACACTATCTACATAATATTATTCCCGCCTAGAGTCCATCAATTTCTAACTCCAATCTGAAACGACTTGCAGAAAAAAACATGTAACACAAACATGTCGTTATTCAGTAAAATATAAGTAGGTGATGATGCAAACATCAAAACAAAAGACCGCATACGGTGATTTTACAGCCTCCACCATGCGAAAAATGAATAATAATAATAAAAATAATTCAGCAATTACTTAAGTCACCCCATGAAAAGAAAAACGAGGTTACGCAGACTTAAAGCTTTTTTTCTTCTTTCTGCTAAGGCTTAAATATTGAATGAATAATTTCACCCTTTGTACAATTCCTTGGTCCCGCGTTACGGTCGCTAGTCACGGAAAACCGCCATCGCATAAACGGATAATAACGCGATGTAAAAATACAGGAAATAAATTTCCCTCGTGAGGAAAGAGGTAATGTGGATTGTTAAATAAAGCCGGACAAAGTTTGCTGAAACTTAAAATGAAGAATTATGAAAGATGTGCGAAAGAAACCTCGTGAAATACTGCAAAGGGGCATCTTTTTATACTTTTTATATAAAAAAAATAAACACCACTTGTATAATTCCCTAGTTGAGAAGCTATACTTGAGAAAACAACATTCTTGCTTAAGGCAGAGTAGCTCATTTACTGTAAGTTAAACGAAAAGTTTACTTTGTAGATATATGAAATATTTATCAAGACTACAGTTAAAATTCAAAAATAGAAACAAAGAATGCAGGAAAATTAGTTGAAATGTGAAATTTTAAGTAGGATTAAATTGAGAGGGCTGACCTATTTTGGAATTCTTCTTTTATAATTTTAAGACTTCAATAGTAATAGTTGTTTCAAATGTAATTATTATTTTGAGAGAACAAGAACAAAAAAAAACAAACATTTAATATCCGTATTTTCAATTTTTAAGAAATATAATAAAAAATGTAAGCAAAAATTGCACTATTTTTAAGTTACGTTAATCGTCATAGCCGTAATTATGTTTAAACGATTTTTAGCTTTCTAAACTACATAAGATCTGAAATTGTATTCTGCATAAAATCGACTATTAATTAAACTTTGAGAAAATGTTTAGGTGTAGTACGTTGGTAATTGAAATTATATCAACCAAAAATAATTTTTTTCTTATAATTTCACTGTTTCATCTTATTACCTCTAGAAATAGCAAGAAAATCTTCTAGATTGCAGTCTAATTTATGACTGATACAAATCTCTGATAATAATGTAAAAAAGTGATATGTTTAGTATTCAGATGATTTTACGCAAAATGATAGCCCTAACAACTCTTGCTCAGAAACTTTAAACTAATGAATAAAACAAGTATAAGATTATGATTCCGATGTCTGCTTTTCAAAAATATACATGAAATAAACAACTTTCTAAAGAAAGATCTCTTTTACATAAGACTCGATGCATAATATTAACCGCCTAGATTTCATCAAATTCTAACGCCAATCTGAAACCACAGCTTGCAGAAAATAAAAACATGTTACACAAGCATGTCGTTATTCAGTAAAATATAAGTAGGTGATGATGCAAACATCAAAACAAAAGACCGCATACGGTGATTTTACAGCCTCCACCATGCGAAAAATGAATAATAATAATAAAAATAATTCAGCAATTACTTAAGTCACCCCATGAAAAGAAAAACGAGGTTACGCAGACTTAAAGCTTTTTTCCTTCTTTCTGCTAAAGCTTAAGTATTGAATGAATAATTTCACCCTTTGTACAATTCCTTGGTCCCGCGTTACGGTCGCTAGTCACGGAAAACCGCCATCGCATAAACGGATAATAACGCGATGTAAAAATACAGGAAATAAATTTCTCTCGTGAGGAAAGAGGTAATGTGGATTGTTAAATAAAGCCGGACAAAGTTTGCTGAAACTTAAAATGAAGAATTATGAAAGATGTGCTAAAGAAAGCCCGTGAAATACTGCAAAGAGGCATCTTTTTTATTCTCTTTATAAAAAAATAAACACCACTTGTATAATTCCCTAGCTACGAAGCTATACTTAAGAAAACAACATTCTTGCTTAAGGCAGAGTAGCTCATTTACTGTAAGTTAAACGAAAAGTTTACTATGTAGATATATGAAATATTTATCAAGACTACTGTTAAAATTCAGAAATGTAAACAAAGAATGCGGGGTAATTAACTGAAAGTGAAATTTTTAAGTAGGATTAAATTGAGAGGGTTAACCTATTTCGGAACTCTTCTTTCATAATTTTAAACATTCAATAGTAATAGTTGTTTCAAATTTACTTATTATTTTGAAAAACAAACAAACAAACATTTACTATGCGTATTTATAATTTTTAAGAAATATAATGAAAAGTATAGGCAAAAATTGCAATAATTTTAAGTTACGTTAATCGTCATAGCCGTATTCATATTAAACGCTTTTTAGATTTCTAAACTACATAATATCTGAAATTGTATTCTGCATAAAATCGACTACTAATTAAACTTCGAACCCATTTTTAGGTGTAGTACATTGGTAATTGATATTATATCAAACAATATTTAATTTTTCTCTTATAATTTCACTGTTTCATCTTATTACCTCTAGAAATAGCAGGACAATATTCCAGATTGCAATCTATTTTATGACTGATACAAATCTATGATAATAATGTAAATAAGTGATACGTTCAGTATTCAGATGATTTTAAGCAAAGTGGTATCCCTAACAACTCTTGCTCAGAAACTTTAATCACTGAAACATATAAAAGAATATAATTCCGATGACTGCTTTTCGAAAATATACATGAAATAAACACGTTTATAAAGAAGGATCTCTTCTACATAATACTATCTACATAATATTATTCCCGCCTAGATTCCATCAATTTCTAACGCCAATCTGAAACGACTTGCAGAAAAAAACATGTAACAAAAACATGTCGTTATTCAGTAAAATATAAGTAGGTGATGATGCAAACATCAAAACAAAAGACCGCATACGGTGATTTTACAGTTTCCATCATGAGAAAAATGAATAATAATAATAAAAATAATTCAGCAATTACTTAAGTCACCCCATGAAAAGAAAAACGAGGTTACGCAGACTTAAAGCTTTTTTTCTTCTTTCTGCTAAGGCTTAAATATTGAATGAATAATTTCACCCTTTGTACAATTCCTTGGTCCCGCGTTACGGTCGCTAGTCACGGAAAACCGCCATCGCATAAACGGATAATAACGCGATGTAAAAATACAGGAAATAAATTTCCCTCGTGAGGAAAGAGGTAATGTGGATTGTTAAATAAAGCCGGACAAAGTTTGCTGAAACTTAAAATGAAGAATTATGAAAGATGTGCGAAAGAAACCTCGTGAAATACTGCAAAGGGGCATCTTTTTATTCTTTTTATATAAAAAAAATAAACACCACTTGTATAATTCCCTAGTTGGGAAGCTATACTTGAGAAAACAGCATTCTTGCTTAAGGCAGAGTAGCTCATTTACTGTAAGTTAAACGAAAAGTTTACTCTGTAGATATATGAAATATTTATCAAGACTACTGTTAAAATTCAGAAATATAAACAAGGAATGCGGGATAATTAACTGAAAGTGAAATTTTTAAGTATGATTAAATTGAGAGGGTTGACCTATTTCGGAACTCTTCTTTCATAATTTTAAACCTTCAATAGTATTAGTTGTTTCAAATTTAATTATTATTTTGAAAAAACAACAACAAACAAACAAATATTTACAATTTTTAAGAAATATAATGAAAATATAAGACAAAAATTGCAATAATTTTTAAATTACGTTAATCGTCATAGCTGTAATTATGTTAAACGATTTTTAGCTTTCTAAACTAGATAAGATCTGAAATTGTATTCTGCATAAAATCGACTACTAATTAAACTTTGAGCCAATTTTTAGGTGTAGTGCGTTGGTAATTGAAATTATACCAACCAAAATTTAATTTTTTTTCTAATTTCACTGTTTCATCTTATTACCTCTAGAAATAGCAAGACAATCTTCTAAATTGCAGTCTGTTTTATGATTGATACAAATCTATGATAATAATGTAAATAAGTGTTGCGTTTAGTATTCAGATGATTTTACGCAAAATGGTAGCGCTAAGAACTCTTGCTCAAAACTTTAATGACTGAAACATGTATAAAGATTATGATCCCGATGTCTGCTTTTCAAAAATATACATGAAATAAACAACTTTCTAAAGAAAGATCTCTTTTACATAAGACTCGATGCATAATATTAACCGCCTAGATTTCATCAAATTCTAACGCCAATCTGAAACCACAGCTTGCAGAAAAAAACATGTAACACAAACATGTCGTTATTCAGTAAAATATAAGTAGGTGATGATGCAAACATCAAAACAAAAGACCGCATACGGTGATTTTACAGCCTCCACCATGCGAAAAATGAATAATAATAATAAAAATAATTCAGCAATTACTTAAGTCACCCCATGAAAAGAAAAACGAGGTTACGCAGACTTAAACCTTTTTTTTCCCTCTTTCTGCTAAGGCTTAAATATTGAATGAATAATTTCACCCTTTGTACAATTCCTTGGTCCCGCGTTACGGTCGCTAGTCACGGAAAACCGCCATCGCATAAACGGATAATAACGCGATGTAAAAATACAGGAAATAAATTTCCCTCGTGAGGAAAGAGGTAATGTGGATTGTTAAATAAAGCCGGACAAAGTTTGCTGAAACTTAAAATGAAGAATTATGAAAGATGTGCGAAAGAAACCTCGTGAAATACTGCAAAGGGGCATCTTTTTTTATTCTTTTTATAAAAAAAAATAAACATCACTTGTATAATTCCCTAGTTGAGAAGCTATACTTAAGAAAACAACATTCTTGCTTAAGGCACAGTAGCTCATTTACTGTAAGTTAAACGAAAAGTTTACTTTGTAGATATATGAAATATTTATCAAGACTACAGTTAAAATTCAGAAATAGAAACAAAGAATGCAGGAAAATTAGTTGAAAGGTGAAATTTTAAGTAGGATTAAATTGAGAGGGCTGACCTATTTTGGAATTCTTCTTTTATAATTTTAAGACTTCAATAGTAATAGTTGTTTCAAATGTAATTATTATTTTGAAAAAACAACAACAAACAAACATTTCTATGCGTATTTACAATTTTTTTAAGAAATATAAAGAAAAATAGGCAAAAATTGCAATAATTTTAAGTTACGTTAATCGTCATAGCCGTATTATATTAAACGATTTTAGATTTCTAACTACATAAGATTTGAAATTGTATTCTGCATAAAATCGACTATTAATTAAACTTTGAGACAATTTTTAGGTGTAGTACGTTGCTAATTGAAATTATATCAACCAAAAATTAATTTTTTTTCTTATAATTTCACTGTTTCATCTTATTACCTCTAGAAATAGCAAGGCAATCTTCTAGATTGCAGTCTATTTTATGACTGATACAAATCTATGATAATATGTAAATAAATGATACGTGTAGCATTTAGATGATTTCCATAAAATATGGTTGTCCTAACAACTCTTGCTCAGAAACTTTAATGACTGAAACAAGTATAAGATTATGATTCCGATGCCTGCTTTTCAAACATATACATGAAATAATATAATTTTAAGACTTCAATAGTAATAGTTGTTTCAAATGTAATTATTATTTTGAGAGAACAAGAAAGGCAAATATTTGACAAGTATTTTCAATTTCTAAGAAATACAACGAAAAATATCTCCAAAAATTCCAATGTTTTTAAGTTAAGTTAATCATTATAGCAGTAATTATATTAAATGATTTTTGGTTTTATAAACTACATTAAATTTGCAACTGTATTCTGCATAAAATCGACTATTATTTAAACTTTTGTAATTTAGGTTTAGTACGTTGAAAGGTGAAATTATATCATCCAAAATTTAATTTTTTCCCTATAATAACACTGTTTTATCCTATTACCTCTGGAAATAACATTTCAATCTTCTGGATTGTAGTCTATTTTAGGACTGATACAAATATGTGTTAATAATATAAATAAGTGATAAAAATTCCGTAATATAATAGCATATATAATAATAGCCTAAGTTCGTCTGTCCTCAAGTTTTTGAAGTGGTTGTACCCGGAATGCATAGAGGATCCTTTATGAGTTAGGGCTAGCAACGTTTGAAATCCCCCTCCCCCCTTTTCTAGCATTTAATGCCATTATTTCAATCCCTATTTTATCTTGTTAAGAGCATAGGATTAAATTTATTAATTTGTCACATAATAAATAGGTAAAAATAACATTTTTTTCTAGTATTATGACGTCATTAACTTAACCATCTCATTTAATCATTTCTTATTATAAATTACTGAAATATCGTCTGCATTGTTTCCATATGTTTTTTTTTCACTGAATTTAGATATTACGTAAATAATTTTCTTTTATATTTGGCTTAAATAATAGATTAGGTAATGCGTGATAATTTTAAATTGAATCATCGATTAATTTTTGTTGCAATGAAAATTTTATCACCAGTATTGACAACAAATTCTTGCTACCTCCAGGGTGTACTAGAAATTATAGTTTCATTCCTTTACTTCCATTAATTACTGTGGAAAAAAAAATTGGGAAGAACTTAACGATAATTTCGAAGCAGCTAATTATCTTTCTGAATGAATTCAACGTGATTCTAAACTGCATTCACTGTATCGGGAGATTTTAAAGGAATATGAAGATAAACAAATTATTGAACGTGTACCAGTAATTTTCAGCCTAAAAAACCCAATTATTTTACCAGCCTCTTAGGGTACTTTATAATATTTGCAAAATTAAACAATTTACTGACTGCGTCATGGAATGGGCTATATGCTAGTTCGAAAAAATCGTTGTCACGAAGATTCGAATGAACACACCGTTTAACTTAACAGAAGAATTTATTAAAAAAAAATGACTTTTAAAATTTGCTACAATATTTTGCTTTTAAAACAGAAAATTAGAAATAACTAATTTACATATTAAAAGAAAAACTATTGTTAGAAAATAAGGTTAATAATAACATTTTAAACTAAAAAAATCCTAGGATAAATCATGTCAACATCGAAAATCTCCTTGATGTACTAATATGAAGCTAACTTTCTTTATTACATATGTTTTGTAGCACTTAGAAAGAAAAAAAAATTAAATGAGAAAAATGCGTTTAACATATTTTGTCTTTTTCAGTGACTATGTAAATGTCCTATGAATATTGTAGTTAAAAAAGTTGCACTAAAAATTTATATTTCAGGTTTTAAAAATAAAATAATAAAAATCAGAAGATGGTTATTTAAACACTATTATGTCTACTAGAGAAATAAACCTTTAACCAACTACTATATCTCTTACGATGGTTGTAGATTAGACTATTTTCAAAAGCTAAAATATTGTAACTTTTAAAAGATAATTCTTGGATGAAAAACAAATATTTAAGTTGGTCAGAGAAAAAAATGTCACGTAAAGAAATCCAAAGGTAACAAAACTTCTAATATTTGCGAGAACTGTAATAAATATGTATGCGGATATTGTACGCAAAAAATCAGAAAGATAAGCGTGTGTGCTAATTGCTGCTCTGACTAATATATTATCTGTAAATAAAATATTTCTATATATTTCTGTTTCTATGCACTCTTTATAGCAAAAAGATTGTTTTAAAATAGTTTAATATTTGGATTAAAAATCATTTTTTAGGCGAAAATTTGCGTAAATATTTATACATTTTATTTTCTGTGTTTCTGAAATGCAAGCTATCGAAAGTGAAAAACAAATTACATTTTCCGATGGGAATATTTAAATGCTTGATCATTATTTGACTACATACCTGCAAAATCTCTATATTCTTTAAAATAAACTGTAGTTGTCATAATTTGCGTTATTTTAATTTCTTTTTCAAAAATATATTATATCATATACAGAAATAAGCATATATCTTATCAAGGGGTCAAAATGACACCCACCATATTTCTAGGTATATAAAGACCACCGTAATTCTAGTGTTAACCAACTACTATATCTCTTACGATGGTGGTAGATTAGACTATTTTCAAAAGAGAAAATATTGTAACATTTAAAAGATAATTCTTGGATGAAAAACAAATATTTAAGTTGGTCAGAGCCCCTTTAATTATTCGCAAAACCATCATGAAGTACGTAAAAATCCTTTTGTTCTCGTCATGTGATTGGTTTAGGCGGTGATACTCAAATTATCTGATAGAATGAACATGCTTCAACTTTTAACGAATGAAATAATTATTAACACTCACACAAACAAAAAGATAAAATACACACAAAATATTTAGCTTATAGTTCTCTTTGTTTTTAACTATCCGCCATTACACTAGTACTCATTTAACGCCTTCTATTGTCACACTGTAAAACAAACAAACAAAAAAAGACTTTATCCATGGTTCTTCCGTTTCGATGATTTGGAATCATCCCGCTTTCTTTATCAAACGAGCCTGAGTCCAGATCCTTACAAAGTACTTAACAATTTTATAAAAAAATAGTTGTGTTATGAATCGTAACTTAACATATTAAAACTATTTCGTTCTTGTTATTAGTTTTGTACGAGAAGAACGCTTAATTGTGGAAATAGAATATTTTACCGCAATCTTGTCTTCAGATACACTGCTTTCATTTGCGTATGGAGAACATTTACAGTACCGAAAATTTATAGCAAAGCTGCCAACAATAATTACCAATAATCTTCTTAGCTATTTTTTGGAAATTTGGGATAATTAATCAGAGAAAAACAATTTAAACTGGTTACTAAAGGCTACATACAGGTAGAGGCATCAAAATTTGGAAAAAATAGAAATTCCTTCGATTTTAAACTATATTAAGATATCGTGATAGCGATCATCGATGTGGACTGTGACACATTAAAAGTGTACACAAACATGGTTCAGACCGAATAGGAAAGCGATTATTCAAGTCAGGAAATATATTGAGCAAATGTTTGCTTTATGACACTACAAGACTATATAAACAGTGTGGCTAAGAAACTTTTTTTTCTGCAATATAAAATGTTTGGGAAAAATATGTAATTTGTTTGGAATTTTTCATCAAACCCTGAATATCATTTCTAGTAAATAAATTTAAACCCACGATTATAAAATGTATTATTTTATTTGTTTCTACGGGGTTCTTCTTTTCGGTACCAGAATCCAGAAGTTTCAATTTCAATCTTTGCGTCTTCCTGCTTATAACAGAATTAATCCGAATTTATATGTAAATCATTTGGTTTCAAAATTTTTTTGAATATATAAACTCTTTGTATTTGTTTACATACATAAATTCATTTCAAAGTCTACAAGCATAAGTAAGATCTGAGCGATAATATTTCAATCTAAATACTTCTATTCCCTTAGAAAATGATATATAATCCCTATTAGATGTTTAAATATCTGAATACTTAATGTAATTATTGTTCAGTAAAACTATGAGCTGAATAAAAAAAAACCTATTAAATATTCAACAATTTCTCTAATATCCAACAATGTTTGAATACTGTTAAGTTATATAGTAATTTAGAAGCGTTACTGTCTATGTTTCAGAAGAAGAGACATTATCTGGGACTTAATAATTTAAAGTTCGTTTTCAACAGCTTCAAAAAGTCCAGCAGTAAGATATCTAAATATTTCAACTCGTTTATAAAATTGCCTATTTTCCTGCTAAGAGGACTGGTGTTCATACAATGGATATAGTATATTGGATCGCTGACTATCTAACAAAATTACTTTTTAGCTCAATAATCAGCTTGGCAAAATATAAAAAAAGTGTTTTAAAGATTTCAACGCCCTTTCTAATCTCCAAAAAGTTTAATCTAAAGATTAAACTGACAAAGACAGTAGCTTTTGAAATGAATATTTCCTCTTGAAGAGGAACTAAAACTGCGAAGGCTAATAATAAATTTTCAGTCGTGTAACACTCACACACACAGACAGACGCACTTTAATCTCTAGAGAAGTATTTCCGAAAGAGGCTTTTATATACAGAGCCAATAAAACTTTTGCACGCTACCAGATGTTACAGAGATAGTTTGAAATAAAATTCCAGTTCTGCTCGGAACATTTGTAACAGACGTTACTGGCGAATGGCACGAGAAAATGTCATTGGTTTTGATGACTACTTGAGAAATAAGAAGCGAACAATTTCTTCCAGCAATCGGAACACAAAAAGATATTTTTTTTCTCTCTCAAACATGAGATTTTATGTTACGAGGGTTTATGAAATGCAATACATCTCTGTATCATTTAAATTAAGCACCGATTCCAATCTCATGTAGAATGTCTTACAAAAGTTGGATGCAGAGAATCTATTTCTATTGTCTCCAGAGAATTCCTCATTTTTAAAAGACGGGATTACGTTGTCCTGTCATAGGAAGGCTATGATTTATTACTTATTATAGAACTGGATAAAACATGAGTAACTTAAAATGTTAAAATATGAAAAGGACGTTTAACACCAGTAGTAATCTTGAATTTCATAAAGAATCAGAAAATTTTGTAAAAGTAATCTTTCGTTCAGAAATTTATGTCAATTTAAAGTTAACTTAAGATTTCTGAGCCTCAATGTTGAGAGGCTTACCTAAGTTTTGATTGATCGTAGAAAATTGTTTCCTCTGGAAAAAAATTTTGATAAAATTTTGAAAAAAGTAAGCTAATTAGACCCATACCTATTGCTTAAAGACTATATCAAATGGATATGACGGTCAGAAACTTAGATTCTAATTATTACTGGATGTCTGTAGTCTATTCGGGCCAGTATATAGCAGTAAGATTTGAACGTACATATTTTGGTTTTAATCGACTAATTAATATTCATAGAGATTTCAATGGTTAGAAATATTTTGGTAACAATATGCTACACGAAAGCTAATCATATCAGAATCTCTTGCTTATATTCAATTTAGTACAATCATCCATAAGAGACTATAGATTCTAATTATTACTGGATGTCTGTAGTCTATTCGGGTCAATATATAACAGCAAGATTTGAACGTACATATTTTTGTTACTCTGACTAATTAATCTTCATCGAGATTTCAATGGTTAGAAATATTTTAGTAACAATTTACTACATGAACGCTAATCATATCAGAATCTCTTGCTTATATTCAACTTCAATTTAGTACAGTCATCCATAAGAGACTATAGATTCTAATTATTACTGGATGTCTGTAGTCTATTTATGCCACTATATAGCAGTAAGATTTGAACGTACATATTTTGGTTACTCTGACTAATTAATCTTCATCGAGATTTCAATGGTTAGAAATATTTTAGTAACAATTTACTACATGAACGATAATCATATCAGAATCTCTTACTTAGATTCAGTTTCAATTTAGTACAGTCATCCATAAGAGACTATAGATTCTAATTATTATTGGATGTCTGAAGTCTATTCGGGCCAGTATATAGCAGTAAGATTTGAACGTACATATTTTGGTTACTCTGACTAATTAATCTTCATCGAGATTTCAATGGTTAGAAATATTTTGGTAACAATTTACTACATGAAAGCTAATAATATCAGAATTTCCTGCTTAGATTCAATTTCAGTTTAGTACAATCATCCATAAGTGACTATAGATTCTAATTACTGGATGTCTGTAGTCTATTCGGGCAAATATATAGCAGTAAAATTTTAACATGCATATTTTGGTTACTCTAATTAATCTTCATCGAGATTTCATGGTTAAAAATATATTTGTAACAATTTACTACACGAAAGCTAATCATATCAGAATCTCTTGCTTAGATTCAATTACAATTTAGTACAATCATTTATAAAAGACCATAGATTTTAATTATTATTGGATGTCTGTAGTCTATTCGGACCAACATATAGCAGTAAGATTTGAACATACTTATTTTAGTTACTCTGACTTATTAATCTTCATCGACATTTCAATGGTTAGAAATATTTTGGTAACAATTTACTACACAAAAGCTAATCATACCGGAATCTTATGCTTAGATTCAATTTCAATTTACTACAATAAGAGACTATAGATTCTAATTATTACTGGATGTCTGTTGTCTATTCTGACTAAAATATAGCAGTAAAATTCGAACATACATATTTTGGTTACTCTGACTAAATAATCTTCATCGAGATTTCATGGTTAGAAATATATTTGTAACAATTTACTACACGAAAGCTAATCATATCAGAATCTCTTGCTTAGATTCAATTTCAATTTAGTACAATCATTCATAAGAGACATGTCTGTAGTCTATTCGGACCAACATATAGCAGTAAGATTTGAACATACTTATTTTAGTTACTCTGACTTATTAATCTTCATCGACATTTCAATGGTTAGAAATATTTTGGTAATAATTTACTACACAAAAGCTAATCATACCGGAATCTTATGCTTAGATTCAATTTCAATTTACTACAATAAGAGACTATAGATTCTAATTATTACTAGATGTCTGTAGTCTATTTATGCCACTATATAGCAGTAAGATTTGAACGTACATATGTTAGTTACTCTGACTAATTAATCTTCATCGATATTTCAACGGTTAGAAATATTTTTGTAACAATTTACTTACACGAAAGCTAATCACATCAGAATCTCTTGCTTAGATTCAATTTCAAATTAGTACAATCTTCCATAATCGAAAAGATCATTAAAGTCGAAGCTCTATTACCAAAAGACAACGTCTTACTTATTCGGTCTATCTAACCCAGATATTATTCACAACTTCTTTAAAGACAATAACTATTAAAGCAAAAAGAGGATTCTTGAATAGTTCTTAGATAATGCTTATCTATGATTGTTCAATTTTAGAATTCCCTTAAATGCAGTTCTGAGGCAAAGTATCAGATTTCTGCTTAATCTGAAAGATAGAGAGCATGTATTAAATGCTGATAATGCTTTAATAGGAAAATATTTTATTTATAACGGGGTTTATTTTCACTCATACATTAGTACAATGACATTATTTTCATTGGTATGAAAAAATTTATTAAAAAGAGAAATGGAAACTATCAGTTACGATTTTTGCGTATTCCCTGAATTAAATTCAGGCATCTGTTTCGGAATAACATATATGGATATTAAGGATTATAAATATTCAAATATAATTTTTTGCCCTACTACAACATATTTTACCCAGAAAACAAGAAATAGAAGAAATAAAAAAAAACATTTTATGACCCACACAAAGCATTACTCAAGGTACTAATCTCGAAAAGTCCATTGTATAACCAGAAGCGTCTGAATAATTTCCTTGTTTCGCTGATTTTCTTACTTTACTACTCGGGCGGGTCTATTGTTGAGGTCAGACAATGGGCTTTTTGTATGACTAGATGTAGTTAGGACACGAGCAGAAAATGATTAAACAGAATGAGTAGTGACATGCAAGAGATGTCAAGAATTCCTGTGTAAAGGAGAAGCCCTAATAAAGGGTTATGTCTTTTTTCATATGTACAACTAAAAAAGTAAGTAAAAGACAGGTCTTTGCGCATGAAAGACATTTATTTCTTAATATCGTCATTTATTTGGTAACTTTTTCGACACACACACACGCAAATTGTTGATTGAATTTCGTACAAATAACCTCTTTAAACAATATTTTCTACAACCTTTTTTATCAGTGTTGAAAATGCACAAAATTTCACAAGAATGATATTTAAACTGTATGAAATATTTTAAATTTTGCAAACATTTAAGTTAAATGTACAAGTACTGCATTCTTCTATATTAAATCTATATATTTTTCGGTAAAAAATGACAAATAAACTATTATTTTTAGGTATACTTCTATTCTTGTTAAAAATTTGGTTAATGTATTTCACAAATTAATCAAGTATAAACCTTATCCAGCACTTTAATAGTATTTTAATATTTTAAAAATACTTTCATTAAAATACTTAAAAACATTGATAAAATTATTTACAATCTGTTTTACAAATAAATGACACTTTTATATGACACTGAGTGGCAAATGAAGAAAATATAAGAGAGAAAGAAATAGAAAACCTTTTCAATATAAAGTTTGTTTTACTCAATCACGGAACAAACTGAAAAAAAATCATTCACGGGATGGCATCGCTTGAAGTCCTTTTAAGCAACGCGCAAATGTTTCTTTTAGTAATTTTTACCGATTTCAAAACAGATAACACATTTCGCTGTTTGTCCAGGCAAAAATAAAAGGAGTAAAACTTGTTTATAACTTCACCTTATGTTCGATTTACTTCTTACGAAATAAAAATTAGGTTTAAATGAAAACATTTTTGTTTTCATGTACTGCTTCATCCTATTCATTCATATATCTTGTCTAAAATTAAGGGATGGAATACAAGTTCATACAAAGAACGCACGCACACACACACACGATCAAGCGCGCGCAAACACACACACACACATTCATGCACCTGCATAAAAGAGTGCGCTCCTTTTTCTGCATTTAAACCTCTAAATTATTAATTTTATATATATATATATTGTAACGATTCGTTACATGACTCTAACGTAAGAAGAACGGAAGGTGACCTTTCGCAGCGGACATTTACCGTTAGTGGCAGGTAGAAATGTGCGGTCCTAACAATAGCTGCTTGTTTACTAGGTCCCGTCAACAAACCCATGACTCAAGTCGAGTGCTTTAACCCGAGTGCTCGTAATTTAGAAGCATGGACCAAGCCTTGGCCTGCCATTTCCAGAGGTATCGTTTAAACTTGGAGGACATTTTGAAATTATTTTACATTGAAATTATTTTACGTGCCCCAACCACTATCAATGAACACGGATCTTTGCAAAAGCTCAAGATTCTGAGATGAGATCCGATGAGATCTGAACATTTGCCGATTGAGGTATTGTAGCTCTAACACACAGACATACAAACATACATTCAAAAACACATTTTTAATAGGATTATATGCCGTTTTTACCTTCCAAAATCTGAATTTTATATTTTAGAGATAACGTCACTTACTCAATTTTAACTACTAAAAATGTATCAATTAGATATTCTTCAGCTCTTATATAAAAGTGTAAAACTTGATTTAGAAAAACTAAAGAAAAAATCAAATAATGTACTATGCAAATAATAAATAAATTAATTGTAGTTTAACGACAAATACAAGTATAAAATAAAACATTATGTTATGTCAGTCAGTATAAAATATCTGCCACTGTTTTTTTGGTCGAAAATTCCCCCAGAAAGAGATAAACCGCTACATCGGTATTTATCGAGCTCAAGACAAAGCTAATGGATTTCGAAGTAGGCATTAATCAGTTAGAAAAGGAACTCTCTGACGTTACTATAACAAAATATGACTGTCAAACGAAGATGGAGAGAAAATGATGAAATTTTCGTTTGTATTCGCAACATTCCAGGTTTAATTACTTAATCAATATCGGTGGCAATAGCACGTTTTTGATTTATTGCTCTAAAAAGTGTTGATTACTCAAAAACTCTCTTTTCTGAATTCCGTGCTTCCTGCTACACTACGTCTGTTTTTTGATATGACTATTCGAATTAACTCTTTTAAGTACATTAAATAGAATTTAGTATTTGTGGATTTTTCTTGGGAAAAATAATCAGTATTATAACCTTTTTTGCTTGGAAAAATGTAGTCGTGGGATTCATGGTACGATTTTAATTTATCATCAGACCACAAGAATGAATCATTTCCAAATTCCTTTCAAGGTAGGTAATCATTGGAAATGCAATCTAGGTAAAATTACATCTTATTCTTTACTCTCGAAGTTTCAGTGAATTTCTTCAAAAAATTAACCGTAAATCATGCTTTAAGGGGTTACATAACTCCTAAAGAAAATTACCAAAGTTGAAGGTGTGTTGGTTTAGCCCTATCATAAGTTTCTAAAATGTTTTATAAAATTTTACAGAAATGTATAAAATGTTCAAGACTATTTTTTCAAATGTCGATTAGAATATTTAAGTACATTACATAGAAAATAATGTTTGAGGACTTTATTTTTTTTACTTGTAAATCTGTAAGCATGAGGTTTATAATATATGATCGTAATTGATCATTAAACAAACATAGCATTTTCAAAGGTCTTTCACGTTAGGCCATCGGAAATGCAATCTAAAAATGTAACATAAAATTATTATTTACTGCCAAAGTTAGAGTGACTTAAATTTATCAACATTAAATCATGTGCCATTTTTATAATACAACGATTTTTTTTAGAAAGTATGACACCCTTTATGTCATACTTTTTAAAGAAAATCGTTGTATAATAAAAATTTCTGTGTTAAGAAAATTATTTCCCTTAATTCATTACGATAATAATCGTAAATTATGCAACATAAATAAGCTAAACCCAGATAGCAAATTTAGTTTTCAGCAAACTTGCAGCAGTCTTGTTTTGTAATCCTGCAAAACTTGCAGCAAGATGAGCATGACAAGTCTTCAAGTTTGAAACAAGACTGCAGCAAGTCTACGCGAACTTTGAAGTCACCATACCTCCAACTTGCAGCAAACTAGTCGTGCAAGTTACAATACACATGTTGTGCAAGTTTGCCATAAACTTGTCATATCACACTTGCAGCCAGCTTCATTGCAAACCACGGTTGGAAGAAACCTCACTGTTTTTGAAAAAAAAATCGTTTTGTTTGGTTTAAATAGCATATGTAAAGGAATTTTTTTTTACTTTTGTAAAGACCAAGATTTTAGATAATTATGAATAAATATTAAAAGTTCATTAGTAATTAATTCCTTTCTAATTAATAAAAATGAGTACAAAATTTTGTTGTTTAGTTATCTTCTTTAATAGATTTACATTAGGAAATATTTACTGTTTGATAAATTAAAGTATTTAAATATTACACTTTCACTTATGTAGACTATTTTGCGAATTAATAAATATTAATTACTTAAATTAGGATTGAGTTTTAACAGCAAATGTGCTATATGATCATCCGTAAGATTTACAAAATTCTATTCAATAGATAAGCCTAAATTTCTGTAAATATATACATACATACGTGTTTTACGCATAGAATGAATTAAACAATTCTTGTAGTTATAATGAATTATTTACATATGCCATACTTAAATCACGGTATAATTCTCAGAATATCTCCTAAAATAAATACCCACACACTAAAAGAGCGTTTGTTTTGATCTATTACATGTTTCTAAATGCTGATTTAAATTATACAGAAATTTTTAAGATTGTCAAGATGGTTTTTCAATATATCAGTTGGAATAGACTCTTAGTATATTAAATAAAATATTTTTAGTTTACGTGATAGCTATCTTTTCCACTACCTTATTCAAAAATACTCATAGAAATGTTCATAAAACTCAAATTTAATTAAATAAAAAGCTAGATCGAATCTAATGGCAACCCACAGTTATAAGTGGTTTAAAATGGATATTACATAAAACAAAGCTTTCTAAACTTGCGAGCATATCTAAACATGTATTGCATACATAAATTTGTACTTTAGTACTCCTAACATGATGATAACAATGATGAAAATTGTTAAAAAAATTAATTTTTCACATACTAAAATGTTAATTTTACTAAAAACTTGTTTGTTTTAAATTTTATTTTGAAAATTCACAAGGAAAGATGGAAAATATAAAAATATTTGTAGATTTCCAGATATGATTTTTATGAAATCATTCATAAAGTTTATCTAAGTATTGGAAAAAAATATTGAATAGAGTTTATTTAATTTGGCACGCTTGTTTGGCAGATGGTATCGCATATGCTATGCGATATCATCTAATTAACACCATAAAATACGATTTGTTTAATTATTTTTTAATTCTAAGAAATTTTGACCACATAATTTTTAAAACTTTTATATGCTTTAAACAATCTAGCATATTTAATGTGTTAGAAGGAATCTAAAAACATTCAATTTTAGAGCTGTATCCAAAAGTTTAAAGGTTATACGTTCCCTTAAAACCTAACCATTATATAAATTTTAAATATGTCTCCCTATACATGGAGTTTTACTGGTCCAATAAGGATTTTGGTTAGATATTGCAGCTGCTTTAAAAAGTCCAACAAAAAGAAATTTCATTTAAGAGCGGAAGTCCCATCCACGTTCTAAAACTTCTCTAGAACGTGCAAAATCAGACGAAGTGGTAATTCACCCTACTTAGAAATTTTATGAAGCTTATATAATCTGGTTGGTATCACAGAAAAGCAGGTTTTACAGCCAGTAAATTTTACTTTATTATTCAAAGACAAGAGATAAGAAAACTAAACTTAAAATTTCCAGAAGGTAAAGTTTCGAATGACTGAGTAAACTAGAGTTTGAATTATGCTAAAAAATAAATGCAAAAATAAGTTATCTTGCAAGAATATACACATTAAATTTCGAATATTGGATTACATTTCATCATTAATTAAACCCTAGAAACATGCAAAAAGTTTATTTTGTATATCTGTGGTTGATTACACATTTGTTTCATAGTTGTTTTTCTTACTGTACTACTTACAATTCTCATCTAAACACAGTCAGTTTTACAGCTATAACCATATGTTTAAAGCTTATATGTTTCCTTTATAACTAATCATTATTTAAATTTTAAATATGTCTCGCTTCACATACATGGAGCTTTACTAGTCCGATAAGGATTTGGGTTAGATATTGCAGCTGCTTTAAAAAGTCCAACAAAAAGAAATTTCATTTAAGATCGGAAGTTAAATCCGTGTTCTAAAAGTTCCCTAGAACGTGCAAAATCAGACGAAGTGGTAATTCATCCTACTTAGAAATTTTATTAAGCTTATATAATCTGGTTGGTATCGCAGAAAAGCAGTTTTTACAGCTAGTAAATTTTACTTTATTATTTAAAGACAAGAGATAAGAAAACTTATCTTAAAATTTGCAGAAGGTAAAGTTTCGAAATAACTGAGAATTAGAGTTTGAATTATGCTGAAAAATAAATTCAAAAATAAGTTATCGTGTAAGAATATATATATTAAATTTCGAATATTTGATTACACTTCATCACTAATAAAATCAAGAAACAAGCAAAAAGATTATTCTGTATATCTGTGGTTGATTACACTTTTGTTTCATAGTTGTTTTTCATATTGTACTATTTAAATACTCATGGGTTTTAAAATATTAAGCATATTTCAACTTATTCTCTTAAGCATAAATTCTAAACCTCTAGGATGAGCTCATATTTTTGCCTTATCACTCGTGAACATGTACATATTGTAAAAGAAGCAAATTCAGTTTATGATTTTTTTCTTTTTTAAGAACTGAAACATTTTCAACCGATTCAATGGCTTATTACAAATTAATCTAAACTAAAATAAACAAGCGGAAAAATTTATGCTATGACATAAGAAATTTGCACTTTCTTCACCAGTAAAAGGAAACACAAATATTGACTTATGACCAGTCTTTGCATTTTACCGTTGCTATCTAACCTTCTAATTCTTTAGGATAACCTCATGCCTTACTCGTGATCACGTACATATTGAAAAAGAAGCAAATTCAGTTTAGGAATTTTTTTTCTTTTTAAGAACTGATATAATCTAAATAACACTATTAAAATAGGATTTGTTTAACTATTTTTTAATTCTAAAAATTTTGACCACATAATTTTTTAAAATTTTATGTGCTTAAAAAAATCTAGCATATTTAAAGTGTTAGAAGGAATCTAAAAACATTCTATTTTAGAGTTGTAACCAAATGTTTAAAGTTATACGTTCCCTTAAAATCTAACCATTATATAAATTTTAATTATGTCTTCCTTCACATACATGGAGTTTTACTGGTCCGATAAGGATTTGGGTTAGATATTGCAGCTGTTTTAAAAAGTGCAACAAAAAGAAATTTCCTCTAAGAGCGGAAGTTCCATTCATGTTTTAAAACTTCTCTAGAACGTGCAAAATCAGACGAAGTGGTAATTCACCCGACTTAGAAATTTTATGAAGCTTATATAATCTGGTTGGTATCACAGAAAAGCAGGCTTTACAGCCAGTAAATTTTACTTTATTATTTAAAGACAAGAGATAAGAAAACTAAATTTAAAATTTCCAGAAGGGAAAATTTCGTATAACTGAGTAAACTAGAGTTTGAATTATGATGAAAAATAAATGCAAAAATAAGTTATCGTGTAAGAATATATATATTAAATTTCGAATAGTTGATTACACTTCATCATGAAATAAAACCAAGAAACATGCAAAAATTTTATTCTGTATATCTGTGAGTGATTACACATTTGTTTCATAGTTTTTTTTCATATTGTACTACATACAATACTCATCTAAACACAGTCAGTTTTACAGATATAACCATATGTTTAAAGCTTATATGTTTCCTTTATACCTAATCATTATTTAAACTTTAAATATGTCTCCCTTCACATACACTGAGCTTTACTAGTCCGATAAGGATTTGGGTTAAATATTACAGCTGCTTTAAAAAGTCCAACAGAAAGAAATTTCATTTAAGAGCGGAAGTTTCATCCACGTTCTAAAACTCCTCTAGAACGTGCAAAATCAGACGAAGTGGTAATTCACCCGACTTAGAAATTTTATGAAGCTTATATAACCTGGTTGGTATCGCAGAAAAGCAGGTTTTACAGCCAGTAAATTTTACTTTATTATTCAAAGACAAGAGATAAGAAAACTAAACTTAAAATTTCTAGAAGGTAAAGTTTCGAATAAGTGAGTAAACTAGAGTTTGACTTATGATAAAAAATAAATTCAAAAATAAGTTATCTTGCAAGAATATACACTTTAAGTTTTTAATATTTGATTACATTTCGTCATTAAATAAAAGCAAAAAACATTCATAAATTTTATTCTGTATATCTGTGGGTGGATATACATTTGTTTCATAGTTGTTTTTCATATTGTACTACTTAAATACTCATGAGTTTTAAAATATTAAGTATATTTCAACTCGTTCTCTTAGGAATAGATTCTAATTCTCTAGGATAACCTCATTCCTTGTTCGTGATCACGTACATATTGAAAAAGAAACAAATTCAGTTAAGGATTTTTTACTTTCTTAAAACTGATATCATCTCAATAACACCATTAAAATAGAATTTGTTGAACTATTTTTTAATTCTAAAAAACTTTAAATGCATAATTTTTAAAAATTTTATGTGCCTTAAAAAATCTAGCATATATAATGTGTTGGAATCTAAAAACATTCTATTTTAGAGCTGTAGCCAAATGTTTAAAGGTTATAAGTTCCCTTAAAACCGAACTATTATATAAATTTTAATTATGTCTCAATTCCCATATATGGAGTTTTACTGGTCCGATAAGGATTTGGATTACATATTGCAGCTGCTTTTAAAAGTCTAACAAAAAGAAATACACATTTTTTTCTTAGTTGTTTTTTATATTGTCATAATTAAAATACTGATATAAACACATTCAGTTTTAGAGCTAGAACCATACGTTTTAAGGTTATACATCCCTTAAAACATAACCGTTATATAAATTTAAATATGTCTCCCTTTTCATACGTGGAGTTTTACTGTTCCGATAAGGATTTGGGTTAGATATTGCAGCTGCTTTAAAATGTCCAACAGAAAGAAATTTCATTTAAGAGCGGAAAGTTCATCCACGGTCTAAAACTTCTCTAGAACGTGCAAAATCAGACGAAGTGGTAATTCACCAGAATTAGAAATTTTATAAAGCTTATATAATCTGTTTGGTATCACAGAAAAGCAGGTTTTACAGGCAGTAAATTTTACTTTATTATTTAAAGACAAGAGATAAGAAAACTAAACTTAAAATTTCCAGAAGGTAAAGTTTCGAATTAGTGAGCAAACTAGAGTTTGAATTATGCTGAAAAATAAATTCAAAAATAAATTTTCTTGCCAGAATATACACATTAAGTTTCTAATATTTGGTTACTTTTCATCATTAAATAAAGTAAAGAAACATGCACAAATTTTATTCTGTATATCTGTGGATGGTTACACATTTGTTTTATAGTTATTTATCATATTGTACTACTTACAATACTCATCTAAACACAGTCAGTTTTACAGCTATAA
>CM063510.1:111704689-111787189 GCA_032207245.1 Pardosa pseudoannulata | reverse complement strand
TTATCCGTATCATTTCGTTTTAACCCTTATGCGGACAGTGGTTTCACAGCAAAACCTGTTGTTAAATATTTTTTTCTCTAATTTTTGGAAAAATATAAATGTTTTTTTCGATTTATTTTTGTTTTTGACATTTAAAACTTACAATAGATGGTAGTACTTTTCTTTTTTTTCTTTTTTCTGCATTTAATCTATTTTTCTTTTTGTATTTATACTTGCTGTACCTGGAAATTTACAAATTCGATATTTTTGCTACTTATGACCCCAAACAAAAATATCTATTCAAACAACACTTATAAATTTTTGAACTACTTATTTGTTATACTTATTTATTATACTTATTTTTAAGAACACTTATTTATTGTTCTTCCAATATAATTAAAATTTTAAAAAGTATTGTATATATGCTGTACAATTGGATGGGCTTGTCAGTTAACCCCCCTCAATCCTTCTATATCCTCTAAGTCACCTCTAAGATTGTAAAACAAAATTTTAAACGTTTTGCATTTATAAGGTTTATAGATAATATTTATAAACTAATTTTATTAAATTCCAAAGAATTTATTAGGTGACCTTTAAAGGGTTAAATGTATCATTCAAATCTCAAATACACGGTTAGCAAGAAATAAATTCCCCACTTCTGGGGACTCTAGAATCCGTTCTATTGGTCAAAATGAGATATAATTGGAACTAAAATTAATTCAAATAATGTGATTAACATTTATTACATAAAAATGTTTAGTACAAAAATCCACCTGTAGGTGATTCTGTAAGACATCTTATTTATTTAGTTTCATTAAGTTAAGTTGAGCATTAGTATCATGCCTGCATTGCAAGGTAAAGGATAAGATCTACCATCAAATGACAGCATCTGTGCCAGATCTGCAGGACAGCATTTGGCGCCATGTTCTTGATAGTCGGTCAGCTGTGAAAAATATGGTTCTGCGATTTCAGTGTATTGTTGAACATCAAAGGGGGCATAATGAGCATTTTTAGAGCTACTTTTTAATATTATTTAGCATTTACAAAGCATATTAAACGTGTTTATGTATATCAAAGTGAACTTTTATGCGAATTTTTGTATTAATTTGTTGTTGTTGTTTGAGGAAAGATGCATTAAAGACACCGGTCTCGCCCGTTATGATTTTTTTGGTTACCAACACATAAACAAATGTTTTAAAAAATCGAAAAGTAAAAAAAAAAGAAAAAAATTGCGGCGCTTACATGGCCTATTTTAAAACATATATGTTAATATGTTATATTAACATATATGCTAAAAGGATTACTTCTTCTATTGTTAATTTAGATCTATTGAACCAAGAACTCAACCGAATTGACTTGGTAGCGCCACAGACTAGAGACAATTCCAAACAAACCCATCTCACCCCTTTACTGGCTTAATTTTCATATTTTACTCTCTCTAAGCTTAAGAATATCCTTATACTTTTTAACATTTTTTTAAAAAAGGAAGAACCGAAATATATAAACTCGCCATGACTGAATTTTCAAATCTCAGAAAATAATAATAATTAAAGAAAAAAAAAACCTGACTTATGTGACACTAAGAATATTCTGAAATTTCTCGAATAGTTTCGTGTACTGAAGTCAGAAATAACCGCCAAAAAACGCCAAATTTGGCGAAAAAAAACATCGTGTCTATGATACATCTGTACCGTTTCTGATTCCACCTCTACAAACTAAGCACGATTGAGCCATACGCTACTCCTATTAACCCTTTAAAGGTCACCAAAATAAATTCATGGGAATTTAATGTAATTTGTTTATAAATGTTATCTATACGCCTTGTATATGTAATATATATATATATTTTTTACATTCATTAGAAGGGTTTACGTTAGAGGATAGCAAATTAGGGTTTGAAAACAAAAGCTTACAAAAGCTCTTGATTCTACATCATTTGCTTCCATATATCACAGATGTATGAGATTGGAGCCGTAAATAATTATAAAAAGATAAAGTAAAGTAATCCAAAAAGTAAAGTTTAAAAAAAAGATGTTTAATAGGTGGTTTTGCTACGAAAGCACTGTCCGTTGAAGGGTTAATGCAAAGGGGTATTCCTTTCGTTTTCATGAGCACCGTTAAGGTGCAAGAACGACTTTGCTCAAGTGGGACCTTGTAATTTTAATACATGGACTAAGCAGAAGACTCATAGACTTGTTCTGCAATCCCCAGAGGTATTGAAGGAGAACACTGAGGATATTTTGACCACGAACATATTTTACGTACCCCATCCACCTTTACAGAAAACGGCGGATCTTAGGAAGGCTTGGGTTCCGAACTCTCAACCTCTCAGTTACAAGATCCTTACCTTTGTTTACTGAGCTACCGTGACCCACTAATATTTTAATGTAATAAATGTCAAGCGTTTCACTTGAATTATCTGTTGTTAAATTGCATCATATTTGGGCAAATTTAATGCAATCTAGATTCCTCAAAAGTGGAGAACTTTTTCTCCTGCCAACCCTGTACATAAAGTAACTCCATTTCAAGTAAAACGCAAATAATCCAAAGAAATAAAAAAACAATTCTTTAATAACTGAAATATCGAGATTTCACGCTATAACGGCGTCCATATTTAGGCGAACATTATTTAATAATCTCCTACTTTAAACGCATATCATTCACGTTACTTTGGCGTCACCTACCGAACTGAGAATCGCAAATCAGCCAAGTAATCATAAAACAAAAAAAAAGAGAGTGAGAGAGCGCGTGTGAGAGAACCCATTCGCGGGGAATAAATTGAATATAAATTTCATTTTGTTACACTGCCGTGATGTTAAAGGAAAGGAAAATGCAATTTTTACGCATCTGCGGTTTTCAGTGTTGTGATTGAAATGAAAAAAAAACATATATTCATATTTTTTTTGTATGTGTGTGTGTCTGGTGAGCAAGTGGAAAGGCATGTGTGACGTGCAAAAGAGCGAAGAGCTCGCTCTCCCCACTGCACGTTTTATGAATCAGTTTTTCATTTGCTGATAATAAATGGATTCGGTGCAGAAAAAAAAGGGATAAGAATGTTGCGTGGAAAATAGGAAATCGAAAATTTTGTGCCACGGAATGAAATTGGAATAGATCTTCCACCGGTGGTGAGAATTCATATAAAAAAAAACAAAGAAATAAATAAGAATATTTACAGATGATCGCTTCCAGATGATGTCTGGCCCGTCATTCCTAAGTGTTCTTAAGAAATATTCCTTTAAGATTGTCGCCTAAACTTCATAATCTTAAAAATAGAGTATTTGTTTAATGGTTTAAATTTTCGTTCTAACTTTTATTCACATACATGCAAAATTTTAAATATATATCTTAGATATTTTAAAAGATATATATATATATATATTATATATATATATATATATTTTATATATATATATATATATATATATTTATATATATATATATATATATATTATTTATATATATATTTAAATATATATAATATATATATATATATATATATATATATATATATATATATATTTTTTTTTTTTTATATATTTATATATTTGTATATATATATATATATATATATATTATATATTTTATATATATATGTATATATATATATATATATATATATATATATATATATATATATATATATATATATATTTTTTATATGTGTATATATATATTATATTTATATTTATATATATATTTATATTATTATATTATATATATATGTATATTATATATTATATATATATATATTTATATATATAAATATATATTTTATATATATATTTATATGTATATATTTATATATATATATATATATATATATATATATTTATATATTATATATTTATATATATATATATATATATTTTTATATTATATATATATTTATGTATATATATATATATATATATATAATATATATATATATATATATATATATATATAAATATATATATATATATATATATATATATATATATATTATATATATATATATATATATATATATATATATATATTTATATATATATATATATTATATATATATATATATATATATATATTTATATATATATATATTATATATACTCCCCGTAGGAGATTTTTTAATATGAAATGAAAAATATATGTAACTTTTTCTACCGGTTTCTTTTATGTTAACATGAATACATTACAAATTATATAGCTTTTGCTGTATTTAACCCTACAGCGAATTGTTTATTTTACTGGTATATTTTTCACAAATTTAAGCCCGGTGGTTTTAAAAATTAAAAAAAAATGTTGAATTATTTTTGTTTTAAATTAAAATTACGTTTGGTAAAAATATGAAGTAAATAAAATTTAAAAATTAAAATCATTGAAATTAAATCTTAACACCTTGTTTAACAATTCCGTAGTTAAAGCACCATAAAGTACAATTAATATGTATAATGGAAATATAGCAAAATAAGAAATTAAGAAATATTCCTTTAAGATTGCAATCTAAACTTCATATCGTACACATTGAGAATTCGTTTAATGGTTTAATTTTTAGTTCTAAATTTTATTCACATACATGCAAAATTTAAAATAGACATCTTAAAAGATCCGTATATAATACCACGTATGAATTTTTTTCATATGAAATGAATATAACTTTAAAATTTGAAATTTATATAACTTTTTCTACCTGTTTCTTTTATGTTAACATCAATACATTACAAATTATATAGCTTTTGCTGTATTTAACCCTACAGCGAATGGTTTATTTTACAGGTATATTTTTCACAAATTTAAGCCCGATGCTTTTAAAAATTAAAAAAAAAAGTTGAATTATTTTTGTTTTAAATTAAAATTACGTTTGGTAAAAATATGAATTAAATACCCTTTAAAAATTAAAAATGTTAATATGAAATTAAAACATTACGCCTTGTTTAACTATTCCTTTGGTTAAGGCACCAAAAAGTACATTTAATATGTTTAATGCAAATATAGCAAAATAAGAAATTAAGAAATATTACTTTAAGAAACTTCATACCTTAAACATTGAGAATTTGTTTAATGGTTTAAATTTTCGTTCCAACTTTTATTCACATACATACAAAATTTAAAATATATATCTTAGATATTTTAAAAGATATGCATATGATAACACGTATGAGTATTTTTCATATAAAAGGAAAAATTTATATAACTTTTTCTACCTGTTTCATTTATGTTAACATCTATGCTTTACAAATTATATAGCTTTTGCTGTATTTAAACCTACAGGGAATAATTTTTTCTTTTACAGCTACATTTTTCACACAAATTTAAGTACAATGATTTTAAAAATTAAAAAAGAAACATGAATTATTTTTGTTTTAAATTAATATTACGTTTGATAAAAATATGAATTAAATACTCTTTAAAAATAAAAATATATGAAACTAAATCTTAACACCTTTTTTGAGAATTCCATGGTTAAAGCAAAAAAAAGTACAATCAATATGTATAATGCAAATATAGTAAATAAGAAATTAAGAGATATCCCTTTAAAATTGCCATCTAATCTTCTTATCTTAAACACTGGGAATTCTTTTAACGGTTTAAATTTTCGTTCTAACTTTTATTCACATACATGCAAACTTTAAAATATATATCTTATGTATTATAAAATATATCTATATGATACCACGTATGTGGGTTTTTCATATGAAATGAAAAAAAAATATATAACTTTTTTTACCGGTTTCTTTTATGTTAACATCAATACATTACAAATTATATACCTTTTTTGCTGCATTTAACCTTATATCGGATGGTTTATTTTATAGGTATATTTTTCATAAATTTAAGCACGATAATTTTAAAAATTTAAAAAAGTTGAATTTTTTTTATAAATTAAAATCACGTTTGATAAAAATATGATTTAAATATCCCTTATAAATAAAAAAATATTAAATTAATATTTAACACCTTGTTTAACAATACCTTGGTTAAAACACCAAAAAGTACAATCAATATGTATAATGCAAATATAGCAAAATAAGAATTTAAGAAATATTCCTTTAAGATTGCCATCTAAACTTCTTATCTTAAACATTGGGAATTTGTTTAATGGTTCAAATTTTTGTTCTAACTTTTATTCACATACATGCAAAAATTTAAAATATATATCTCAGATATTTTAAAAGATATGTATATGATACCACATATGAGTTTTTTCATATAAAATGAAAAATTTATATAACTTTTTCTACCGGTTTCTTTTATTTTAACACCAATACATTACAAACTATATTGCTTTTGCTGCATTTAACCCTACTGCGAATGGTTTATTTTGCAAGTATATTTTTCACAAATTTAGACACGATAGTTTTAAAAGTTAAAGACAGTTCAATTTATTTTTGTTTTAAATTAAAAGTACGTTTGATAAAAATAGAATTTAAGTACCCTTTAAAAATAAAAAAAATATTAAATTAAATTTTAGCATCTTGTTTAACAATACATTGGTTAAAACACTAAAAGTACAATCAATGTGTATAATACAAATATAGCAAAATAAGAAATTAAGAAATATTCCTGTAAGATTGCCATCTAAACTTCATATCTTAAACATTGAAAAATTTTTTAATTGTTTAAATTTTCGTTCTAACTTTTATTCACATACATGCCAAATTTAAAATATATATCTTAGATATTTTAAAAGATACGTATATAATACCACGTATGAGTTTTTTCATATGAAATGAAAAATTTATATAACTTTTTCTAACAGTTTCTTTTACGTTAACATAAATACATTATAAATTATATAGCTTTTGCTGCATTTAACCCTACAGTGAATGGTTTATTTTACAGGTATATTTTTCACAAATTTCGACACGATGGTTTTAAAAATTAAAGAAACTTGAATTTCTTTTTGTTTTAAATTAAAATTACGTTTGATAAAAATATGAATTAAATACCCTTTAAAATTAAAAAAAAATTAAATTAAATCTTAACACCTTGTTTAATAATACCTTGGTTAAAGCACCAAAAAGTGCAATCAATATGTATAATGGATATATAGCAAAATAAGAAATTAATAAATATTCCTTTAAGAAACTTCATAATCTTAAGAATAGAGAATTCGTTTAATGGTTTAAATTATCGTTCTAACTTTTATTCACATACATGCAAAATTTGAAATATATATCTTATATATTTTAAAAGATATGTATATGATATCACGTAGAGTTATTTTCATATAAAATGAAAAATTTATATAACTTTTTCTACCAGTTTCTTTTATATTAACATCAATATATTACAAATTATATATTTTTGCTGCATATAACTCTACAATGAATTGTTTTTCTTTTACAACTATATTTTTACAGAAATTTAAGCACAATGTTTTTAAAATTAAAAAAGTTGAATTATTTTTGTTTTTAAATTAAAATTCTGCTTAATAAAAATGTGAATTAAATATTAATTGTAAGCTCCCTTTAAAAAAAAAAACATCCCAATTTAATATGAAATTAAAACTTAAATCCTTGTTTAACAATTCCTTGGTTAAAGTATCAAAATGTACAATCAATATGTATAATGCAAATATAGCAAAATGAATTTTTGTTTTTAAATTAAAATTATGCTTGATAAAAATGTGATTTAATATTAATTATAAACTCCCTTTAAAAATAAAAAAAAAATCCCAATTTAATATGAAATTAAACTGAACAATTCCTTTGTTAAATATCAAAATGTACAATCAATATGTGTAATGCAAATATAGCAAAAGGAATTTTTGTTTTTAAATTAAAATTATGCTTGATAAAAATTTGAATTAAATATTAATTATAAACTCCCTTTAAAAACAAAAATACCCAAATTAATATGGAATTAAAACTTAACACCTTGTTTAACAATTCCTTGGTTAAAATACCAAAAGTACAATCAACATGTATAATGCAAATATAGCAAAATGATAACCATCTGCAATAGACAAATAATGCTTTTCCACAAAGATATAATAGTCTGACTTGGTTTTTAGTTCTACTGTCTACGTTTCTGAAACACTAGGGCTAATGAGACCAGGACCTACTGCTGAAAGCCGATTGCGAATGGCTACAAACATCCATGCTACACTGGGAGTCGAACCCACAAAATCCGGTATCGATGACCAGTGCCCTATTCATTCTAAGACAATCTAGAGAAATAAATTTAAAGAAAATGATTGAAAGTACTGATTGATATGCAAGAAAAACGGCTACTAGGGGCTCATATATATTGGAAGTTTATTTTAGACCATCCGGTATATATATGTAAACCTACATACATATTCCTATTTAATATTACATATTATATACACTCAAACCTGTTTTTGTACGGTGGATAGGGACTGCATAAAAAAATTGCACAAAACTTCACGAATAGCTATAAAATATAGTTTTCGGAACACAAAAAAAAAATTATGCGGTGAATAGGGACCGCATAAAAAAAGTCTCACGTTTAAAATAACTCAAAACCTTACGAAATAACTAGTACATACCTGAAATTTCGCCAAACGTTTTGGAATCTGATTTAAAAAATACACTTCCGAACATTTTCAAATATTTTATTTACATATTATGTGATTATTTTACACATACAAAACTTTTCAAAACGTATAAACATTATCCTTCGCAGTCTGACAATTCGCGAACTTTCCTGTGGTAAACTGGTTCAAAATCGCTTTCGTCACTTGAAAATACTATCTCGCACTCGTTTAGAGTTGACTTTTTTTTCAGGTACCATATAGTCAGTGATAAGTTTTTGCTACGACTGTTGTTTCACTAGACGCTTGTATATGTCCCGGTAGCCAGATATGCACGACTGAAGCTCCTTTTGGAATTTTGAAGTTCTTTCAGAATTGGCATCGATTGCAAAAAAATGACAATCTAATTTATGGCAGAGTTGAAATCCTGCATAGATTTTATCTGATGTCATGTGATCGGGTTATTCTTGCCCATCAGTAACATCTGTTACGTAATTTATAATTTCATCTTCCCTTACGGTGTCATCCTGAATCATTTCGACAAGATCATTTTCACTAAAACTGTTAAACTCATCTCCGCCAATGTCATTATTGATAACTTCGATAACTTCGTCAATTATGTTCAATTTGATTGAAATTTTTATTCACTGCACAAAAAAAAATCACATAAAAAATCGCAGAAGAAAATTCGCACAAAAAAGACCGCATAAAAACAGATTTGAGTGTATATCAAATTCATGCTATAGATAGAAAAACTTATACTATTTTTATTTTTAATTTTTGTTCTTATTGCTCCCATCAATAAAAAAACAAATTAAAAAAATAAAGTGAAATAAAAAATATTCCTTATCTTTGAAATTTTAGAACGAAATAATAATTTGAATCACATGCACAGCAATTTTCAAAAATCTATTAATATACCAAGGATGATAAGGTTAACCCTAAATGAATAATATAAAAAAATGTAGTTCATAAAATAAAAAAAACCTTTGCTGAAAGTCTCATATTTTGTACTACTTCAATGAATGAAAAAAGTTCCAATAACCTTGCAACAGAAATCAATGTCGATTCATGCAAGAATCGATCAAATTCAATGACCGGATGACTTATAAAGCTATAAATTTATATAAGAAAATAGTTAATTGAGCGAAAGCTGGCTCGAAAAAGGGAATGTCACAGATTCAGAAGAATCCTTAAATTCCATATTCAGGAAAATATCCAATAAAATGCAGCGGATTCGAAGCCGTCTATTCTTTATGATCGAACTGTGAACGATAGAATAGAATCATCTGGTCCGGAGCAGGGGGTTACTGAAAGAATCCGGGATCACTTTCCCACTATCGAAATAAATTTTCCGAGAAATGAAAAATTCAGAAGCATTATTCATAAATGACATTTTCCTTTTCCATACAGAGTAATCAAAAGTCCAATGTGTCGTAACTAACGGCCAAATTTATCGAAATTGATGAACGCTAACCATTGTTTGAAGTCAGTCGCAGTGTGAAGTAACGGAAATCTTTATTAAGGCTACGTCGTCTAACACGGATACGTGGAATTTTTAATTATATATGGGTGACGTTGTAAAGCTAAAATCCATTTAATTATCTTTGGGTGGATTTCACAAATAATTCAAAGAACGATTGTGTGAATAATACATCTTAAACAGACGTTTTACTTTCTCATCTATGAATTATGTACAGAGAAAGTATTATAATCGTAAAAAATGAACTGGAAATTAAATATTTCACATTCACTACAAGAAAAAAATTGTAGGCTAATAATGCTAAATACCTGAGAAAATAATAAAATCTTGAAGCTATTTGTTGCAATCTTGTATAGTTAAGGCAAGATAAAAAAATAATAGTAGCAAGTTTAAATCTGAAATCACTTAAATATCCAATTACAACGTAAATAAACCAATAAAAGTAAATTTATTTCACCTTCTCTTATTTCTCTTATTATAAACCATATATGATATTCTTGTCGTATTCAGAAATAGACATGGCAGGGTCAGAATAAAACTACCTCACCTACCACGAATACAGGGAATTTTTAATTATATATGGGTGACGTTGTAAAGCTTAAAATCCATTTAACTATCTTAGGGAGGATTTTACAATTAATTCAAAGAAAGATTGTGTGAATAATACATTTTAAACAAACATTTTACTTTCTCATCTATGAATTATGTACAAAGTATTATAATCATAAAAAATTGAACTAGAAATCTAGTAGATCATATCTGCTACAGGCTTTTAGGCTTAAATACCTGAGAAAATAATAAAACCTTGAAGCTGGTTGTGCAAACGTGTATATTTAAGGAAAAAAAATTAATATCAGCAAGTTTTAATCTGAAATCCCTCAAATATCAAAATAATAGTAAATAAAGCAATAAAATTAAATTTATTTCAAATTTTAATATTTTTCTTATGTTAAAGCATATATGATATTCTTTTCGCATTCAAGTATAGACATGACAGGGGGAGAATAAAATTTTAAATGACGGAAATTCACGTCATGCTAACCAGGAATAAGTTTGTAACGACGTGATTTTACGTCAGTAGTCGCAAATATGTCTCGTTGTGTTCCTCAATTTTTATAGCAACACACACTTAAAAGAAACGAAAAATTCCATCATAATGAACAATGGCTCTACCTGCCTGCAACAATGCAAGAGAAAGACCACGACATATTCACATGCAGATTAAATAATGCTCTTTTAGCTTTAAAAACAGTGCTCAATAACAATTCAGAAATAAAAACCTTTTTGCAGAAATTGTAAATTTTTGCAATTTTATTATTTCCCGGTAAGGTTAAAAGGAAGAACTATAATCGTTGAAAATTTTGATTTGGAACTTAATATTTGTAAAAGAAAAAAAAATCTCAATATAGTGGATGATAACGTTCATGGTTGCTGTCAGTATTTTATCTTTACTCAGAAACTTATCATTACCTTGAGAAAAAAAAACTACTTTTTAATTTTGAAGGAATGTATTTACCGTAATTCTAATGAAACAACATATTTAATTTTTTTTTATTTAATATGCGTACAAAAAGCTAACATGGTGTTTACATCATAATTTAATTTAATTAGGAATGATCTCAAATAATATAACGATCAGTTTTCAATATTTTTGACTCAATTTGAAACGCAATCGTTAAATAATCTACGTGTAGCTCATTGCGTAAAATCGTTAAATAATCACGTTAAGATTAGTGTTATGCAGGGCTAGACTAAAAAGTCGAAGTGAAAATCACTATTTTTCCCCAGTTATGCAAAATATATTTAAGATTCAAACACTTTAAGTCTATCACTGAATTTCAATACTTACAGTTGAAAGTATTAACACATTGTATGAAGGACACGTGCTAGTACGTTTTCTGCTATTGATACTTGAGCGCGGGTCAAGTACTAGTACGGGTTAGGGTAACAACATGGTTTGTTTCTGGGTACAAAAATAATGGTATGCACAGAAAAACGAAGAAAAATATTCTTGTCTACTACATAGATCCTGGAAAAATTTAGACAAATAAAAACTAGTTTTTACATTATTAGTTTTATGTTTTATGATTGCTCTTTTTTTTATAATGTAAAAATGTTTATATATAACATAATTCGGAAAAATTAAAACTATATAATACCATTTCTATTTGATTTTCCATATTTACGATACTATTATAAATTTATAGACTAACAATATTTTTTTATTTACAAAAATCTTATGGTTGTTATTTATATATTTCTATTTATAGATTTGTTTATATATTTCAATATAAAATACGAAAATTTGTTTAAAAATTAAATAATTTTCGATCTATTGAAATTTAACCGAATAACTAAATTTAAGCGCAAAATGCCCGCTCCTGGTAGAATTTCGCTGCGAAATGTACCAGCATACAATGTGTTAATAAATTACTATCATTAGTAGATATTGCACAAAAATTATATACCCATTCATCCATAGCTCAGAGAGCATATATTTTAAGTTTATTGACCGCTCAGATTGCATAGAGATTAGTATATTGTTCTACCACTCATTTCACTTGGGTTTTATTCCCGAGTACGGTTTGAGTTGGTTTGGAGCTCTACGGTCTACTGTTTTGCACACGAGAGCTAATGAGACACGGACCTACTGTTTAAAGCCGATTCCGAACGGCTACTAACATCCATGCCATAGTGCGATTCGAACCCCGGTACCGACGATCAGCGCCCTAACCAATTGTCCAGTACGGTTTGGACGTATTTGTGTTATATACCATAATAGGGAGTTATTTTGCCTTAACTATATAGTATTCCATAATAAAATGGGCAACAAATAACCGAACTGTATGGCTAAGTGCTAATAAAGGCATGTTCCCTGCATTTGTAAAAAAAATATCTAATTTTTGTAGATGATTATTTACAATTTTAAAATAAATCAAATGACTTATAATATTTTAAAGGATTTTATCTGGCAGAGGAAAAAAAAAGTCATTTCCGATCCGTTTAATTTCATTTGGCTATCCTTTCCTGGCGCGAAATTTCGATTTCCTCTTTCCCCAGCAGTCATTTTTAACCTTCCTGAGTCCATTTATTATCTGCAAATGAAACGCTGATTCATAAGACGGGCAAGGAAATGAGACAGTAGGCAATTACGCCCTTCTCTTTAAACACATTTAAGTCACATTAATATCAAAATGGTGTGCTCCACTGTAATGCATTTTCGGATATGGGTATGTAAGCATGTCCATACAATTATATATGTAGACATCAGTTTTTACAATCGGAAGTAGTCCTTTCCTCATAGAAAATACTCATAGTATACTCATAGTATAATTATAGAAAAATAATTGTTTTCGTTAGCCATGCTTTTGTTCTTTAACAAAACACATGAACACAAGAACCTAAGGGGACAAGGGAACTTAGGGATTTGGCGGAAATGACAAATTTTAACTAAAATATGACACGGTTTTTTACTCCAAAAAAAAGTTAGGCATATGCTTCCTTATTAACACATTGTGTGCGGGTACATTTCGCAGCGGAATTGTACCGGGAGCGGGCAATTTGCGAGTAAATTTAGTTATTCAGTTAAATTTCAATAGATCGAAAATTATTTAATTTTTTAACCAATTTTTCGTATTTCATATGGAAATATATAAACACACATATATATAAATAGAAATATATAAATAACAACCATAAGATTTTTTAAAATAAAAAATATATTTTTTAGATTATAAATTTATAATAGTACCGTGAATATGAAAAATAAAATAGAAATAGTAGTATATAGTTTTCATTTTTACGAATTTTATTACATATAAACATTTTTATATTATAAAAAATGAAAAGAGCAGTAATAAAACTAATAATGTATGAATTAGTTTTTATTTATCTAAATTTTTCCAGAATCTATGTAGAAGACAAGAACATTCGGCTTCGTTTTCCTGAATATACCTTTATTTTTGTACCCACAAACAAACCATGTTTATACACTAACCCGTACTAGTACGTGACCTGCAATCAAGTATCAGTCGTCAGAAAGAATACTAGTACGAGTCCCGCATACAATGTGTTAAAATACATTTCTGGAATAACTTAATTATTTAAACCTGATTTGTTATACACCTTTATTTTAAACTTTTAAAAATATTGTTTTTCAGTTTGACGATTTCTGTATCAAATTAGTACTTTTAATTATTCCAGGTTTCATTATTTTAATGAATGTACTATTCGAAATTTTAGCTATTCCCCTATTAATGTGTTTGTCAAAAAATTCTTTTAAGAAATTTAAAATTTCAAGAATTAGTCTTCATGCTGTTATAAAATAATATATATCATTCGTATTAATACAACTGATATTTATAGAATATAAAACGCTGAATAGCATCTATTGAGTAAAAAACCAATAAAGTTCTAATTTATACAAATTAAAGTTAATTTCCCGGGAAGTTTTATTTTATTTTTTACTTTATGTATAGATTCTATTTTTTAAAAATGTTCTATCCATATATGAAAACAAAATCATTTTTATGAAGTAATATCTTTATTAACTATATAGAAATAATTTTATTTTGCACAAATCAGAATTCTTTTAAATTTTAAAGTGAATCGGATGTTATAATCAAGACTTTTAATCATCTACTAATCCCCTTAATATTTTTTATATTAATTTTTCTTTTCAATGAAAGCATATACTACTTTCTATTTCGTATTGAAATACTCTGCAATAATAGCAAGTATCACACATAAACTATCATCAATTACTCTACTATGAAGTTTGTATTATGAACTCTGCTACGTATTAATAATTACTTTCTGATGGAAATACATTATTTTGTAATTGCTTCTTCTAATTACTTCGTATAATTACTTTATGATTATTGGTATAATTCATTTCAAATTATCTTATACAAATTATTCTTAGTTATTTTTAATATCTAATCTGCAATTATTTTTAAAAATTGTTTCGTAATACAATTTTTCTAGCTTCCATAATTTTTTTCAGTTCTTTAATTTTTCGTAATTTTTAAGTAATTATTTCGCAATTGTCATTGCTCTTCCTTTTAGATCGATCAAACTTTTCATACTTTCATAAAATGGAAGATAGATGTTAAAAAACATTTTTGGAAATTTTAATTTAAAATTATAACATTGAACATACTTTCTTTAAAGTATGACTACAGAATCTAAATTTAAATCATATAACTTATCAGATAAATATTAAATTTTAAAATATTTCGTTAATACTTAAAATGCCCCTTGTGAAAAAATTTTCAAATTTTTTTAACATTTTCTAATTATTACTTAAAATTTTTTAAATCTTATTTAATACTTTAATTTTACTTTTAATTTAATACTTACTGAAGTTACTTTTTTATTATATTTAATAGTTTATTTAAGGACAAGTTATGTCTTTACATAATTTTTTTTAAACATTGAACTTTTTAAGAAGTTTTAAGAATGTTTTTTTCTTTCATAAATTGTGCTTTAATAAACTAAAGGGTGCTTTAAAGCAGTAACCCATTAAAATGAATACCCATATTTATTTTAATATAAATTACGAATATTCATTACTAATGTTTGGTAATCATCATGAGGGAATTATTAAAAAAATTAAGAAGAAAAGAAGATTTTAAAATTAAAAAAATACTTTATTAAGAATGAATTATTGAAAAATAGTAATTGATATTAAGTTAAATACAATTGGGTTAACTTATTAAATTTTAAATCATATGTATACAAGTTTTCATAACTATAAGTTAATACATTATTAAAACATTTCCAACATCCCATTAAAGTATTTCACTGTTTGATTTAGTTTTGGAGCACTACGGTCTACTTTTTGCAACACGAGGGCTAATGAGACCGGGACCTACTGTTTAAAGCCGATTCCGAACGGCTACGAACATCCATGCCATAGTGGGATTCGAACCCACGAACTCCGGTTCCGAAGGCCAGCACCTGTTTGATTGTGAATTTAGGAAAGTCATTTCGTGATCTAAAGTTTATTTACGTTTTGGTGTTACCAACTCTTGTTATAAAAATAATGCCAAGCATGCCAAGATTTTTACATGCATATTTCTGTAAATATTATAATAAAATACTTTACCCAAAATTGTTAGATATTACACGGTTACATTTTACAGATTGAGCGGACCTTTTGGAAATTATTTCACCAGATTGCACTAAGTATAAATTTTTTTCGTTGTTGTTTCAAAAAACCTGGTCTTTTGCTTTTTTCACCTTTAAGCTATTCTAAATTTAGAAACAATTGACTTAAGAGACAAATCTCACATGGTTATCGAGGAAAATGTGTACAATGAAAATTATAAGAAATTAAAATAAATTTTGATTATATTATTATGTTTGACTCACGTTGGAAAGAAGTAAACAGAACGGTACTTGAATTTCACATTATAATTGATTTGAAAAGGGGTACATACATTATATATACACACATTCACATTTAAATGTACAACTTTACTGCAGAAATTTGTGTTTTACAGAGAAGGTGTACATTACAAATCGTTTATCTATGTTATTAACTTAGTTATAAACTTTGTTGTACAAATGGACCTACAAAGCATAGTTTCAATATTTAAGTACTTCTTAAAATACTTTTGGGAAAATGCATGAGAAATTAAATCCAAATATATATTTTTAAATTTAACAATAAATTTAAAATAATTAAAGAATTAATTTATTAAAAATAATGAGATTAATTTGTTTATATTTCTTGCACTAGGTTTCCCAACTTTAAGCTAATAATTTACATAAACGCTTTTTAATGTCTACAACCTTCTTAGTTCCCTATTAACGTATAAGTAAAATGGAATTTGAAGCATTTGAAAAATGATATTTAATTTCGTACAACTGAACAGTTATAAAAAAGCTGTGGAATAATATTTTATTTTGAAATTTGGATTGATTTAACTATTTAATTTTCTCAAACATTGTCATTTTTGTTACTTGTTAGGAGTCCATCAATGTCCAATAGTGCCTAGTATGACATTTGTTGGTTGCAAGATCTTTGCTGTACTGGATATTTCTTTCTACGTACTTATTTCTGATTTACTAATTCGTAGATGTAACTTTGTTATGATACTGTGGAAAACATTGCAACTATAATCAAAACAATAGTGAAAAAACAATGTAATCTAATAAATATTGCACTGCATTGGATGGAGATAGTTCTTGATGAGGTCAACTGGACAATGTGTATTTGTTGCGCGAGATCTTTGCTGCACTAGATATTGATTTCTACGTACTTCTTCCTGATGTACTAATTTGTAGATGTAACTTTGTTATTATACTGTTGAAAACATTGCAACTATAATCAAAACAATAGTGAAGAAACAATGTAATCTAATAAATATTGCACTGCGTTGGATGGAGATAGCTCTTGATGAGGTCAACTGGACAATGTGTATTTGTTGCGCGAGATCTTTGCTGCACTAGATATTGATTTCTACGTACTTCTTCCTGATTTACTAATTCGTAGATGTAACTTTGTTATTATACTGTTGAAAACATTGCAACTATAATCAAAACAAGAGTGAAGAGGCTATGTAATCTAATGAATAATTCACAGCGTTGGATGGCTCTTGGCTGATGGTCAATTGGACAACGTGTATAAAAGCACATAAAACGAGTAACGAATCCAAGCCGTCATTGTATGTCAAGAACTCAAGCAATTAGTTAATATAAGACATTAGAAAAAAAAATTTATAAAAAAGGAAAGAAGCCTATACCGTGTCTTATATATGGTAGTTACATTAAAAATTAAACAACAAACAGCAAACAACCGCAGTAAACAGCAAAAATAAAAAGAGAAGATTTTCATCTTACCGTTAATGGATGAAACTTTCACTGGTAACGGCAAATCCAAAACGTTCCTACGGGCAAAATCACATCAAAATGAGGAATTGTTGAAAATAACACAGCATAGTAATGAATAAATGTTTTTATGGGTGGATAAAGACAAAATATAACATAATACATTGTTATTGGATATAAAGGGAACAAAGATAGGCATTTTTACAGTGTTAATAAAATTAAATGCATGCATGAAATTCAACAATGCTTAATATGGCTAAGTACCAATCATATTGCATCCTTTTAGCTCAATATTAAACTTTGTAAAACGAATTATTGTATTGGGTGGTTTGCGTATAAAAATTCCTTTAACCCTTAATTTGACAAGATGTTTTTTCAAATATTTTTTAATTTCCGTTATTTTCCCATGTCTGTATAGACATTAGAATCTCTGTAAAATAAACAAAAAAATATATCATTTTCCATATTTGAGATAATTAATGTCCGCTGTGGCGAACACTGACAATTATGCTATATAGTAGTTATAAATATACATGTCCGGTGTAGCGGTCAGACTTAGCCAAATTAAGGGTTAAAAAAATGGCATCACGAGGCAGAACAAAACATTTTAAGGTGTTATGAGTGGCTATATTTTTAAAAAGAATGAGAAAAAATATATGACAATCCATATAATTTTAAATTATTTAAAAAAATATTTTTGTTGCAATCGTCTTTAAACACCAATAATTACATTTTACCGACTTAAACTAGCCATTTAGTAACCAAAAGTAGCAGGTAAGCAGCTACAGATGCTTTCTGGAAAAAGCCCCAAAACCGGATAAAAAAGTACGATTTTAAACTAAGGTATGTATTACAAGTCTGGTTTTTTGTATATCAAAACATACTCCAGTTATCGTGTTCACATTTAAATTCACAGACAGACACGCACACAGAGATTATCACAAAATTAATAATTTCAGACTCCGGGAAATATAAAAATTTAAAGATCAATCAAAATCTCGAGGTTAATTTTTGGGGCATTTACATCATTTTCTCTATACTACGTATACGCGCAGGTAAAAAGAATTCATATTGCAAAAGTCACAAAATTTTTAGAACTGCAGTGTAATCCCCTATATAATAATAGCCTAAGTTATCTGTCCGCAAATTTATGAAGCGGTTGGACCTGGAATGGATACAGGCATCCATTCAAAGCGAATAAAGTTTATCTTCTCCTAAACTATCGATTCGATTCTAAAATAAATTTGTATAAACATGCTACATATCACAGCAAAAAATACTGTCGTCTTTAAAACGTTCGAAATCCACCCCTTTGCCCCTTTTCGAGAGTTTAATGCCGTTATTTCAACCTTATTTTCCCCGGTTAAGAGCAGGAGATTAAATTTAACCATTTATCACTTAATAAATAGGAAAAATAACATTTTTTCTAGCATTGGGACGTCATTCCTTTAACCATCTCATTTAATCATTTCACATTTTAAACTATTTAAATATCGTCTACACTACTATAATATCTTTTACCACTGAACTTAGATATTACGTAAATGATTTTCTTTTATATTTGGCTTAAATAATAGATTAGGTACGTGATAATTTTAAATTGCATCATCGATTATTTTTTGTTGCAATGAAAATATTATCATCGGTATTAACAATAAATTATTTTCATATAAGTCTAGGAGTCTATTTCACGGACTACTAAATATCTAACTTTTAATTTATATATATTTGGAAATTAAGAAGTTTGTCCGTTTGTGTGTTTGTTTGTTATACATAACCACACGGTTTGACTAAATGAATTCAATGTGATTCTAAACTGCATTACAGGATCGGGAGACTCTAGAGGAGTATGACGATAAATAAATTATTGAGAGTGAACCAGATAATTCTCAGCCAAAAAACAAACCATTTTTTACATGTCTCATTGGGTACTTAACAGTTCTGGAATATTAAAAATTTTACTAATCCCGTCATATGATGGGCTATATGCAAGTAGATAAATAGTAATGTAGATAAATATGTACAATAAATCCTTTTTAGTAATCGGTTCCCTTCTTTTAATTCACAATCTACTCTGTCGAATCTTGAATTCCATTGATAATTTTTAAGTATAAGGGATGCGGGAAAATCATTAATACTCTACAAACCTCTAGGAATAAGGTACCAAAACAAATTGCTTCTCGTTCCCGGTGAAAGTAATTAGGGTTCCTTGATAAGGTAGTGAGGAAAAAAGAACAGATGGTGATTACGGACGTATCCAGCCTTATGGGGAGTTGCACATTAAGGGATAAAATATCCCAGTAGCTGATTCAGTCGGATTTTATAAAGTTGCTTCATCTTTCGTTTTAATTGAATTGTTTTAAAGAAATTATTTGTGGATTTACTTTGAAAATCATGAATGACTAGTTTATTGTATTTACACATGGTAAACATCCATAGGTAATGAAAATTACGTAAATGAAATTTTTGTAAAAATCATCTGAATTATAAATAATACTCAGTATTAAGAGAATTTGTGAAATAGCAATTTTCACTTCTTTACTAAAAAGTTATGTATGCAATCAAGTCATGGTTATTTAGGTATTATTTATTATTTAGAACATTTATATCACTATCTGAAAACGTGAAGACTCGTTAATTAACCCACTGAACGGACGCGTCGACGGGGGTTCGACAGCGAATTCCTGTTCGAATACGGACCTGTCGACCCCTTCTCGTTCGCACTCGTATAACACACTATTGAGGGAAAAAAAATATTGCAAAGCGATAATAAATGAAAGAAACTAATTTTGCGTAACGGAACTCCTATACCTTGCAGGGAAAATAACTTAAAAGTAGCCTGACAACTTTTAAACCGGCAACTCTAGTATGGTACGGTAAGTTCCGTCTGGAATTTACAAAAAAGGTGACTGTTTTGAAAGCGAAAAAGGTGGGGAGGGTGGTCGGTGGATGGGTTAAGCAAATTATTTTGTTACTTTGTTATATATGATGAAAAAATACATAAAAATACTTTTTATTGCATTAAAAATTAAACGTTGACGTTTTAATGGGAATTGAATACCTCTATTCTTAGAATTGCTGTATTCATATTTATAATACTGCAAGCTTACGAGTTCACAAATTGAATGGAAAAGAGAATTTTATTGAATTTTTCAATTAGTAACATAGATAAATGTTACTAACTACGAAAAAAATCCTCGTTAACAAAATAGTTTGAGTATGGAATAACACAATAAACTACAATGTAAAAGGAGTAGCGTACTTTCAAACCTCTATCTAGAGAGCTCCTTAACATCGATCTGAACAACTCTTTGAAAGCGACTGAAGGTACAAACGAGTTTGTATCTTGGTTTTTATAGAGCCTAAAATCTTTTTAACAACGTAAGCTTTTGAAATATATTAGATTCTAAAAGTTGTTTAAGTCGTTGTAACTTGGCGACTTCGATGACAGAGGTGACAAATTTGGCGACAAAAATTAGTCTTCAAAATCTAAGCAAACGAGATGGGAATCAACTCACCTTATAACCAATACCGAAGTGCTTATAACCTCGTAGGCCAAGGTGGGGAGAAAACCATAACTAATACTAGGGGTAGCACCTAAAATAATTAGACAATATCTCGCCAATTTGGAGTGAAATCAAAGATGTCCAATGTAAACGATAGATCTACCGCAGCTCTTAAGGGTATTTTTGCACTCCATATTCATAATATTTCTTTATAATAAATGGTAAAATCTTTAGTCTTGTAGTACTACTTTTCAAAGCACATTTCGGAGAATATGTAATTTACATTCTCTAAAAGATGGCACAAACCTAACTGGATTAGTTAGTTTAAAACAACAGTATCTGTTTTGTTGAGCCAACCGTTGCTTAGCTTGCCGTTTTATATCGTATGTATAGGTTTACTTTTAAATAATGCTATGCTTTAAGCTGAATTCATTTGATTCGTTGACTGGTTAGTTATATTATATTGTTATAAAGTGCAGTAGACCTTTAATACGCTACATATTTTATTTTTGTAGTCTGTTAGATTATTTTAAATTACTTTTGTTTTCTTTGTGGTAGAAATAATTTTTATTTTTCTTATTTTCTTGAAACAAATAAATTATGCAGTTTTAAATAATTTACATTATTTTTCTTAGTATTTCTAGCATTTTAGATTTATTAGCATATTTGTTTTTCATTGCATTAAATATATTAGTAATTATATTCATGTAGTATAAATCCGAGACCCTTATGTATAATATTATAGCCTTTATAAGTATGTATAGTATAGTATTTATAAGTGTCTATACTATAGTATTTATAAGTATATATAGTATGTATAGTATATGTAAGTATGTATAGTACATATAGAATGTATATTATTTATATTAAATATAATATAAATATTTTTAAGTACTTTTTGCTTATTATAAACTTTTTTCTGGCGATAATTTGAAATAGGTTAGTCTATACTTGAGGGTGCCTCTTGATTCTCTGTGAAGTTGTGATGGTTCGAGATTGCCAAGCTGGGCGATGTTATTTTATTTATTGGAATGTCTAGTTTTTTTTAAACCCAATCGTAATTCTGATTGGTTTACAGCTATTTTTGAATGGTCAACGGTATATGTAATTTTTGAGGCCAGTGAGTTCTAAGTTGGATTTGGCTAGTAAGGTTAATTTTGCTTCTGATCCTGAAAATGACTTCGGTAAGTAAGACTTAAGTTTCTTTGTGATTGGAATAACAATGGAAATAAAGCAGTGAGTGACTGATGTATGAATGAAAGTTTAATTAGTAATCAGTATAAATATCCTGTTTGTGTGAAAGATATATCTCTGGTTGAACGTACAGATCAATTAGACGGATTTGAATGGGTTTGTTATGTGAAAGGTTCAAATTCTCACCAAATAAAACGATCCATTAGAAAGGTTATTGGTTTGAAGAGAGTCATTTGAGTATGATAAATATTTTAATTTTTACGAGGATATGCTGTTTGCATGATGTTATGAACGAACAAGATTGGCACGGAACAAAAATCGCCAATTTCGCCAAAGGGGCACCCTCAAATATATTTTTTGCCTTTGAAATAAGGATTGAATGCTGATGTGACTCTCGGGGGCCTAAGGAGTGCTTAGAAATAATAAGTGGTTGTGATTTTATCGTACTATAATGGAAATTTCACAGCAGTTTGGTCTAAAAGAGATACAGAAAATTTAATGAGTAAAAAAACGTAACTCTGGGCCATATGTAATTCCTCTGCTCAAAGTTGCAAGCAATCAATAGCCTACCTTGCTGTTATTTTACGTGCTCAAAAAAGAAATTCCCTTAAAATATTAATATTTTATAAGCCAGTACACCTGGATTTCCTTAGACCTAGCGTGGACTTGAAAGAGAGAAATTTTTAAAACAAATAAAGGATGAAAAGAAAAGTAGAAGTGTTTGAAGTAGCATAAAAAAGTGGAACTGTGGTTCTAAGGGAATGGCTACAAATACCCAAGGCGGTTTCATTTGGCACATGAAACTTCCTGGCACAGGGTTCAGAATTCCGACTCATCCAAACCACATTGAACCTAGAAAAGATTTGTCCAAAGTGCTACTTGAACCCTCTATGTATTCGTTGGGTTTCCTTTGCATAGATGGGGAGTATTCCAGGAGCCAGAGAAATCAATTTCATTTATATTTCTTAATTTTTTAAAAACATCAATAACATAATAGTATTTTTTATCTAGAATAGTAAAATATATGACAGTAGTAAGTAGTTCACCAACGTACTTTAACTTCTCACAGTTTGGAGTTAGATATCAGAACAGAGTTCTCCCACCAACTTGGCTATAAAGTTATGACAACATAATTTTTTTTTCTAATCTTCTTGACTTGTTTAAAGAATCCGTATCTATATTCTGATTTATATTATTTTGGTATCCGGCACTTCTTTTTTCTACCCTTGTTCTATATTAAATGCTAATTAGTAAAACATTTTGGGGAATTAACTTGACTGGCTTGATGAACATTTGTGATTTTAACTAAAATTTAAGTCGGTTAAACTCGTGTTATTTTCTTTTTACTGTCGTTTCTTACTCATTTGCTGTTGCATTCACCAATCGCTCACTATAGAGCAATTTGTCGCAACATCGCGAACTACTATAGTGCCCTTCCCATTCATTTTCATGTTTACAACAGCCAATAGACAAACAAGAAACTGCCCTTTAGTTTGAAACTAAAGCCAGAATTGTGATAAGTTCAGATGTGCTCTGCTGCGGGAAATCGCCTTACTTCTAATTTTTTCACTACAGCAAATTTGTGTTTCTTAAACATCGCCAGTAATTTCACCAAATTCGCCAAAAGGTATGATATTCTAAAATAATACCCAAGTTGGGATTATTAGAGGAGCTCGGATAACAAGTTTTTTTATTCGTAAGTTTTTCTCCTATGTATATGCTTAAATAAAACATCAACGCTCAGGTTCAAAATTACATCACTTTTCGGTTCAGAAGGAAATGATAATATTTTCTCGCCGCTCTGTGTAATTCTGGATTCCAGTCTCGAGACCCGGGCACGCAAGATTCAAATCAGAATAAGTTAACCATCGCGTGTAACCTCCGTGGCCTCTTTAACAATCAACAAACACAAAGGTTATCGGCTTCATAATTTTTTTCCAAAATCGTAAAGGTGGCGACAGCCAAGTAGAAAATAATAATATCGCGTGTGAAAAAAAAGAAAGGAAGAGTGAATATTTCTTTGCATATTTATCAAGATGAAATATGTTGGCGAGGATAACGTTTTCATAACGCTGAAAATATATGAGGATTATTCTTTGTGCTTCATGTTTATTTAGAGACTGCTAGCTCCTTTATTAACATTCCACACCGGTATAAAATACTCGCAGATGAACTGTGAGACTTGTATGTAAATAAGCACGGGATAATCAGGTATTATTTTGACATTTATATGAATAAATGAACTTTTTCCAACATGAAGAGAAAAAAATATTAATATATATTTATATAAATTCGCACTTTTAAGGGGAAATATACAAACAAAAAAATGTAAAAAATATACTAATATTATAGCCTTTATAAGTATGTATAGTATAGTATAAGTGTCTATACTATGGTATTTATAAGTATATATAGTATGTATAGTATATGTAAGTCTGTATAGTACATATCGAATGTATATTATTTATATTAAATATAATATAAATATTTTTAAGTACTTTTTGCTTATTATAAACTTTTTTCTGGCGATAATTTGAAATAGGTTAGTCTATACTTGAGGGTGCCTCTTGATTCTCTGTGAAGTTGTGATGGTGGGAGATTGCCAAGCTATGCGATGTTATTTTATTTATAGGAATGTCTAGTTTTTTTTTTTTTTGAAACCCAATCGTAATTCTGATTGGTTTACAGCTATTTTAGAATGGTCAACGGTATATGTAATTTTTGAGGCCAGTGAGTTCTAAGTTGGATTTGGCTAGTAAAGTTAATTTTGTTTCTGGTCCTGAAAATGACTTCGGTAAGTAAGATAAAACTTAAGTTTCTTTGTGATTGTTATAAACAATGAAAATAAAGCAGTAACTGGCTGATGTAAGAAGGAAATTTTAATTAGTAATCAGAATAAATATCCTGTTTGTGGGAAAAAATATATCTCTGGTCGAACTTACAGATTGATCAGACGGTTTTTGAATGGGTTTCTCATGTGAAGGATTCAAATTCTCACCAAATAAAACGATCCATTAGAAAGGTTATTGGTTTGAAGAGAGTCATTTGAGTATGATAAATATTTTAATTTTTGCGAGGATGTCCTGTTTGCACTATTTTATGTCCGAACAAGATTGGCACGGAACAAAAATCGCCAATTTCGCCAAAGGGGCACAATCAAATATATTTTTTACCTTTGAAATAAGGACTAAATGCTGATGTGACTCTCTCGCGCCGAAGGAGTGCAGTGCTTAGAAATTATAAGTGGTTGTGATTTTATCGTACTATAATGGAAATTTCACAGCAGTTTGGTCTAAAAGAGAGCCAGAAAATTTAATGAGTAAAAAACTGTAACTCTGAGCCGTACGTAATTCCTCTGCTCAAAGTTGCAAGCAATCAATAGCCTACCTTGCTGTTATTTTACGTGCTCAAAAAAGAAAAACATTCTAAAAATTCCCTTAAAATCTTAATATTTTATAAGCCAGCACACCTGCATTTCCTTAGACCTAGCGTGGACTTGAAAGAGAGGAATTTTTAAAACAAATAAAGGATGAAAAGAAAAGTAGAAGTTTTTGAGGTAGCATAAAAAAGTGGAACTGTGGTGCTATGGGAATGGCTACAAATACCCAAGGCAGTTGGCATATCAAACTTCCTGGCACAGGGTTCAGAATTACGACTCATCCAAACCACATTGAACCTAGAAAAGATTTGTCCAAAGTGCTACTTGAACCCTCTGTGAATTCGTTGGGTTTTTTTTTTTGATAGATGGAGAGTATTCCAAGAGCCAGAGAAATCAATTTCATTTATATTTCTTAATTTTTTAAAAACATCAATAACATAATAGTTTTTAATCTAGAATAGTAAAATATATGACAGTAGTAAATAGTTCACTAACGTTTTTTAACTTCACTTCTCACAGTTTGGAGTTAGATATCAGAACAGAGTTCTCCCACCAACTTGGCTATAAAGTTATGAGTATGACAACATAATTTTTTTCTCCTCTTCTTGACGTGTTTAAAGAATCCGTGTCTATATTCTGATATGTATCATTTTGGTATCCGGCACTTCTTTTTTCTACCCTTGTTCTATATTAAATGCTAATTAGTTAAACATTTTGGGACATTAACTGGACTGACTTCGGTGAACATTTGTGATTTTAACTAAAATTTAAGCCGGTTAAACTCGTGTCATTTTCTTTTTACTGTCGTTTCTTACTCATTTGCTGTTGCATTCACCAATCGCTCACTATAGAGCAATTTGTCGCAACATCGTGAACTACTATAATGCTCTTCCCATTCATTTTCATGTTTACAACAGCCAATAGACAAACAATAAACTGCCCTTTAGTTTGAAACTAAAGCCAGAATTGTGATAAGTTCAGATGTGCCCTGCTGCGGGAAATCGCCTTACTTCTAATTTTTTCACTACAGCAAATTTGTGTTTTTTAAACATCGCCAGTAATTTCACCAAATTCGCCAAAAGGTATGCTATTCTAAAATAATATCCAAGTTGGGATTATTAGAGGAGCTCGGATAACAAGCTTCTTTATTCCTAAGTTTTTCTCCTATGTATATGCTTAAATAAAACATCAACGCGCAGGTTCAAAATTACATCACTTTTCGGTTCAGAAGGAAATGATAATATTTTCTCGCGGCACTGTGTAATTCTGGATTCCAGTCTCGAGACCCGGGCACGCAAGATTCAAATCAGAATAAGTTAACCATCGCGTGTAACCTCCGTGGCCTCTTTAACAATCAACAAACACAAAGGTTATCGGCTTCATAATTTTTTTCCAAAATCGTAAAGGTGGCGACAGCCAAGTAGAAAATAATAATATCGCGTGTGAAAAAAAAGAAAGGAAGAGTGAATATTTCTTTGCATATTTATCAAGATGAAATATGTTGGCGAGGATAACGTTTTCATAACGCTGAAAATATATGAGGATTATTCTTTGTGCTTCATGTTTATTTAGAGACTGCTAGCTCCTTTATTAACATTCCACACCGGTATAAAATACTCGCAGATGAACTGTGAGACTTGTATGTAAATAAGCACGGGATAATCAGGTATTATTTTGACATTTATATGAATAAATGAACTTTTTCCAACATGAAGAGAAAAAAATATTAATATATATTTATATAAATTCGCACTTTTAAGGGGAAATATACAAACAAAAAAATGTAAAAAATATACTAAGGAAAAATTTGAAAAATATGTTGTTTTTTTTTTGGCTGGAAAATAATTTTGTTTTCTGTTAACATACCATCAAACTAATATTTACATATGTTAATGTATTTAAGTGCTTTATTATGATAGAAAAAGAACAGACGCATCTACAATAACGGTGCGACTATCAGGTTAATTTTTTATGAGTAATATAATTGTTGATTTTTGTTGATCGCTAAATAATAAAATGATGAAATCGTGAGTTAACTCAAAGTTAAGAAGTTAATAAAGATCAGAAATCTTAAATTTAATACAATTTTTGGAAAATGATTATGTAAAGCATTATCACAATTAATATTTTAAACAAATTAAATTTTTTTAGTAAAATTTGCAGCTGAAAATATGAAAAAAACATAACATTGAATAGCATGGAAACTCTTTTTTAAGCTGTATTCGTAGAGTAAATCATTACTAGAGATTAAATTAAGACAATTTATATTAGAATAATAAACTATCTTTGCCCAACAATCTCTAGCATATCGACAAAATCGCCAAATTCTATACCTTAGTAGGTTGCTAGAGTTGCAGGCACACTAAAATACATTAACAATAAGTTCATAGCAAGAGCTTATTTTCTTTCTCGTACTGACTTTTATCAATTGAATGACATAAATATACAATGTACATATTAAAGTCTATTTTCTTTAAAAGTTTTGAAATATTGAAATTGTCTACGCTGTATACCTATCTCTACGAATATGCTTCAATTTGAAGCGATCGTAATGTAGACAAACTTTTTAGTAAATTAGTTCAAGTTGTTGCAAGCATTAAACAGAAATAAGTAGAAATGTACCGACAATAATTCAATCCTTTATCCGATCTTGTTATGTCAAATGAAACAAACAATAAGCAACAGTAGAAAGAACGAAACGCAGAATGTCAATTGAAGTCAGAATGGGAAGAGATTTTGAACTTTTTAGTTACTTGGTTCGAGTATTGGAAACTAAAATACTAGAATATGTTTTGAATTAGTAATACTATTATGAACCTCAATATCATCTCATATTATCACATTTTACTTATAGTGTATAATTTCATTGCTTTCTTAGTGTTATTATATATATTCGTTCAAATTGACGCGGGTTGATAGAGTAAGGTATATATGAAACGCACCTAAACCTAGTGTTAATTAGTGTTATTTATTTGTATGAATTTATTTTGTTTCTAAAAAGTAAGATTTTTTACATGAATAGTGAGAATTTGTTTAAAAAAATATTAAATTTTTCTGACCAACTATTCGCAGACATAAAACAGCATAAAGTAAGTTTCATTAATACTTTTTTTTCTTTTTTATAAACTATTATTAGGTATTATTCTAAACCTACTCAAAGTTTCAGAAAGTATAGGAAATGTTAAACCAAGGGTTTGAACTTTTAAAAAGCTAAAATAAATTTTAAATAATCCAATTCAAATATTATAAATACGAACTGAAATAAACAACAACGTAAAGAGTAAGTAGAGTTTTACCGTCGATTTGTAATATATTTACAGTGAGAATTTAAAATCAATATGTGCAATAGCACTTTTATTTACATTGTGAGCAAAATGAAAAAAAAAACCATTTTCAGTAAAATGCATTTAAAATTTTTAATACTTTTCATGGTTTGGTTTGGAAGTGCTATGGTCTACTTTTTGCAACACGAGGGCTAATGAGACCGGGACCTACAGCTTAAAGCCGATTCTGAGCGGCTACGAACATTTATGCCAGAGTGGGATTCGAACCCAAAAAATTCCGGTACCAAAGGCCAGCACCCTAACCAATATACCACCGTTCGGCTTAATACTTTTCATAAAAGCTTTGATATTAAATACAAAAATTGTACAGTTTTATAAATTCTAACTTGAATATTTCAATAGGGTTTATTTTAAACGAATCTCTATCTTTAGATTCTCTAACTTTCTATTTTAAACGATTTTTATACAAATTTAAAACAATGTCCAGATACTTTAACACTTTGAGGGGCACCCATAAAGACTCTTTGGTTATCAATGAAATTAGTTTATAAATGTTATCTATGGACCTTTTAAATATGAAGTATATGAAAAATAATTTATATTACATGAGGAATAAACAATGGTGATTTCTTAATCATCTCCCTTAGAACAGCATGAAAATGACACATTTTTTCAGTAAGAGAAGTCTCATGAACGAAACAACCCCGTACAGGTGATGTGGGAATTTTAATTCAATCTAATTACGTTTGTAACAACTGTACACAAAGTAGGGTAAATTATTTTTAAGATATTTTTTTTTACTTTTCTATTAAAACGATCCAATTTATGATTTATTTAAAAACATTTTACAATTTTTGGATTTACAGTGTCAAAACAGGACAATGTCTGTTCTGTTGTCCAGTTGTATAAAAGAACTTCTATACCAATATTATTTTCTCTATTTCTATATAATGGTTAATAAAATTACTAAAAGGCTTTAATTGACAAAATAAAGGAATAGCAAACAGTTAAAATTGGTGAAAATCAATTGTGGTACAAGATTGTAGTCTCTCCTTAAGCAATCAATATTTTACTAGTTTACATAACGGTGAAGTGATTATTGTTTGTACAATTTTAATTGTAGATATTTGAAGTATTAATAGAATTGTTACTGATTCAGAAAAATTCCTTTTATTTAGTGATCATTACATTAAAAGAGTAGAATTGTTACTTATAGACATACTTTCGGTCTTTTGCTAAAAAATATACATTTTTGTATCATTCGGCCTAACCACCAGATTATGTCTGACGTAATGAATTGAAAATTCCCGTCTAGTTGTTATGTAAATCTATAATTGAAAGTAATTTTATTTGTTATTTTATATTTAACTGGTCAATGATTTAGCATCTTGATTATTATTATTATTATTAATATTTTTATTATTATTATTATTATTTATATGAAGAGTAATCGAAAAGTCCATTTATTTAGTTATCATTGCATTAACACAGTAGAATGGTTCCTTATAACATACTTTCAGTAATAAGAGTATATCACTTTCAATAGCCATCTAATATGTAGCCTCGAGAAATAATTCTGGAAAAAAAAATTAAATTAGAGAGCTGTACTTATATGAAAGAAAAAAATTTTTTTCGAGTTTTAATATCTTTTTATGATACTAATAAAATGCCAAGAAAATTCCCGATACCAAATGAAATTTCCGCTAGATTTACGCATTTCTTGTATGCATGTGCCTTGTTAGTGGTCTTACTAAAACATAGAAGGAACGAAATGTATTTTGACGTAACATGCCTTTCACTGGGAGGAACATTCGCTTCAAAAATATTTTTGAATTACTAAAACTTCTACACAGCCAGCCTCTTCTCACTTAATTTAATAAATGTCAGGAGAAAATTTCAGCTTTTCCCCCGTTTTTTCCCCTACTCTCCCTATTTTGAGAGGGCAACACAAAATTCCTTTCCACTTTCTCTATAAAATCTTAACGCTGAAGTCGTCCCCCCCCCCGCTTCTTCCTAAACATGAAAGCAGTGCGTAGAGAGAGAAGCACAAATAACAACAACTACGGCAACAACAAAAATTTTTTTTTGCAGTTTATAGCGTGTATCGATTATTAAAAGTGACGCAGGTGCTATGCTGCTGCTTCAGCGAGAATATTAAATTTCGCATTTTGCGTTGCCGATAAACTAGTGATACTTTATGTGGTCATTAGCATAGTCTGAAATTTCCTTAGAGGAGCAATTTTTTTGCGTTATTATTGTTATTTGCCAGTCGAGGGAATTTTCTGCACTTTTTCATAGATGGTTAAAAATTGATTTTTGTGAGGAGGGGGGGTTAGTATTTTTGTTTTAATAATAAGGTCCCCAAAAGGGATATGAAGATATTTTTATTTTTTATAAAATTTCTCGGGCATTTAATATTTTCATTAAAAATTATTAACTTGAATTATCGACAATGAAGTTGAGATCATTAGAATAAAAATTAAAAAAGTATTATTCTAAGTATTATAGTAGATATTTAAAAATATATAAGGAGTTATCGTGCATTATAAATAATACTCGTTGGCTGAGAACATCAAAGTATACATTTTGCTAAGTAGGAGATACTGGCTGATACTGGTAAGCATTTCTTATAGCGAATCATATCGGCTACAAGTTTTTGTGCCAGTAGAGGGTTATTAAGACACGCATGATGGTATAGAAAGGTAGCGCTTTATATTGTGCTAAACTATCAACTATTCAGACAACATCCAGTCCAAAGTTGGAATTTCAAAATTAACCTTTTGGGGTATAAGCCCGATTGTCATTCGGGTTACCGTTTTATAGTGGTAAAGAAAGCCCGAATGTCTCTCAGAATCAGCTACTGTTTTTCTGAAATATAACAAACATGCATCGTGGTCTGTTAAATTTAAACTATGAACTTCTATTTGTAGACACCCTAAAATAGTTTGTAAAGTTTAAAATAGCAAATTTATTTGGAAAACAATCAGTCCAAAACTGAAATTCCAAAATTAACAGTTTGTGGTCTACATCCGAGTGTCATCCGTTTTCGTAGTGATGAATAAAGCACGAGTGTTTCACAGAATCAACTTCTGTTTTTCTGAGATATAACAAACATGCATCGTGGTATGTTAAAAAATAAAGTACCAACTTCTATTTCTAAATACCCTAAAATAGTTTGTAAGGTTTGGAAAAGGAAATCAAAAGAAGAATCTGGAAAAAGGCTGAGGATAGAAGCGAGGAAAGAGAACCTATTAAGAACTTTATACTTTTTCTCTTTGTGAAGATTCATGCTCGTAATTTATAAACTAAGATAAATTTTATTAAGTATTATTATTTATATTTTAAAATATAATTTCAGATCTTTATAAATCATTTGAGTATACTTTTTATTAATGTGTATTGAAACACTTATGCTGAAAACGTTAAATTTATTTAGGAAGAACTGTTTCCATCCTAAAATTTATTTTATTTAAAAATATATTAAATATTAATTTTAAGTAAATTTAAAATGCTTTTACATCGTGGTTAAAAACTATTAAAAATTTCTATTAAAATTTAACCTTTATTAACCTTTTCAGAGGGGCTGGGGCAACATGTGTCTTGGAGATTAATTAGTTCTTCAGAAATCCCCTTTTATAAGGTTAAGATAAATATATTACTTTTAAAAATAGTTAAAATTATCCCAAACCCTTAAAGAGACCACAAAGAGACACACGTTCAAAATAGTTTAGACCTGAAAGTGTTAAACGACGCAAAACTTTTCCCTTTTTCAAGAACTTGTACCTGTAAGATTTGTCATGTTCTTTTAAAGATTGAGGTTGGCAGATTAGAAGGAGACTATACTTGAGACATGAGTTAATATCAAGTAACATGTATTTACAGGTTTGACATAAAAATAATACAATATATTATGAGGGCCAATTTATGCCTTACGCAGAGCTTGAAGAAAACTTTCGATCCAAGAGAAAATTGACTATCAATTACCGTCTGTTTATTTATACAGATTCGAAGGTTGATAATAAATTAAGGTTACAAAATCTGCAGATAAATGTGTACATTTTATTTCATGCAGTTAAATGGTAGTATGAGCTATTTTTCTACATAGTCTCTATATAGATTTATATACTTGTTATTTGGAGATATGAGTTTGAAAATTACGTCCTGGTAAAAATACTGCCCTTACGTGTGCAGTCACAACGAGTTAAATTGTTATTATTCCTTGTCTAAAGAAAATCATCCATGGACCCTAGGTGGTCCATGTAAGGAATGTGCACCCACGACTTTGTGTGCTCGGCAATGACATCGGCAGAATCGCCCCATTTTGACCCCTTTCACATGGCATTTCTTGGGGGAAGTAAGAGACGGGCCGGCAAAAGGGGTCCGATAAGGATTCTCGGTGTCGTGGTTTTGTTTTTCCAGGGCCTCGGAGAAGGAGGTGGTGCTCTCTTCGGTTCAAGTTTCCAGACACCGAAGAAGGGAGGAATCTGCAAGAGTTCAGCAGAGAATGGGAGAGTCGAGATAGGGCCGGCAGCCGAGAAACATCTCTCTGCGCTGATGTGGAAAGAAAAGACGACGATCGGTGATTAGCTAGGACTGGCTCTGAGACTCACGATGATATGTGATTTTCGTTAGTTGTTTTTTTAACTGTTGTGTAAATAAATCTTTGTTTTGTCTGTCCAAGTTTCCGGAGAAATAATATTTTAAGTACATACATCCCTGTGACTACTGTCGAACACACCTGCCCCAGTACAGTAGGCGGGCAGGTCCCACGCAAGTATAGCGCCCCAGAACAGGGTGTTATAACAGTCCATTAAGTATGGAAAGTGTCAAAAGTCACTTACAAATCGGTCTGGGTTGTAGAGATGTTAGTCTATGTTATCACAAAAGTTGTTATTGACCCCTTCTCTACCGGCTGGAAACTTTCGACAAGATTCTGCGAAGTTTTAACGGGGCATTACAGTTTCTCCATAAACCTGTACCATAGCTGCTAGTTTCATCTATTATTCACCGAAAACGTGTATCTCAGGATTTCTTCCAGTTTTTCCAATTCATTCACCATTAATGTTTACCGGATAACCGGCAATCTGAATGCCTGGTTGCTGCATACCTACACAGTTGTGGAATGCATGTATTAGAGACTATTAACTTATTTATAACATAATAAACAAGGAATATGCGCCATGTGACTTTACTTTTTGATCACTCTTCATATAAAAAATATAATCAAGACTAGCATATACCCCATCATATGACGGGATTAATAAAATTTTTAATATTCCAGAACTGTTAAGTACCCAATGAGGCAGGTAAAAAATGGTTTGTTTTTTGGATGAGAATTATCTGGTTCACTCTCAATGATTTATTTATCGTCATACTCCTCTAGAGTATCCCGATCCTGTAATGCAGTTTAGAACCACCTTGAATTCATTTGGTCAAACCGTGTGGTTATGTATAATAAACAAACACACAAAAGAACAAACTTCTTAATTTCCAAATATATATAGATTAAAAGTTAGATAATTATAAGTCCGTGAAATAGACTCCTAGACTTTTATGAAAATAATTTATTGTTAATACCAGTGATAAAATTTTCATTGAAACAAAAAATAATCGATGATTAAATTTAAAGTTATCACATATGTACCTAATTTATTACTCAAACCAAATATAAAAGAAAATCAATTACGTCATATCTAAGTTCAGTGATAAAAAGTATTAAAATAGTGTAGACGATATTTAAATAGTTTAAAATATGAAATGATTAAATGAGATGTTTAAAGGAATGACGTCACAATGCTAGAAAAAATTGTTATTTTTACCTATTTATTGAGTGATAAATGGATAAACTTAATCGCCTGCTCTTAACCGGGAAAAATAGGGCTTAAAATAATGGTATTAAACTCTCGAAAAGTGGGGAAGGGTTAGATTTCGAACGTTTTAAAGACAACAGTATTTTTTGCTGTGATATGAAGCATATTCATACAAATTTATTTTAGAATCGGATTGATGGTTTAGGAGAAGATAAACGTTATTCCCTTTGAATGGATACCTCTATCCATTTCAGGTCCAACCGCTTCATAAATTGGAGGGCAGATGGACAGATAACTTAGGCTATTATTATATAGGAGATAATTATACTAAATATTTAAAAATATTTAAGGATTTATCGTGCATTATAAATAATACTTGGTTGAGTGGTTGGTTGAGAACAAAGTATGCATTTTGCTATACAGGGGATACTGGTTGATACTGGAATACATTTCTTATAGCGAATCGAATAGGCTACAAGTTTTTGTGCCAGTAGAGGGTTATTAAGACACATATGGTGATACAGAAAGGCATCACTCTATATTGTGCTAAACGATACCCTATTCAGACAATATCCTGTTCAAAATTATACGATAACCAGTGCCAGGTTTCGGCATCCCTGCACTGTTGCCGGACGCATCTACTACTAATTTATTTAAAAATGAAGAAACAAGCAGTATACACCATGTATGTATTTCGTTCCTTCTATGTTTTAGTAAGACCACTAACAACGCACATACATACAAGAAATGCGTAATTCTAGCAAAAATTTCATTTGGTATCGGGAATTTTCTTGGCATTTTATTAGTATCATAAAAATATATTAAAACTCGAGAAAAAATAAGTTTTTATTTCTTTCATATAAGTACAGCTCTCTAATTTAATATTTTTTTTCAGAATTATTTCTCGAGACTATATATTAGATGGCTATTGAAAGTGATATATTCTAATTACTGAAAGTACGTTATAAGGAACTATTCTACTGTTTTAATGCAATGATAACTAAATAAATGGACTTTTCGATCACTCTTTATATAAATAATAATAATAATAATAATAATAATAATAATAATAATAATAATAATCAAGGTGCTAAATCATTGACCAGTTAAATATAGAATAACAAATAAAATTACTTTCAATTATAGATTTACATAACAATTAGACGGGAATTTTCAATTCATTACGTCAGATATAATCAGGTCGTTAGGCCGAATGATATAAAGATGTATATGTTTTAGCAGATTACCAAAATTTCAAAATTAACTTTTAGTTTTATAATAAAAAATCAAAATATCTGGCTGAAATTTTTCAAAAAAAATTAAATGTCTTTAGAAACAATTGACGGCTCTGTTCATCATTATATATAGGTATACTTTAGTTCGTACTCTTTAATACTCTGCTATAGAAAAATAATCATTTAAAGTGTTACATTAAAACAAACGTATAAAATTTTAGATTTAGGTTTAACTATAAATCAATCCTCAAAAAACAGAACTTGGAAATTTTGATGACTTCTTTTTTTTCAGTTTGCATGTCCAAAGAGAAATCTTTCTATCACTAAAAAATAAGGTAAAATGTTTTCGTGATTCGATATTTTACACACAACAGAATGTCCATCGATTTTTTTTTTCCAAAGCAAAATGTCTAAAGACGCCTAGGGTGGGTAGGGACAATTCTTAAGGAATAGCGTATCCCGTTTATTAAATAGCCGCAAAAAGGCGAAACCAATGGTGAAAAATATCCAAAAAGGATTTCACAAAGGCGAGCGAAATACGCAGAAGAATTTTTGAAACTCAAACAATGAAAGTTCTTATTTACCCGACAGCATCCTACTTTCAGTGTTTACCTTGGAGTAAACAATGAATTTTTCGAATATTCTATTTTCTTCCTGTCGTTCCCTTCCGGCATAGCTGGCCATGAATAGCTTCGAATTTGTCTTTACTCTTCGCAGCGGAGTAAAGTGTTTAGTGCCATCTCAGATGAAGGATAAGAGAAGGAACCGGCATAACGTCAAAATACATCTTTTTCTTTCGAATTTCGTTCGGAGTTTTAAATGGGAGGGGGTGAGAGGGAAATAGAATTATGTTTATTTGGAAAGTGGATCTGTTCAATTCTAGAGAGGAAGACGGTTAGAGAAAATAAATGCAGGAACTTCAATCTCTTGATTTCGTATTGCCAAAATTGCGAGAAATATCACAGTAATTTTAAGAAAATTAAATGAAATATATATTTTATGGCAATGGAATGAAAACTATTAGGAAAATAATGAAGATAATAAATATTGTTGAATTGATAATGCACCCAAATAGTTTATCAACACTTTTATTCTTTATATTCAATTTAGGATTTGAATACTTGTTGATTATTTCTATTTTAAAATTTTGAACACATTGTGTGCGGGTACATTTAGCAGTGAAATTGTACCGGAAGCAGGTGTTTAGTTATTCAGTTAAATCTCAATAGATCAAAAATTATTTAATTTTTTTAACCAACATTCCGTATTTTATATTGAAATATATAAACAAATATATAAATAGAAATATAGAAATAACAACCATAAGATTTTTGTAAACAAAAAATATATATTTTTAGTGGATAAATTTATAATAGTATCGTAAATATGAAAAATCAAATAGAAATAGAAGTATATAGTTTTAAATTTTTCGAATTATGTTATATATAAATTGCACTGTAATACACTTTCGAATATAAGTTTTTAAGCATGTCCATATAATTATATATGTAGATATAAGTTTTTACAATCGGAATTAGTCTTTTCTGGTATACTCATAGAAAAATAATTAATTTTGTTAGTCATGATTTTGTTCTTTAGCAAAACACAAGAACCTAAGCGGACAAGGGAACTTAGGGATTTGGTCTAAATGACAGATTTTAACCAAAATATGACATGGTTTTTTATTCCGAAACAACAGTTAGGGATATGATTCCTTATTAACACATAGTGTGCGGGTACATTTCGCAGTGGCATTGCATCGGGAGCGGGCGTTTTAAGTGTAAATTCAGTTATTCATTTAAATCTCAACAGATCGAAAATTATTTATTTTTTAACCTACTTTTCTTATTTTATATTGAAATATATAAACAAATATATAAATAGAAATATATAAAAAACCCATGAGATTTTTGTAAACAAAAAATATTTTTTAGTGGATAAATTTATAATAGTATCGTAAATATGAAAAATCAAATAGGAATAGCAGTATATAGTTTTAATTTTTTCCCGTTCTGTGGTTCCGCATCGACTTATGTAAAAACCAGTTTTTATTTGCCTATTTTTTTTCCAGAATCTATGTAGTAGATAAGAATATTCGGGTTCGTTTTCCCGTATATACCGTTATTCTTGTACCCACAAACAAACCATGGTGTTACACTAACCAGTATCAGTACATAACCCGTGCTCAAGTATCAATCGTCAGAAAATGTACTAGTACGTGTCCCGCATACAATGTGTTAACATCGGGAACTTTCTCGTCACAAGAGTATGAGACATAGAAAGTGCAATTTTTAAAGGTATTCATTTAGATAATATACTTTTTAGATGAAAATGTGTTTTTATGATATACAATACCTTTACACTATAAAATAAGTGGTGTAATTTAATATTTTTTCTTTTGTAGGAATACACACGAATTTTTTTTAGAAAACACAATGCAATAATATTTTAATGAGGAAACGTTAAGATATTGTTTATAAAACATTTTATAACGGTAGATGGTAAATTGTATTTTGTAACATACATATGCGTATTTTAATGGAAAGAAATGTCATAGTGATAATCTTTTTATAAGTGAGAAGATGAAAAGATACATTTTATGACTCACAAAAGTATCTTAAACCGCATTACCTATGACGGCCGTATTCACTTCGGGCAACACAAATGAACCAATATTGGAATGCCCGACCTGGGCTCGGGCAAATGAAAATACGGTATTTAAATTCCGTGATGCCCGAAATAGGTTCGTACATTGCATAATATTTAATTTGCCATTTTTCCAATAAATACCGATAAGTCCCCATCAAAAGTTCGTCAGTTCTACTCGGATACTGTAAAGGATTTGTGAAATTCGAATTAATCTGAGGGACATGGATTTCATGAGAGTTGATATAGGTAATAATATTGTTGTATAAGTTTATATAGTTATCCAGATAATTATGTCATTTCACTTTTTTTCTGTAATTTGAGTAAAAATTACTATAATTCATTAACATTTCACATTATGTGAATATGAAAATAGTGTTATTTCGTTTATTTTTTTTCAAAAATAATCTGTTTATAACATTTTTGTGATATTAACGAACAAAATTAAAGAGAGATTGTTTTCCATTTTTGGCACATTTTTCTCAGATATATTCCACAGGCAAAGGGTTAATGATAAACTGAGATATATATTTATAACGGTGATTAGTTGCAAAATATTTTGAAGTTAGTATGTACCAAATGATTTTGAACTTGATATGTAGTCTTTTAGTAATTTTTATTAAAACAAACAATTGAGGAGAAGTTAATAAAAGGGCATTCATATTCACATATGTAACCTAAACGTTCTCTGGTTAATAAAATCTGTATTCGAGTGTTTGATAGATCAGATATGTGAATTCTAATACAAGCTACCCGCCTAACTATGGTATAATATCTGGTAATCTCAGACTGAAATGTACGCGATTGCATCAGAAAGTACTGCATTCTGTAAGAAAATTTTATCTATGAACATAACACAACAAAATTAATTACATATCATAGCCTGAAGTGCCCTTTACACTAAATTTCCTTTTAACTTAGTCATAATGAATTTGCATATTTTGCACGATTGGTTAACATAGGTATCAAAATCATTTCTGAAAAATTAAAAAAAAATGACTTTTAAGTTGTTTCAACGTTGATAAAGGCAATGAATTGAAATCTATGTAGATTGCCTGTTATAGGTTCAAAATCAGTAAAAGTTAGAAAGAATCAAATCACACTGTAGGCTCCTGTCTTTGAATAAATTCATCAAAATTACCAATTTAGATCTCTAACTGATGACGTCTGCTAGCCACTTTCGGTTTATCTACAATTTCCGTTTATTGCTTCCAAACGTAAGCCAATTTCGCACATTGCTGATATCCATTTAAAAGTCCACATTAACATCTTCAAAGCAGTATAAATTCACTGAGATGTATAAGCATCTTTTGGCAGAAATTCAATAAGGACTCTTTCTTTCAGCTTCAGATCTGTGAATCTAAACATTCAATTTGAGAGAAAGAAAACTATACCGTAGAGCATGTCGTAAATTATACGTAAATTATAAGTATAATAAGATTGTGTCTATTAAACCAGGCGAAGATAGTTCAGGGGTCGTGAAAACACATCAGCTCCCCATTCAATTTTATCATAGCAACTAAATCTGTGATGAAACAAACAAAAAAAACCCGTATTACTTATTGAAAAACATAGCTAGACAATTTATCGTATTAACTGGCCATTATAGTTTTAATGTCTCAGACATCAGCTTTAATTTTTCATAATAATTTAAAAATCTGACATTCCCCATAACTATACCGTGGAGTATACCGTAAATTATATGTAAACTATAAGTATAATAATATTGCGTCGATTAAACCATGCGAAGATAATTCAATGGTTGTGAAAACATTAAAATTTATATTGATGGAGGAATTAATTTTCATCAGCCCCCAATCAATTTTATCATAGCAACTAATTCACTGATGAAACAAAAACAACCATATTGCTTATTAAAAAACATAACCAAACAATTTATCGTATTAACTGGCCATTATAATTTTAATGTTTCAGACATCAGCTTTAAATCTTTCCTAATCCTTTAAAAATATGACATATTCCCCATAACTATACCATAGAGTATACCTTATTGCATATCTTACCATATTACTTATTGAAAAACATAGCTAGACAATTTATCGTATCAACTGGCTATTATAATTTTAATGTCTCAGACATCAGCTTTAATTTTTCATAATCCTTTAACAATCTATCATATTCCCCATAACTATACCGTAGAGCATACCGTAAATTATACGTAAACTATAAGTATAATAAGATTGTGTCTATTAATCCATGCGAAGATAATTCAGTGGTTGCGAAAAGACTTAAATTTATAGGGTGGAGAAATTATTTTTCATCAGTAACCCATTCAATTTTATCAAAGCAACTAATTCTCTGACGAAAAACAAAGAAACCATATTAGTCATTCAAAAACATAGATAGACAATTTATTGTATTAACTGGCCATTATAATTGCAATGTCTCAGATATCAACTTTAAATCTTTCATAATCCTTTAAAAAATCTGACATATTCCCCATAACTATACCATACAGTATACCGTAAATTATACGTAAACTATAAGTATAATAAGATTGAGTCTATTAAACCATGCGAAGATAATTCAGTGTTTGTGAAACCAGTTAAACTTATAGGGATGGAGAAATTACTTTTTATCAGTACCGCATTCAGTTTTATCCTAGCAACTAATTCTCCGATGAAACAAAAACAAACCATATTGCTTATTGAAAAACATAACCAGACAATTTATCGTATTAACTGGCCATTATAATTGTAATGCCTCAAACATCAGCTTTAAATTTTTCATAATCCTTTAAAAAATCTGACATATTCCCCATAACTGTACCATAGAGTATACCGTAAATTATACGTAAACTATAAATATAATAAGATTGAGTCTATTAAACCATGCGAAGATAATTCAGTGTTTGTGAAAACATTTAAATTTATAGGGATGGAGAAATTACTTTTTATCAGTACCGCATTCAATTTTATCATAGCAACTAATTCTCCGATGAAACAAAAACAAACCATATTGCTTATTGAAAAACATAACCAGACAATTTACCGTATTAACTGGCCATTATAATTGTAATGTCTCAGACATCAGTTTTAAATCTTTCATAATACTTTAAAAATCTGACATATTCCTCATGGAAAAAAGGACCTGTGTTTATGAAAAACAGTCGTTCAGCTTACGGCAATGTTTTAATCTATTAATTTAATGTTTCGAAAGCATCTAAGATAAAACATCTTGCACAAATGTTAATCGATATTCTTAACTTCCCGATTAAGAAAGAAGTACTGAAAGGTTTTGACAGGCAATTGTAGTCGTAAGATGAATGCAGGCAATTTAAAATGTCATTTTTATACTAAATGTCATTTTATTTGAATTTAAATAAATGGATTTTCCGGCAAACAGAAATTACTTTTTCCGCTATTGATAATTTTTTTCTCCATAATCCATTATATTTAATTGAATACTCCCATGAGTGTTTTACGATGAATGTGTTTTTAATTTTCTATGATTTAAACCATAAATATTTTTGAAATAATTTGTTTTAAAAATAATTGAGACCGATGTTAATGTAAAAAAAGTGAGGAAATGGTTTCTTGTAAAAATGGTACCAGAAGGATAATTTGGAAAAATGACTTTTAGATAGATAAGCAAGTGGTTTAATGGTTTTCTAATACAAAATCTTACATTTCAGAGGAAAATATTTTTAATGAAAATTACTTTGAAAATATTTTCTTGCAGTTTAAAAATATTAAAGACAATTCCATTTCTAGAAAATTTCAGACACGTAAGTGAAATAGATTTTGAGATATATCAATTTAGAGTAGCCGATTTTTGAAAATGTATTTTGAGATAAGCGGATTTTTTGTAGAGGGTGTGACATGCACAATTAATGTGCCATAAAAATGTAATATCTACTTGCAAGACAAGACGTTTACATAATTTAATCTTGAATAAAATAAGGAAAAGTAAAAAAGGATTATTTTAAAATTTTATTTCATGTAGTCCTTAACAATTTTGTCATCTGAACCTTATATCTGAGGGTCTTAATTTAAGCAGTAAAAAAGATTTAAGGTGATTTTTCAAGAGAAATTTATTTTGAGTGACACGTTTTATACAAAACAATCCTCATATTTTGCAAATTTGATTAAGTTCTGGATAACAATTGGCAGCACATGTTTAAAGTTGATCTGCAGTTTCCTATTTGGAACAGGGACAAAAGTTGCATGTAAAAAACTTAAATTAGTTATGTTTGTTTTGTCAATGCTTGACTAAAATAAGAATGAATCCATAAATTTAGGATCTTCAGGACAAGGAGCAACATGAACATATGAGTTTAGCCTTTCAATTTTGAGAGTGTCGCTTGACGAAAGAACTGGGTTTCCGCCAATTCGTCGATAATGGTTTAAGTATGGTCGCTTAACATTTTCTCCTGATCTCACCGTGTCCAAATAATTTGTATCTATATTATAATTTATATAATATTTGCATCCAACTCTCCTTGTGTAACTCTTTTCTTATATATTAAAAGTGCGCAATGCTTAAAAAAATTAGATATAACAAACCATTAACGGTTCACTATGGCTGATTTTTAATAATTTGGATCTGTTGGGATTAATTGCCGATAAATATAAATGTCCTGTTTTCAAGTTCTTTTCTTTAAGAGTATATAATTCTATTATGATGGCGCACTGTGCTTCAATTAAAGTCACCAAAAAAAGCAAGAAATACGTTCGGATGAATTACTTTTGTGTTGTAGTAAATATCGCCAATATTTTCACCAAATTTGCCAAAGGAAACCCAATTCTTAAGTAGTCTGGATAGTTCTTACAGTGAGAATTAATTAAAACTAGTGAGAAAATTAAAACAACTCTGTAGGACAACTGTGTTAAAAAACTGTGTATGACCTACAATACATTGAGGGAGCAACTGTTCACCTGGAAGACGGCGTATCCTGACACAGTCATCGGCGTTATGAATAAGAAACCATGATTCATCTGACAGGCAACTCTCCCCCACTGATCCATGGACCAGTAGTGATGTTCCCGGGCCCAGCGTAGGCGCAGTTGGCGATGACGTTTGGTCAGCAATAGCACACGAGTGAGACGCTTGCTGCGTAGCCCCATATCCAACAGTGTCCGCTGAACAGTGTGCTCCGATACTATTCTAATTGGCTCTGCATTGTAATGGGATGTCTGTTGAGCCACTGTCTGGCTCCGGGTTTGTTTCACCATGGGAGACAGTCTCCGGCGACCTTTTTGTTTGATAATATGTGGACGTCCAACACCATGTCGTCTACTGCTGGTTTCACCGTCATTCATTCATTTTGCATAAGTACTAACAACTGTAGATCGTGAACAACCCACGAGTCGTGCAATTTCGGAAATACTTGTTCCGAGCCTTCGAGCCATTACAATCTACCCTCTATCAAAATCGCTTAGATCTGCAGCCTTTCTACTCACACACAGAAATAAGTAAAAGAATGATTCTTCAGCTATTGAAGAGTTGACGGGAGTACCTTGGCCGAAGGCCTTATCCCCTGTAGCAAGTTAAGAATTCAAAATCAGGTGTCCAGTCTTTTAAGATGAAAAACAATAAGTATAAAAATGCAGGTCTTAATGATGGGATGAGATAAATTGCTAGGCCCTTAACAAGCTAAATAAACTAAGATGAAATACATTTAAAATAAAAAGAAGAATCAAGATTTAGGCACCCTTAACTTTGTTTAATAGGGCTTGTTTATTTAAGAGGGTCATCTTGATCCAATTATTCTTTCTATATAGTTTAGAGCATCAATTTAGGTATAAAAAGTGGCAAATTCTCTTTCTTAGACTTTGATTAGGGAGATACAAGGTTGAAGAAACCTTTAACCTACAGCTTACTAACCATTGCAATATAAATCATTAAACTGGAAATCTGGGGAAAAATATGCTTATGAACTTTATAAAGTCAGATAGGTCAGCTATAAATTTTCTTTGCTGACATGTTATTGATTCCGCTATTAGATTAATATCTCTATTAATATTTGCATTGACCATCCACCCCTTTAGGGCGTGTCTCTTTCAAAAATTCTATCTTAATTCTCCCTATATTTACTGCCGGAATCTAGAATTGACAATGTGAATAATGTCCTTCGTTACAAGAAAAATCTGATGTGGATACTACATAATTTTCTTGCTCGCCTATTAAATTATACACATTTTTTTCGAACTTTATTTAAAACTATTTCACTGAATCATCTAAGATATTCTCCAATTATTATAAAGTTTGAACAGTTATAGATTTGCTGAAACATTACATTCAAATAACAACAAAAAACAATGTATAATTTTAATTCAAGAATGATTTTGTTCAGTGATGAATATTAGAAATTAAATTAACAATGACTGTAGTATTTATTATTAGTTACTTTGAGAGTTATTTTAAATTATAATAAAAAAAAATAATTAAACAACTAGATTTTACATTAGCCTTAAAAAATTAAGATTCGACTTTGAATTTTCTTTCAGTTATGCATTTACAATTACATTCCGGAATGTGCAGAATGGAAATTTATAGTTTTTAAATTTCTTTGTAAGATTGTACAGAGGTAATACTTAAACTAATGAAAATGGATTCATGTATGGTCAAATGGGTGTTTCCATTAAAATATATAAACCAAAAGTTTTCACGATAAAAGTATTTCCTTTCATTACACACGGAAATATAAATGCAGATATAGTAACATTTATTTTTAGAGATTAAGTTTTACTACTCTGAATGTATTCATGTATGTGACAAGGCAAAATATCCAAGATATGTGTTCAGAGAATGATTTTAAATGTTTTAATATATATTTAGCTGTACGAGGATAGATAAGATCAATTTGTAGTATTCTTATCTAATTTAGAAGAGCTATGATATTTCATACCATTAGTGGTATTTGAACCTATTATTGTAGTACTAAAAGACAGCATACTACAAATTCAACAATTATTTAAGTTTTGAATATGACAATAAAAAAATTAAGTATTGTTATTATTACAAACTTTCCAGCTGGGTTTGGGCTTTAAGTAAGAGTGGTGTTACTCTGGTCGGCCTAAGCCATTGAAGTAAAACCAACAAATATTTATAGCACGAAAATAAATATTTATTGATAGTCAGTTGAAAAATACTTTAGGCTTACCTTTCAGCATGTTTTTTCTTACTTTTATTTCACTTCCTCCAGCTTGTGCAAAGTACCACTTTTCAATTTGTCTTCAATTTTTTTTACTGTTCCCCACTGAATTTTTCCCAACATTTAACTCCGGTGCTATATTACTTTTTGCTTTTACAACCAGAGTCTAGTCTTTGCATTGCAAGTGTTTTCTCCTTCATAGTAACTACAACTTTTTACGTTTAACAACCATTTTAAAATTTTCTCTATAGTACAATTAAAGCATATAAACAGACGTCAAGAACAAATTACGAATACTGTACATGCTGAAGTTATAATAAGGAACAGTGGCAACAATGGAGGTCCATTACTCACTGAGGGAACAATGAACAACGAGCAGAACACAGCTCGTTTCCTGTCACAACTTGTATTTTGCACACAACAAGTAGGAGAAAGCAGTAGACCAATGCCTTGGCAATCTTGTCAATGCAACAATTTACCTTCTTCATTTAATTACGGCAAAAGAAAACTAGACCAAATAGTAAGGAAGCCGGAGAGTCGAGAACCGGTTACTCGAGAAAATACTATAATTGTGATAACTATGGCAATATTGTAGAAAATGAAATAACTGTAAAAATATCAAATGATTGAAATTTTATTGTAAAAAATTATCTTTTAAATAAAGAAAAATTCCAACCTCTCATAATAAAAAAAAATCTTATTTGGACACCTTATGTGTAAATGCAAAGAACATATAGCATCTTTAAGGAAGTTGCTTTTGAAACAATAAAAATTTTTTTAGAGTAGCTGCTGTTTCATCTTGAAATTTTAACCATTATACACTTATGTATTTTCTATTACATATTAAAATATTCAATCTGATCAAAAGCAAAATAACTCCCTCTGCGAGCATGGATGTTTGTATCCGTTCGGAATCGGCTTTACACTGTAGGTCCCGGTCTCATAAGTCCTCGTGTGCAAAATAGTACACCGTAGTGCTTTAAAATCAAACCAAACCAGAAACAAAATAAATTAGCTTTGAAAGTCACTGTAGCAAGAAAATAACCAAACATTTTAAATAAAAACTGTAAAAAAACTTTTGACTTTATAACAGGCATTCTTCTATGAGATGGAAAATATCTATGCTAGAAAAAATCCATTTTTATGTAATCCATTTTCAATGTAAATAAATATAAATGAAATCTCTACATACTTTTTTCATATATAACCAAATAAAAAATGCGAAATAATGCGCAGACTTTTTAAAACGGCAATAATTGCTCCACTTAACGTCATCCATTCTCTTTGTAGAAGTATATTTCATTTTTAAGTTCACTTCTTGTGGAAGGCAAAAAAAAAGGGAAATGCAGACAAAGAGATAATACTGACAATCCTCTAAAATACCGAGGCTTCGGTGGAAAAAAATGCACCAAGAGAAAAAGAGAAACGGTTTCAAAGAGAAAGTATAATGATCTTACAAATATATCATCATGGGGCATCTATAAAAGGAAAAAACAGGGTGCATTTTATTTCTTCTCCAAAGGTGAAAGTTAAAACCGAGCCTTAAAATTTTATTTCATCTATCTTGCCCGAAGTAAAAAAAATACTTTAAAAAACCTCCTCTAAAGCATTCTTCTTTAACTGTTGCTATTGTAGATTTTTATATTCAGATGTATGCGCATACTGATGGGCTGATGTGTTGAAGTAAATGTTATAGCCATTCTGATATGTATATGGGATAGTGAAAGATACGACTGCTTTTCAATGTTATTTCACATCATGGTTTTATCATTAATGAAGTTATTTAGATATTTATAGTTAACTAGCAAGTGTATCCGTGCTTCGCTACGGTAAACTTAATTTATATCTTTTAAACAAACATGTTTTTTTTCGTGCATAGCTCTCTAAATTCGTCACAGTTCAGTTCGAGTCATTGGCATATTTATATATTTCTGTCATAACCTTTTATAACAATATTCAGTTTTTATAATCGAATTTGTGTCATATTAAATTTGCTGAAACTTGTTTGTACGGTAAAATATAAGTTTAACCCTAAATTACATAACTGTATTACTACTGTACGTTGATTAGCAAAGTTAACAGATCTTGCCATATTACGTGGTAGAATAGGAAGAAGAGGTTTTGACAGCAACAGTGCTAATTTTGTGGATATTAATAAATGTTTTCTAAAATTAAGTAAATTTATGACAAACCACAATGTTTTGTATGAAACAGAAACACACATTCATAGTAACAACCGTATGAATATAAAAATAACTATATAAAATGATAGGTTTTTATTTGCCCATGAGAGTCACTGAAATTTGTACTTTTTTTTGTTAGAGTATTATTGATAAGCATTTCATTGTAACGTACAAATTAACCAAGAATTAAATTCAAAATTAGTTTTCATAATAAAATGCTATAATTTGCGTCACATAGAAATGAAAGTAAATCGCTTTATATCTCAATTTCCAGGTCAGATCAAATGGATACTACGCAGACGATGTTTAAATAATATAAAATAAGAAATGAATAAATGAGAAATTTAAAGGAATGACGTCATAATGATAAAAAAATATCGTTTTCACCTATTTATTATGTGATAAATTGAATATTTTAATCTTCTGATTTTAACCGAGGAAAACTGCATTTAAAACAATTACTTGGGATGACGTCACATTGCAAGAAATATTGTTTCTTTCATTTAGTTATGATGCGATAAATTAAAAAGTGAATCGTTTGCTTTTAACCGGGGAAAATAATGCTAGGAATAATGACATGAAATGCTCGAAAAAGGGGAAAGGAATGGATTTCGAACGTTAAAAATTTACAACAACTTTCTCAAGGATGTACCTAATAATTTCCCAAATTTTCACGGCGATTGGATGCATAGTTTTTGAGTCTATCGAGTACACACAGACAGACAGACAGACACAAATTCATTTATATATATATAGATAATGAACCTAAATTATGACTTTTTATAAGAAAAAAGGGTAAAAACTGCATTTAGTTCTTTTTACAATTGTTTATTGTTATTTAGATACTAGCATATTGCCTATTATATCAGACGGTATCAGTAAAACTTTTAATTTTCTAGTATAGAGCAATTTGCCGCAACGTCACAAACTACTATAATGCCCTTCCCATTCATTTTTATGTTTACAATAGCCAATAGACAAACAATAAACTGCCCTTCGATTTGAAACTAAATTAGGAATTGTCATAAGTTGAGATGTGACTTACTGCGTGAAATCACATTGTTGTAAAGTACTCTACGAGGCAGGAAGAAAATGGTTTGTTGTTTGGCTGAAAATTATCTGGTGTATGTTCAATGATTTGTTGCATGTTAGTTGCTTATCTTAATTTATTTCTCATATTACATGATAGGAAGGACAGCAGATGTTTAATATTGACAGTAATTATTTGGGGGTATATATCAATGATGTCTAAAATTAAGCGAATCGATTTCAAACCGTGTGGTTATGTATAAAAAACACACGAAGAAACTACTTAATTTTCAATGATATATAACTTGAAAACTAGATATATATTAGTCCATGATATAGACTCCTAGTCTTTGTTGTTAATACCGGTGATAAAATTTTCATTGCAACAAAAAATAATCATTGATTAAATTTAAAATTATCACATATGTACCTAATCTATTATTTAAAACAATTATTAAAAAAAATTATGTACTTAATATCTAAGTTCAGTAATAAAATGCACGAAAATAATGTACACGATATATAATAATTTAAAATAAGAAATGATTAAATGAGATGTTTAAAGGAATGACGTGATAATTCTTGAAAAACTGTTATTTTTACCTACTTATTAAGTGATAAATTGATAAATATAATCGCTTGCTGATAACCGGGAACAGTAGAGCTTGAAATAATCGCATTAAAATCTCAAAAAGGGTGTAAGGGGTGGATTTTGAAGATTTAGAACTCGCTTTGATTTTAGCTAACCCTAACTCATGCCAAATCCAATATAGAAGATTCTATCCATTCCAAGTCCTACCTCTTCATAAATTTAAGGACAGATGAACAGATAACTTAGGCTATTATTATATAGGGGATTTACTTAAAATGTAATATAAAAAATAAGATTAATATTCTTATCATTCATATTTATTTCAATAGAAAAAATATAATAGATGGAAAATATAATTATACTTCATATTTTCTTGCATAATAATTAAAATATTCTGTAATAATAGGAACGATGTCAATATAAGAAGTCATAAACCTGTAGTAATTTGTGAAATGTTAGCTCAAATCAGTATGGTATAAATATAGAAAATAAACAGTCTTTTAGTGTCTTTCCCACTTGAAGCCAGTTAACACCGAAAGAGTAGGATGTTATAGTCAGGTGTTTCGTGGGTTTTACCTACTGCTGAGTTACATGTTTAAAACCATTTGAAATTTGTTTTCCAGTAGCATGTCCTGAATCACTACAGTTTTCATTTTCTGTATTCAGCCAGGGGCAGAATCAGTGAATAATAACATATTCCTTTTGATGGCCATCAAAATTGAAGAGATTTCTTGGTGGAAAACATAATAAATATCTTACACACAAAAAAAGTCACCACTCGTTGAAATCGAAATTTAACTAGCAGTTTGAAGAAGAGAACGGATCTATAACAATTATACTTTTGAGAAATATGAGCAATTCAGAGTTATAGCTTCTTTGTAAATAAACTTTGACATGGCTTTATACATTAAACCGCTATTCAATTTCCTTGAACAAATCAGCTGCGGTAACCTTAAGAAAATTTAAATATGACCTTATATTTGTACCTTCTTCAAACTGATTAGTATTAGGTACAACGATTATTACAAAAAAAATATTTTAAATTGTCCTTAAACATTACCAATACAACGTATGTAGTAAATTTCTACACCACGCACATCATTTTAAATCTTAATTCGCTAAATGTATAATGGAAATCATTACACTCCCTTCCATTGTCATTCTCATTTGTTGTAATAGTCATTACCTACATTAATGCTTGTTTATAAAATAGTTTGTATTCAAGTAGGATATATAAAACTATTTTAAAACATGCTTGATATTCCTAAGATCTTGTTTTGCAATAATTTTTTTTCCACTGAATGTTGTTTATTCTGGAAAAGGAAAAGAAACCGGAACATGTTGTCTTTTGCTCAAACTTATGAACATTTCCAGGATAGATTATATATCAGCACGCGAGTAGTTTCATTAACTTATTTTACTGCCAATGAGAGTCTTTATTATTAACGTTATTAAAAAAATATTTTGGCATTTGTTATCTTTTTCAAATTACTAATTATATTAAATCAAGTTTTCACACCTGTTGACTGACAGCAAAATACCAAACAGTGTTCATGTTAAACACAAATTATTCTTTATTTATTTCTCCAGTTTATAACAACATCAGATATGAAAAGAACACCCATTCAACTCGCGAAGGAAAAACTCGAGTTGACTGCTGTACATTAATTGCTGCTTCTTTGACAAGACTATAAAACACACAAAATTAATTGTACAAGTCAAAAACAAACGAAAAGTAATTTTAAAGTTTAATGGAGCTGAAGGCACTGCAACATTCTAACTTTGAAAAACATTTATTGTAACTTTTCAAACCAAAATTAAAATAAATCAAACTGAACTGCATGTTGTTATGTTAGCTACACTATTACCCGTTTGTAAGAGCTGTATATGCAGTGTCTCCCCTTAATGTTATAGCGGTTAATGTTATCAATCGCTTATTGTTATCGAAATTACTTGGTCCCGATTTTCTCTATTCATTTGTATGTTAAAATTATCGCTTTATGTGATCGTTACATCGGTTAATGTTATCAGTTTTTGAACTGGCAAAAGAATATTAACAATGTATTCAGAAGGAACCCATTCTTTTCTTTTCCTTCGATGTTGTTTGAATTACAGACAATTCTCCCTCTTCAATAGAAAAATGGGAAATGAACAAAAGGAGTGGGAGTATTACACGTTTCCTATAATTTTCAAAATACGCACACCCTACTGGTGGTTAATGGTTGAAGATAAGCAGAAGGAACATATTATTATCGAAATTAAAAGGAGCGTATTCACATTTTCTTGCTCGCTTACATGCAGCTGCCGATATGGAACATAAAGCGAAATGATTTAACATTAAAACAAAAGATCGAAATTTAAAATCGTTATGACAATTATTATGTTTAAAAACAATTTATCAATGATCTTCGAAAAAACGTAAATCAAACAATGATCAATTTTTTTAACTATATACAATTTCATTTTAAAGGATAATATACAGTACATAAAAATTGGTGTTTTTTTCATCTTGTTTTGAAATTTAGTAAGTGTAAATTAAAGGGAGGGTAAATTTATTTAACTTTCTACAAGATCTACAAGATGTAAGTTCAACTGGAGTCTCTGGGCCGAGCCCTCTAATCCAGAGATTTCTAATAGTAAGCACAAAAATGAAGCGATCAGAGAAATAAACAACTAAAAGGGGGAAAGAAACACATATAAATGAAAAGAAAGATTAAGGATAGAAGACAAAAAATAATTAAGTGGCCAGGGACATCTAAACAAAATTACGTGATAAATGAAATAAAATATAAGAATTGAAATAAAAAAAACATTAAAGTTACAACAGAAATAAATAACCATGCAACAGATGTAAATAATCTAGCAAGAAATCAAATTAGGGACCAGTGGAGGGGGCCTGGGTAAGGCCCGAGAAGAACGCAAATAAGCGTTTCTCGGAGGTCTTAGCCCTGGCCATATTACATTTGATGTTTTTTAATTAAGTTAAGATTTCGTTAAAATCTTGAACTCCCAACATACTTTTGATTTCGTTTAATACGTTAAGAATATCACTGAGTTGGTTTGATGAATTAGTAAAAGAGTTAATATTATCAGAATTAAAATTTTGAATATTACCTATAGGGGTGGGCTGAGATGGGACAGTAACTGGTGCTGAGGTCACATTTGTCAAGAGCGCCTGAGCGAAAGACTTCGATAGAGGTTTGGGAACTGCATGTACAGATGAAGGCATGACAGTTTTTACCTGAGGGTATCTATGTATTTAACATTGCATATCGTTTACTGTTATCAAAATCACGGTGTCCCAAACTGATCACACTAAGCGGTGTCCACTGTACTTCCACATATTACAAAAAATTGTCTCTTTAGTAGAAATGCGTATTACATATTATAAAAAGAGTCTCTATAATATTAGATTTAATTAATTTTTTTCTGAAATTCTTTCAATGAATGTACTATCATATTCAATGAACTATCAATGAACTATCATAAAGTAATGGAAAATATTCTATAAATATTATATTTGACAGTATGTTTGAGGATATATAAAGTGGATCTTATGTATATCTGAGATATAAAAATCAAATTATATCAAAATATTACTTATCGATCTTTAATAGTTTTTCAATTCTGTGGATATATCAATAAGACATCCAGTTCTTATGTATCTAGTATAGATGCTTATACTAAACACTCATTTCACTTTTAATTTTAAATATATTTGTTCATATTTAAGCCTAGATACCCTTGAAAGACCCACAAATCAAACGCACAGGAGAGAGATTTAAACACGAGTCGTATTTCAAATCAACATCAAAACCAGTTTATTGACTCATCAGGACACATTCCCCGAAAAATAACAGCTAAAAGAGAAAAATTAAGAAGAAAAAAAAATCCATATAACATTTTGGCGTTGCGTATTCCAAGTTCAAATTCTCCGTGATCCATCAGAAAGCACCTGGCTGTCAAGAAAGTCCGGATATCTCTTCGCTTCAGTTCAAACTTTTTTTTTATTATTATTTCTCCCTAGGCGGAAAACACGACAATTCCAATCGGTACCCAATCCGCACTAAGAAGAAAAAAAATAATATAATCAGGAAATGAAAGAGGGAAGGATCCATAATGTTTGAAATAAAATGACTTGGTTGTGATCGATTATTTTCTTCTTTCGCTTTCCTGCAATATATTTCCCTTATTTTCTTCAGATTTATTCTCGCCATTGATTTTTTTTCTCTCTCTCTCTTCTTTTGGACGAAAAAGTTTCCATGATTTGATTGGCAACGTTTTTTTATGTAAGCGCTCATAGAGAAAATGTCAATATATTTGTATCTGAAAAAAGAACTTTAAGAATATATGAAAAGTTCCTTTCAGCTCGGTAGCAGGTTTAGGTACAAAAAAAAAGGTAGCAGTGAATTATTTTATTCCATGTTTAAATTATCCGCTCTGTTACAGGCATTTTATGCCATGTTTTTGGCACACTGTTCCCTCATTCAGACATATATTTTTGTTCCCATTACAGGACATCTTTAGACGATTTTAATATACCATATCGAGTTTAATGGTTAACAAATCATTGACCCATAATGTTTCAAAAATTAAAATTTACAATGCAATTTTCGGATATTATAAAGAAATTAGAATATTAGATAGAAAAATCTAAGGTAACCCTATTAAGAGCAAGATTTTGTAATAAATAATTTTTTAAGTTATTGTGAATTTAGGTTAAGAAACACTAAAAAATGTCTCGAAGATGATCTACAGACCAAAATACTTTTAAAATTTAAATTTACAATCAATCAGAAATAAATTTTAAACTTTTAATAAAGAAATTTTGGTTGGTAATACAAATTTTCTGTTCATAACCAAAAGCAATTTTGATGGTATTTGGTTCAAAAAAGTTTCGACGGATGTCCGAAGTCCCTCATGTTCTTGTGTAATTGCAGGTTGCGCATTCTCGGGGGTTAATAGAATTTATCTTCTATTTATATACTAATGTAAATATATAAATATATATCAGGTATGACTTAAAATTAATGATTTAGATGTCTGACAGCTAAAAACTCAAAGCACTCTTTAAATGCAGGTTCACGAATCTTTAATAACTTGTTATATAAGCACTTAAAGCGTAAGGATTGTAAGAGAGTGTCTTGAGAAAGGGTTGCTGTATGAACCGTGGCTAAATGTAATTTCTTTGTTAGAATGTGGACATTAGCAAGCGTCGCCATATTTAATGGTTGACTGTTAAACTGCTCAATATACATGAACAAAAATGTTGCCAAGACATCATTGGATCTATGAATTGTCATATGAATATGAGAGAGAGAGAGAGAAAGAGTGAGAGAGAGAGAGAGAGAAAGAGAGAGAGAGAGAAAGAAAGAGAGAGAGAGAAAGAGAGAAAGAATGAGCGGGAGAGAGAAAGAGAGAAAGAATGAGAGAGAGAGAAAGAGAGAGCGAGAGAGAGAAGGAGAGAGAGCAGAGAGAGAGAAAGAGAGAGAAAGAGAGCGAGAGAGCGAGAGAGAGAGAAAGAGAGCGAGAGAGAGAGAAAGAGAGAGCGAGAGAGAGAAGGAGAGAGAGCGAGAGAGAGAGACACGCACGCATATATATATATATATATATATATATATATATATATATATATATATATATATATATATATATATATATACATACATATATATATATATATATATATATATATATATATATATACTGATTTAATTATTTTTAACAGCAACCAAAATATTATTTTTATATTTCAATTTGATGAAAATATGTGTTCTGCAAATAATGTAATGAAATATATGAGAAATCATGTTTCTCCCTTCTCTCTTTACACGTTTATTAGAATTAATACTAAAAGATCTATCTTATTTTATGAAAAGATTGCAGTATATTCCAAATTAAAATATAACTTGAAGCGAGGAACAGGACGATATTAAATGCATATTTGTTAACATTTCAATCATTTTACTCTAGTAAAATAAAATATTTCTACAATTTTCTTCTCCCTATCACGTTAGATTTAAAAAAAAAGATATTTCTTTACATAAAAATATAGAATATTTATATTCAGTAGAACTAATCAAAACATTTAAAATCATTAAATCACTTTGTACTATAGCAGATATTTTAAATGGTATTTTTATATCTCAGATATACATAAGATCCACTTCATATATCCCTCCAACATACTGTCAAATATAATGTTTATAAAATATTTTTCATTATTTTATGATAGTTTACATGCATTGAAAGAATTTCAATAAAAATTAATTAAATCGTATTTTAGAGAGACTCTTTTTAAGCATTTCTACTAAAGTTTCAAGGAAATATTAGTTTTAAAAGAATTTAATTTTTCTAAAAACCAATAATTTTTAAAGGAAAATGCAATAGAGCTTTTATTAAACTCATATCCAGTAGTCGCATTAAATTTAAAACAATCTCTTAAACAATAATTCAAAACAATATTTTATGGAAATCCTACATAGATCAGGTAACACAAGACGTGAATTTTGCCTAATACAAGAACAACTCAAGAATATTTATAAAGTGGTTCTAATATGGAACAATTTTAAATTGCGATGGCTAAAAAGGAAATTTATTATCAGATTAAATAAATAAGCGAAATAAAAATAAATTTGCAGTAATAGTTAGAGTAATTACATTTATATAAATATCTTTAGATTTGAAAGTAAATATCATACTTCGAAACTTTAAATTTCGTTTGAAATTCAAAATAAACAAAATACTTCATCTTCAATTAAATTCCAAGAGTTTAAAAGAAAGTATATTTGGGATTTTATCATAAAGCAATGATATCAATAGTATATCAACATTCCTTTCTTCTAATAAAATGGAATTAAATAGCAACATCATGAAAATATTGTATCTCTTGTAAATATAGCACTGACAAATGATACGTATAGAAATGCTTGCTTATTATATATATATATATATATATATATATATATATATATATATATAATAAGCAAGCATTTCTATAGCATTTACATATAATTTTTCACTTTTATTAAAAGAAAATAATACTTTGCTTTAAACGTTTACTGCAATTTTGTTTTTACATGTTAAATATTAAAATTAGTAGCATAAGTGTAGTATTTTTATGAGTACTATTAATGTAAATCGATGCTACATGTTTTTAACATCCATATTATCTGTATGTGTATATACATTTATAACTACCTACCTGCACAAAGAAGGACTAACCTAATAAGGATAAATACATGAAAAAATATATCAGATACTCTGAAGTATCAAAAATTATTATTAATGAAATCGAGTAAAGGTTTCAAAGTTAGATCAAGATTGTGCATTAGAAACAACCTATATTGATATTTAAATTACTGGTTGAACAACTGGTTGGAATTTTCTCTATATTCATTAAATGATACTGGTATATTTATATGAGCGAAGTACAAGGGATATTTCGAAAGTATGTTTTATCCTTTTTTTAATTATAAAAAACGCTTATGGTCCGCTAGGTGAAATTAACAACTGACGCAATAACCTTATAAGTAGTTGGTAAAACTACAGAAATAGTGTCCGCGGAGGAGGAATGGCGCATGCGTAGAGCATGAGAGAGTAGCATCAGCTTTGTTCTACGTAATGAAAACACAAATAATGATTGTCAACCTAGGAACAAACATTTTAAATAAACCATGCACCATCAGTAATGAAGAAATATTTAATATTAAAGATTATGATTCACGGAAACACCCTAGGCGTCCTCGAGCTACTTCGGTGCTTCAACAGAAGATAAAATCTTATTCCAGCCCCAGAATCGACTTTTGGTTTCAGTGTTCCTAGTCCCCTTGCCCCAACCCAACCCACTTGACTATCATAATCCAAACAAACTTGAAACTATTGTAATTAAAACTGGTACTTACCCATAACTGACCATACTCAAGCTTAAAGGCTAATTATTACTTACCACTTAAATCAGTAATTTCTCAATATTGTACATATTGTTTTTAGTCATATTTATTTAAATTTTATTTAATTCTATTATTTTTTAAATGTTTTTTTTAATGTTCTGATTTCAACTTATCACATTATGTTCCACATGCCAAATCCATTACTGATTGAACCTTTCAGTTTTTTGCATATAAAATATATGCCTATGCAGACAGACAGATGTGTTATGACTTTCATCAATGCATGTGCGTGCTTTTATCATAAATGCTTATGGATTACAGCACAAAACCCCACTCCCGGTTTACTAATATACGCTTTCCTACTTGAGAAATTACATCCGGACTACACTCTCGATCTTTGACCAGACTTATTCCTTGTTTCCTTCATTAAAAATCTGTATTAGGAACATCACTTTCAATATCACAGACCGTGTGACAATTCTTTGGCATATAGTCATACCACAGTGGTTTGTTCAAACTGCTACAACAAATCTCTCAAAGTCGTTGCAGACTATGTTGTCGAGAAATGGAGGCAAGTGTATTGTCCATGATTCCACAGCGAATTTTTGTGGGACAATAAAGTTTCTGAGAGAAAAAATGACTAACCTGCTTTTGTAATGCTATCGTAATGATTGTTTCCTATTACTAGTATATGTCTTTTTTTTCTTAAATTGGAAAATTCCTCAAATTGCTAAGCTGAATAAACATTCATGGGGCCAAATTCAAGTCAAACGCTTGACTCTCGTATCTCACCCCCTCCCCACAAATTTGTGGAGATAAGAAAGTTTCGGCTTTAGTTGGCCGACCTACAGGAGTTAGTGAGTTTGAATCCCTCATGTTGGATTGTTTAGGCCAACACTTGTTTTCGAAACAGTGGTAAAACCTTTCAGTTACCCATTGCTTATATTTTTCCCCGTGAATTATACCATCGAAATGTCCTGTGTGTTGCTATCTACTGTTCTATCCATGAGTCTAAACTAATGTTTTCTGTGATATTAATAGCATTGCATTAATAACACTTGTTCTTTTTTTACCTGTACATAGTTTCCGCGAGTTATATTTTATTAATCTTTCACACAATCTGTTTAATATTTCATTTTCAGACAAGTGTACGTACTTTTTCATCTGACTTTGCACTTATTCCACTGACGCTAAGATTTTCAGTATTCTTAATACATACTACTTAGACAGGAATATATAACTTTAAAACTTGAGTCTTCCAATTTTGAGTTGTCAATTTCTTTTCTTAGGCATGATCTTTTATTAATATTTATGAATATCTTTAAAAAAGTGTAGTTTGGCCATTGAACACCAATGCTAATTTCTAGATACGTAGACGTGTGAAAATATGTGAATGATAACTGTAACACTTGTTAGTTATAGATCAAATGTATGGCTTATGTAGTTATAGATTGTCATAGATTATCACATACTTATAGATTGGTGATACATCTATAAGTATGTGATGATCGGTAAATATCTAGTTTGGTGTAGTATGCTTTAGAATTTAATCTTTTGATTATTTACTTTCTGTCTCATACAGGAATGTACTATTGATTATATTTCATTGCGACACCTTTAGTCATATGAAGAATAATTATACAGTTCAAAAACAGCTAACTAAACCTGTAACTTCTATTAAATGTTTATACCTACAATAATATGTTGAGAAATCTTAAATAATACGTGGTAACATAATTATTGCCTTTAGGTTCTTGTTTAAATTTCGAATTTGTATACACCTGATATCGGTGTTAGGTTAAAATATCATTACGCCAGTCACTTATAACGTAAAGCAATTCAAAGAAAATGAAGGGTATCTGCCTCACAACTAGTCAACAAGTAAATCAAATTGCTATACAAAAGGTATAACCTCTGTATTAGAAAATAGAAATAAATATAAAGTCAATGTAAGTAAAACACAAATAGAAAGAAATTGAACATAAACCACTATTTCAATTTTTTTGTGAATAAGAGATAATACAGTAGTCTAAAATGCTCAGTATACTTTTTCAGAGTTCACGCTCATTAATAATATTTCTCGCTCAAGATTTAGCAATAGCTATTTATTTTAATGTATTTATATTATTGTTTTACATAAATTGGCTTTGTATTTAAGCTTTAAATATAAATTCTTATAAATGAACTCAAATAAATAATGTTAAATAACCATATAAACTTGCTGTATTAGTTGGTATAAACGTCTGATATGTTTTCTGCACTAGGCATCAAGACAAAGATGTCATCTCACAGCGACATCCACCAATTAAAAGAAAAGTGACCATTCGGTTCTCAATAAAGTAATATCTGATATAAAGACCTACCAACCACTGTTTGAAAATGCCAAGTTCATAGTGTTAAAATGTCATATCAACGTACTCTGTTCATTTGTTCCCTTTTCTTATATACAATTTGTGGGTATTCCCATGGTGAATCAATAATATAATGGTGCCAGTACATTGTGAAATTAACCCGACCCATTAAAAAAACATAAAAACCGTCTGAAATCTAAATAATTCCTAATTACAAGTACATACACATCGATGTTTATAGGAATTACATATGTGTTAAAACATCATATGAGTATATTCTCTCCATTGATTCAAACTTCTGATTTGTAATCGAACAGTACCTGAAAGACTCGAATAAAGTATTATGCCTCTGAAGAAATGACAAATTCCTCACAGAAATATACTTTCAACTGCACAGACAACCCACCCCATAAAAAAACAAACATACAACCCTTCTGAAATCTAAATAATTTCTAATTACAAGTACATACACATCGATGTTTAGAGGAATTACATATGTGTTAAAACATCATATGAGCATACTCTCTCCATTGATTCAAACTTCTGATTTGTAATCGGACAGTACCTAAAAGACTCAAATAAAGCATTATGCCTCTGAAGAAATCGCAAATTCCTCACAGAAATATATTTTCAACAGCACAGACAATCCAACCCATAAAAAAACATGCATATAACCCGTCTCAAATCTAAATAATACCTAATTAGGAGTACATACACATCGATGTTTATAGGAATTACATATGTATTAAAACATACGAGCATACTCTTTCCATTGATTTAAACTTCTGATTTGTATTCGGACAGTACCTAAAAGACGCAAATAAAGCATTATGTCTCTAAAGAAATCGCAAATTCCTCACAGAAATATACTTTCAACAGCACAGACAAAAGCGGATATATCATAAGAGAGAAGGCAAACTAAAAAGAGACAGAAAGAAATTCCGATCTCTTCAAGAGAAACAAATTTTCAAATCCTGTATGAAAAGTTTTCCCCCCGTTTTCTAAACGCATTTTATTCCTTAGCCTTTTCCACACGCCGAACAATAATCTTTCGAATAGTCCTCCTCTCCTCCTCCCCCCTACACTGTTCTCTTTTGTTTATTCTTCTACAACGGTTCTATGGACGGCTGAGAAAAAGTGGTGCTTTGTTTTCCCCTCCGATTTTTTTTATAACATTTCATAATAGAATGCGTATCCTAGATGCATTTCCTTCTCCAATCTCGTAATACGAATGTCAAACAGCGCGAATGGGGAAAAGTGTTTTCACCATATAATAAAAAATGAGGTTTCAGACAAGACACAGAGGCAATTGTCTTTCTTTTTCCTTCATTTTTTTCTCCCTATTGCAAGGAGCGAGTTGTATATAGTCAGCATGAAATAAGGATGATAATAATAATAAACAGTTATTTTTTGCTCAAATGCAGCGCATGTATTTATTTACCGAAAATCATATTTCCTATCGAAAAGGGGTTTATAAAAAAGTAAAGTTGTTTTATATAAAGAGAGCACGCGATCCAGTACAATTTATATTGATGCAATTTTCAAAGTTTGTTGAAAAATGTTCTTGCGCACGTAAGCATTTATAGTGTTGGCAGTACTTTTTATTATTAAATTTGTAAATAAAAGAACACTTATTTTGCAAAGAAAAACTGATTATTAAGTACAAAAGTAAACTTTAGTTAATAAATGTAAGTTTACGAAGTTGTTGTAAATAAATAACAACAGTAATAATGCGTAGATGATAGCAAAATCTTAAAAATACTGGAGAATGTTTTGGAGTGTCATCTTTTCTTTCTAAATTCATTTCTCATATATATGTAAGGAAAATTCTTAGGGGTTTTCAAAGCTTAAATCAAGGGCTAACAAATCCTTTGTCATTTTGAATTCTCCTTTTTAACCCCTAACCTAAATTGACCACTAGGGCTACAGTTTACGCCCTCAGAGAAGGGGCCTGACCAATTACCATGGACATGGACCTAGCAGACAATTTAGGAAATTTCCAAATAAAGAGGAGATGCACGGTGTCAGAGACAGATTTTTCTAGAGTTATTTTCCCACAGATGTTGACCCAGGTGTTACGTGTCTTGTACATAGAACTTTATGCTAGCTGACTCTTCAGTTTGTCCTGTCCCTATGATGAAGTGGGAACCCGTCCTTCAACGTTATCTTAATAAAGGTCTTCAGCTGAAACAGTATCATTTTTATGGCCATGACTGGAACCCCCCATTGAGAAGTCTGTCTCATTTCTCTCTCTCTCTCTCTCTCTCTCTCTCTCTCTCTCACATACATACTCTTCTCACAATTTTGAAAAGTTTTCCTTTTAATAATTAGATTATGTAATTCAGAAGACATTTGACGGCTTGTGAAAAATGGCTGGCAAGTGTGAAAATGGAAGCAGTACAGACACTGCCAGCTGTTTAAAAACTTAAAAATGGATAAAAGAGGTCATGTGAAACTAGAAATTATTTAAAGATACTAGTAATGTGCATACAAACCAATTAAGAAATCGAATACATACAGTAACAAACTATTAAGATCGTTATTTGGCAATTATTACTAAAAAAATACTAAGTTGACATCTGTTCAGATTGCAAAGGAATTCTAGGCATGAAGAATTCCATTATATGGATTTACTGAGAGTGACAGGAGGAATAAAGAAGGGTTGTATGCAAAAAGACCCATGAGTTGTTTTCCACTAACTCGGTAGATCTGAGCTGAAAACAAATATCAATAGAAGAATACGACAAATGTAAATATCGAAAACGCCTTAAGAATTAAATACATGAGTTTTGACATAGTTACAAAATCTTTTAAAAGACTGCACTGTAAGCAGTACTACTTTATAAATATCTTCTCTATTTTATTCTAAAGCATTTTCGCAATAATACAAAATCTCCGTTGCAAATTTTCGTACACATTTTCTTATGATAACCGGAGAAGTACCAGAAACGTCGGTGATGATTTCCAGAATAACCATGTAGACCGTAGCGCTCCAAATCAAACCAAGCCAATACAAATTTCAGTTTCACTACTTGATTGATATGAGGCATACTGATTGTTTGCTGAAATTCAACAAACGGTTTGCAAATATACTTCAGGTTCAGAAAAACACATTGTTTAATGAAATTCACACATATTCAACTTTTTTTCATTGGTGCGAAGACTTCCTTTCACGTTACAAATGTTGTATTGAGATCATTTTAGACATTTAAACGTTAACTATAGACTACGTACTAAAACGATTAAAGCGCCGTCAGTTAGAAAATTTGTAATTCGTAATTTGTATTGTAAAATATTTATACAAGGGTTGGAACTTTAATACTGGCAACTATTTAAAGGAAGAGGAAATAGAAAATTGACGTCTGTTCGATATCAAAGAAATTCACTGCAGCAGCAAGAATTCTATTATATGTATTTACTGAGGGTGACAGGATTCATAAAAGAGGATTGTATGCACAAAGATCCATGAGCTGTATTCCACTAACTCCGCAGCAAAATGAAGCTCTGATTGCAAAATTATAAATTTCGAAAACAAAAATTAATAGAAGAATGCGAGAAATGTGAACATCGAAAACGCCGCAAGAATTGAATACATGAGTTTTAACATAGTTACATAATTTTCTGAAAGATGGTACTATACTCTGTACATCTCTATCAGTATCTTCTCATGTTTATTCTAAAGTATTTCCGCAGTCAAAACAATCTCCGTTGCAAATTTTGTACAGATTTTCTTAGGATAAGCTGTGAAATGTCGCCAGAAACATCGGTGAAATTTTCCGGAACAACTATGTAGACCGTTGATCTCTAAACCAAATCTATCCAAACTTGAGTTTCCCTACTTGATTGAAATGAGGCATACCGCCTGTTTGCTCAGATTTGACAGACGGTTTGCAAATATACTTTAGGTTCAGAAAACACATTTTTTAATGAAATGCATATATATTCAATCTTTTTTCATTGGGGCGGAAACCTTTCTTCACTTTGCAAATATAGTAATGAGATCAGTTTGGGCTTCTAAACGCTAACTATAGACTACGTATTAAAACGGTTAAAAAGCGCCTTCAGTTAGAAGATCTGTAATTCTTAATTTGTATTGTAAAATATTTATACAAGGGTTGGAACTTTAATAGAGGCAACTATTTATTTACATATAATACAAAAGCGATTCATATCACCATGTTTCATAGTCCTTCTATATAATCTTCAGCATTGTGTATAACCCGTTTCCAACGATGTGGAAATCGCAGGAAACCTGTAGCAGCGCCTGTTCTGTTGATAGTTCGAATGGACCGGTCTATTTTCCGCAAGAATCTCTGGAACAGTTCACAAGCGAATGCCACAAAATGCCTTTTTAATCATAGGAATTAAGTCACAAGGTCTTAGATCTGGGGAGTATGTTGGATAGTTAATCATTTCCCTGACCCATCGATAGAAGAAATCAACCACCGCTTTCGCTGTATGGGGCCCAACATTGTCATGCAGAATAATAGCGGCGTTCTGCAGAAAGGGAAACATTTTTTTATGCTCAAGCGTTCCTTCAGAATGGGCAGTACAGTCGTATGCGCAAATCCTGTATTTTGGACGAGCTAACTAATCGTTTGGCATTAATCACTGTCCATTAGTGGGACAACAGCATGAACGTCTACATCGCTGATAGTACGATGACCTGCCACATTTTGGCGTCCTTCATTGAAGGCTTTTACACATATTTCTACAGTTCTGTAAGCAATGCAGAATCCCCGCAAACCTCTGGAAGTCCTATATGACATTGTCGTGATGTACAGCCTCTATCACATTGAATGTTTATCCATTTTCGTTGTTCTTGTTTTGAAAGAATCCTAACAACACTTACTTCAGACCACAAACTAAAACAAGGATCTGTTCTTCGGGTCACTCCCTGTATTTGTATGATGTAGGAAGGACGAGTTTTTTAGTTGAGAGGTAAGGTAGGTATGTAGCTTACGTGTGGTATACGCGTAATTCTTTGGCCTTTTTGTTTTGCGTAGCGTTTTGACAGCCGGACTGTTGCCACTATTAAAGTTACAACCTTCCTAGTTTTCCCTATACACAGATTGTTTGTCTCATTCTTCCATCTATCTTTGCGAAATATTCCATTTTGAAATCAGACAAACCTTTTCTATCTATCCTCTATCTACTTTAAAAACCATCGGAAATATAGAATTCCCTGAGAGTTTTTCGACTAATTTTATCTAAAAAAGACGGCTAAATACTTAAGATAAACTACGAGCGATATCCTCTTTGAAAAAAAGTAGAAAAAAAATCAGTTTAAAAACTGATCCCCTTACAAACTGAAAAATAAAGAAAAACATTCCGATAAATTAGCAGAAGAGAGGCATTGCAAATCAATTACATCCAGAATTATTCATTCCTCTCCACTAAGAAACCTATTAAGCAAAAAGAAATTAGAAATATCATGCGGGAATGTTTCTGCGTAGAAGAGGAAAATAAAAACATTCCTTTCTGAAGAGAAAAAGTGGATAGATGTAGAAGAAAAAAAAGAGTAAAAAAATACCGGCATCTTTCCCTTTTCACATGCGTGTGTCAGCGAAGCGCATATGCACACAAATAATAAAAGAAAAAACAAATAAAGGAAAGAGAGAAGAAATCGGCAAAATTCATTGCCTGGATTGCTCTTTATGCATCGGTTTTTCATTTACTGACAACTTGAAGAGATGAAGTGCAGTGGTATGGTAGGTGGGGTGGAGGTAGAACTGTGAAAAATGTTGCGTGACATGCGTTAATCGAACCCGTAGCAGAAAGTAAATAAGATTGGGAAAATATGTTAAGCGAAATCATGGATAGAGGATAGTTTTCATTTCGCTTCGCGCTGGGTTTTGCATCTGAGAGAGTTTCCGATTCCCTGAATGAATAGCTCGTTAATGAACGATTTGTTTTAGGCTGGTAAGATAATGGTGTGGGTGCTGTTACAGTCGTTATTGTATTGGAATATTTTTCAGGAAGAGAAAAACACGTTTCTAAAGTAGCTATGCTGTTTGAGGCAATTATACGAACTGGTTTAACGCATTTTCGCGAGGTTGGTTTATTTAGAGCACTAGTATGAACTGTTTATAACACCTGGGCCGTTGTGAGATAACAGACTCTTGTTTTGCTATTTTTTATGGCTCTTTTGGCACTATTTCAGTTTATTAACACTTTTTTTCGTACCTGCTGAAGTTACTCACTGGTTTAACGCATTTTCACGAGGTGGGTTTATTTAGAGCACTAGTATGAACTGTTTATAACACCTGGGCCGTTGTGAGATAACAGACTCTTGTTTTGCTATTTTTTATGGCTCTTTTGGCACTATTTCAGTTTATTAACACTTTTTTTCGTACCTGCTGAAGTTACTCTAGGCTACTTTTTTTTCGAATGAAATGTTGAGAAAAATTGTTAACGTGGTGATACATTTCTGCTCATCTAATGATGAGTTATGAGAGCAAACATTGTTACTTAAAAGTGTTAGTTTCCTTTTAGTTGCAATAATTGGTATTGCTTTTAAGTTTTAAATGAAGGCTTTGAGTGCAGATATTTTGCAAGCGCTGTTGAAAACACAAACAAGGTTAAGAATATAACTTTTATTTAGACTAAGTCTTACTTTTTAAAGTTTAATGAACAATTTGTTTTTAAGACGGCAAAATAAAAGTGCGAGAACAGTTAGAGAAAATAGTGTCTCGGAAAACTTTTACATATGATAATTATTTTAATCATCTTAAACATACATTATATAGATTTAAATTAAATTAAAAAAATTGTGATTGTTCACAGAATACATGTTCAGTGTTGGAAAAATAAGATAACTATAAAAATCGATCATTGAAATTCTGAAATTTTAAACTCTTAAAATTTATTTTTATTTCTTTATTTTTCTACAAAGAACATATTATAAGCGTTCAGGTAAAACTCACAAAATCCAAACATTTTCTTAGAGGTAAATTATTTACCACCTTTAATTAATTTTTAAAAGCTATATCATGCAAGGAATTAGTCATGAAATCATAAGTGAACATACTCTTGCAGTTAAATGTCCGTACAATAATATTTATTATTTTTTATATCAATACAAAAATTGTAATTAGCGTTATTTTTATATCGGACTTAGTGACTTGAACGCCGACTATAAGTTATCCATTACATAGTCCACGATTTTAAATATGTACGTTCCTGTAATTTAAACATTTTCTATGTTGTAAAAGATTAAAAATAAGCTGAAATATGCTAACAAAGTCCAAATAATATTTACCTTTCCACTTTGGACAATATAAGACTTATTTCAAGGATTTCCTTTGGGCAGCCCTAGTGAAATGCTAATTCTAGAAACTATACTGGGCGACCAAATTATTCTGGATACTAATGGTGTTTTCGTATTTTCAAGTTAAAATAACTTTAAAAAAAAAAAAAATTGTATTTCATTAGTTCCTTTAATGAAGTCCTGTTATTAGTACTACTAACTTTGTTTTTGATTAATGAATGCAATCGTATCTGTGTTAAATTTAAAACAATTTAATTTATTTTGAACTGGTGGTCATTTGTTAAAAACTGCTGATGTAGTGTAGTCATATAAAGATATTTGAATTTTTTTCCCTTTGAATTTATCCTTCTGATAATTACAACATGAAGAATAGTTGTTTTTATACAGTTTGTCACATTTAATGAGAGAAATTAAATTTTGTAAACAGCATGCTTAGTTCTCTTAAAATTATTTTGTACATACTAGAAATATGAACAAACTTTGAATTCACGGCCAGTATATACACAGGAACATTATTCTTTTATTTGTCATATCCCGTGATTAAAACACCAAAAGTTGTAAATGTTTTGAATTCTGTCGTAAACTGTACCAAAATAAAAGATTATCCAAATAAGCTTCTAGAAGTGTGACGCGCAGGAAAATGTGGCAGGAATAGGTACACCAATGAACGTGCCAATCTTAAAATCAAAGAAAATGTCTTCTAAAGTTAATAAAAGGTAATTGAATGGGATAATAAACGACAAGGTAATGAAAATTTTCTAAATGAACAGTTGAACGGTAGTTGACTGAGAAGGATCAGGTAGGTCGTCAGAATATAAAGATCTTGAAGAATAATTGACTGCAGTAGGTCATACGTCAACGAAATTTGAATGTTACATACTGCAGTAGAATAATTAGTTTTAAATATGTTAGTTGGAAATAATGGTTTCTTACAATTACTGTAAATTTTATAGGTATGCCTCGCCAGATAAAAGAAATTTAATGTTTGGTTGCCAAAAGATAATTTGCCCAAAGACTCCCTCGGTTGCAATTGTGTAAACAGTTGATTAGCAACATAATACGGTATGTGATCTTGTTCAAGAACATCGAATGCTTGCTACAAGCGAACATGAGGATGAATCAGTACAAGCTAGTACTACTGCCACAACTCTCTACTTCTGCAACTAAAAGTAGGGTTCCAGGGGGATGAATTTTTCAACTATGTGAACTATATGGAACAGCACCACAACCCCAGAAGTATTAATGAAACTGTGGCTCCATCAAATATTACGAATTTGTTCTACCTGGGAATTCACCTACTAAGAATGTGATAGAGGACATGTTACATCTTACAAATGGGCAATCGACAAGTGAATGATTTCCACTACCAAAAGTCTAAACAGAGTGGGATATCAAAACACTAAAACTCTAACAAAATGCAAAAATTGGTATAGATAACATGACTTAATGCATAGAAGCTCTAACTGCCACAACTTAAAGAAGGGTTCCATGGTGATGAATATTTCATCTATGAGAACCATATGGAACCACAACACAATTCCAGAAATATTTCTTAAACTGTGGCTGCATCGAATATCACAAATTTGTTCTATCCTAAGAATTCACCTACGAAGAATGGGATAGAGGACATGTTAGATCTTACAAACAGGCAATCGACAAGTGAATGATTTCACCACCAAAATTCTCAACAGAGTGTGATATCAAAACACTAAAACTCTAACAAAATACAAAAATTGGTCTACATAATATGACTTAATGCATATAAGCTCTAACTGCGACGAAGAACTGACATAACTCGAAGAAGGGTTCCATGGTGCTGAATATTCCATCTATGTGAACCACATGCAACCGCAACACAACTGTAGAAGTATTCCTTAAACTGTGGCTGCATCAAGTATTACAAATTTGTTCTAGATTGGGAATTCACCTACTAAGAATGGGATAGAGGACATGCTACATCTTACAAATAGGCAATCGACAAGTGAATGATTTTTAATACCCAAAATCTCACCAGAGCATGGTATCGAAACACTAAAGCTCTTACAAAGTGCAAAAATTGGTATAGATAACATGACTTAACGCATATAAGCTCGAACTGCAAAGAACTGCCACAACTCGAAGAAGGGTTCCACGGTGCTGAATATTATATCTATGGGAATCATATGGAACCGCAACACAAGTCTAGAAGTATTCCTTAAACTGTGACTGTATCAAATATCACAAATTTATTCTATCCTAAGAATTCACTTACGAAGAATTGGATAGACGACATGTTTGATCTTACAAATAGGCAATCGGCAAGTGGATGATTTCCACCACCAAAATTTTCACGAGAGATAGGTTTCAAACCACTAAAACTCTAACAAAATGCAAAAATTGGTCTACATAACATCACTTAATGCATAGACGCTCTAACTGCGACGAAGAGTTGAACCAGTAAAAAAATCTAATTGGTTTGGCTTGGTTTGGAGTGTAACGGTCTATTGTTATGTTCACAAAGGCTAATGAGACCAGGACATACTGTTTAAAGCAGAACATCTATGAGCATCCATGACAGTAGCAGGATTCAAACCCACGAACTCCGGTACCGAAAAGCAGCGCTTTACCATTCAGCCATCATTAGGCTAAATAAGTTTATTTATACTAAATTTGTTTTAATTCACACATTATTAATATGATAAAAAAAGATTTGCATACTTAATTATTTTTTGGACTTTTAATAATACATTCTTATAAATAAAAAATACGCACTAGATCTAAAACCAATTATTTGTTTAAAGCAATCAATTAAACTAGAAAATACACAAACCTGATTCTTGTCTCTAATATTTTGGTCATCTATTATACCTCGATATTTTTAATCACATATTATTATTTACTATAAATATAAATGTTCCTAATATACCTATACCTATAAATATACCTATAAATAAAAAATACGCACGAGATCTAAAACTAATTATTTGTTTAAAGCATTCAATTAAACTTGAAGATACACAAACCTGATTCTTGTCTCTAATATTTTGGTCATCCATTATACATCGATATTTTTAATCACATATTATTATTCACACTTTAATATTTTACCATAAAATAAGGTAAAACCCTTCGAATATTTGGAATTAATTCTAAACGTTCGACTCCAAATATACTCGCAGTTTTTCAATTAAGAGCACCCATTAATCCTTTTTCCTCTCCGACATTCGTACCTTTTTTTTAATGCATTTTAATAAATGGCTCTTTGCCCCGGGTAAATAATTCCCAAGCAGTAAACAAAACGATTTCATTTTTGCTGATATTGCGCTCTTCCTCCAACGAGACAAAAATAAGTATTTTAAGCGATTTAATTTTCTGTTTTCATTGTTTCGAGAGAACACTTTTCTAAATCACGTCACGGAAAGCGCAGCTGTGTGAAATCTCTTGTTTATGAAATGAAAATTTTGTGCTGAATTTTCTCTCTTCCGTACGGAGAGATTAGAGAATTTCCTTCTATTTTATTATTTATTTTCCTTTAATAGTTTTTAGGTGGGAGGAACGGTGCGGGTTTGATTCTGCCTGGGAGAAATCTAGTGAAAAAAAATGATTAAATTCTTATACTTTTGAACATTTATACATGTATGCACATATGCAAACATACATACATACACATAAGTAAATTCTTTAGTATTTAATTATTTACTTTCCAGCATTTGCGTAGGCACAAAGTTTAAAACAAATTTGATTTTTAATGTATTTTTTCTATCTATTGCAGCTGAGAGGTATAAAGGTAATTTTAATCCATCCATTAAACCCTTCCCCACACCATGAAATATGCAAGAAGGAATTTACATGATAATTTCATTTTGAATCCGAATTTTGTGCTACTTGGTAACTTAAAACTAAAAATTCGAGAAATATTTTAATATTAATTGATTAGTAATTTTGTATTAATGTTTGACGTGCATTATTTTAATTTGTATAAATGCGAATATATAATTTTTGCATCGGATTACATGGCAAAAAAATATAAATACAATTATTTGATTTTTCTTGCATGCATTAAGAATTGTACCATGAAGAAAAGAAAATTAAAAGAGCGAAGCATTTGGATTTAAGAGCGATAGCGATTGTAGTGAAAAAAAAATTTTATTCTATAATATTTTTTTATTTTTTCATAAATAAATAAAAACATTAAAATAAGGTTTTGTAACCAGATACTTAGCTTTCTTGATCTGATTCATAGTAAATTTCTCGTCAGAAGTTAATAAATTCAATACCTACATTTTTTAACTAGCGAGGGATATGTATTCTTCTTTTTAATGTTCTATACTTGACATTGATCAATAATAAACTATTTTGGATTTTAAGATACAGACTCTAAATTATGAAATTTAAATCTGCTATAATGGAATATATCATCGTCTTTCAACATGATTAATATAAGGAATTAAAGTAAATCTACTTTTTTACTTTTTAGCGTAATTTGACATACATTCTGACATAATTTGTATTTTGCAATAATATGGTTAAATTTTATTTCTTGACAAACTTAAAATTAATTTTCATTCATTTGTATAACTTTTTTTTTTTTCAAAAGATAAAATGTCAGCAGTCGTAAAAAATATGATGCTCATAAGTTTATGTAAATTTTCTGAGCACGTGGGCTGAAAGAATAATTTATGTCAATTAATAGAATATTATAGACTTTGTTCAAGTTTTTCCTTATTATTTATGTCTTAAAAAGTCTTTAGCATTAATCGTGGAGAAAAATATTTTCTACATTTATAAAAAAAAGTAATGTATGCTTAAGCATTCAATGCAGAGATCTTCCTTTGAAAGGATGGCAAGTTTGCCGGTTTCTTATTATCCTGAAAAAATTTAAACTTTCACAATTCTAAACTTGTGCTTCTGATAGCTAACGACTGAATTAAGTTTAGAAGTTTTCTTATTTCTAAGCAAGCCTGGGAAATTTAAATAATATAGGAAATAATTTCCAGTATAATCAGTAAGAATAATATCTCTGATTATTTATGTATATATATACATATATAATGTTCTTAAATGTACACAAACACACACACATGTAATAAGACGGGCTTCACGATGGATGGTTGCAGACATGGCTCATAAAATGATACTGTTTTAGCTACAGACTTTCATTAAGATAACGTTGGAGGACGGGTTCCCACTTCGTTATTCCCTTAACACCCTTAAGACCCTTAACACCTCGGTCAACATCTCAGTCAAAATCTGAAGAAAAAAATCTAATTCCGACAGCGTGCATCTTCTTTTTGTTAAGAAATTTTCTAAATTGTCCCCTAGGGCAATGTAGAGTTATTATTGGTTAGAGCCCCTTCTCTGAGGGAGTAAACTGTATATAGCCCCAGTGGTCAATTTAAGTTAGGGGTTTAGAAGGGGAATGCAAAAGGACGCGGGACTTTTAACCCTTGACTTAAGTTTTGTAAAACCCCCCAGTATTTCCTTATATATATATATATATATATATATATATATATATATATATATATCTATCTATATATATATATATATATATATATATATATATATATATATATATCAGGTTTAAGAAAGGGGAAGTTAGAAATTATGTAATTTAAAAACGATTTTAAAACTCTTTTATAATAATAAAATAAATGAAAAAGACCCACGCTCGTGTAAGCTTTCAGGATAATTCGGTCAGGCGGAAGTATTTTTGAGCTATTTGATGAGCTTGCAAATAGATAAGTTGGAATTGGCGCATGGACATGGAGCGGTCAACACCTTCATGCATAGCTCCACCACGAACAATGAAAATGGCTCATGTTGCTTCCTTTAAGAACGATGTTAATAAAACTTATTATTATCAAGAAGACTGTTTTCCATTCGCCTTAACTCTGGATCACGACTTGCCATATATACATATATATATATATATATATATATATATATATATATATACATATATATATATATATATATTTGTATATACATATATATATATATATATATATATATGTGTGTGTGTGTGTGTGTGTGTGTGTATGTGTGTGTGTGCAATTCATGTTCTGCATAGTCATGTTGTCTTTATGTTAAAAAAATTTAAACATAAATACAATATGACTATGCGAAATACTATTTCTAACATGCAGCTTTCGGAAATGTCTTAAACCCATTTCTATGTATTGTTTTGAAAATGATGTTTCGGTGCAACCCACGTACAAAGAATGAAATCTAAACTGTATGCTGTCATTGCTTCATCGTAAATTTAAAATATTTTCCGTCAAGAAAATTACCTAGTTCGACTGTATTTGTTTTCACATCTTTATACTTAAAATTACCACGCTTCCAAATCTTTCAAGTTTTTTTACTACTCGTAGTTGTTAAAATGTTTTCTTTGGAACTTCTCAAGTGTAACTAACTCCTACGGCTATAATTTGCGAAAACATAAATTTAAATCTTCCGAAACTCGAAAAAGTAAAGGTACTTATTCTAAAATATTCGTCTTCCCCACCCAGAATATAAAGGAGCGAAAAAAAATTAGAACTTATTTTTATCATCAGAAATGCTCTGCCTGGAATCAATTGAACACTTCTTTCTTTGTACAGAAATAAAAATACACAAGGAAGAACATTTTAGCTGCTATTATATTCAAAAAACAAAACCTTTTCATTCATTCATTTTGTGAACAACAAAAAATACTTGTTGTGTTTGAGACTTAAATAAAAAATCTGCTGAACCTAAATATTTTGCAAAATGAATCTCGGCAAGAAATAAAATTATTCTTAGTTTTCTTAAGAATAACATTCGAAAGAAGTTTTTTTTTCTTTTTCAAATGGCGGTCTATACCTTTCATAACTTTTTTTTGCTAGTTTCAAAGATTTTTACCTTTTATTTTATTTTTTTTCCACGCGAAAGAATTCGGTGCTGTCGAAATTTAAAAGGGGATTTTATTTTCTAAATTTGTTACACTGCAATGATTTCTTTTGTCATGTTCATTGCTTAATTTTGACTCTGGGAGCATTTCTTGCGAGAAAATTCTTAGGGTTAGAACGAAGTATGACAGAATGCTTTAAACAAGTTCACAGATAGTTTTTTTTTTACAATTTATGAGAACAAAATGCAAAAATGTATACATGTCTTTTCAATAACTTTTCTTTTGTAAACTCAATTTTGTTTACTGCAGTAGAAATGTTTCATACGTTTTTATGTTAATAAATCCGGTCTTCATAGCTTTATCATGTAAATAAGAAATTTCTTTCGCATACATAGTAAGAGAGATAAGCTGTGATGTTATTTACAAGACACACACACACCAGTGTTTGTTATTCAGAGAAGAAACACAGAAAATATACTCCACAAAATTAAAAGTAAATGTCTTATATTTTATCTAAAATATTTGTTATATATATTATTTTATTAGGATATTTTCTTGATTAATATATCATATTCATTACTGAGATTTTAATCAATATACAATAATTCATTATTATTTTTATTATATATAACTGAGGCCCAAGTTATAATCATGAATATGTTAAATCGGTTTACCTCCAGGTATTCAAAGGGAAGCAGTGTGTCCGGTAAGGGTTCCAAGCAGGATGAACATCGGTGAAAGGTTTTCACTTGTTTTTTTTTCAGATGTTGGCTGAAAGATCGGGCAATATTTCCGTTGGCTGTCCCGGACTCTCTGGTTTGCTCACGGGCTCTTGTTGTACCCAGCAACTCTTGACTCCCGACCTCAACTCCTCTTCTAACTCAACAACTTTACACCTCAGTTGAATGCCCATATTTTTCTCTTTACCAATCATGTATTAGTGAAATTTTCCCACATCTGCATCCCCTTCCGGTGTACAAGTGGACTCATTAAAATGCCCCCTTTCGTGAAAATTGATATTATTTTCTAGCCTCTGCCCCCATATCTCACGGCTGCATCCCTGAGTAGGCTTGACAGCTATAATTATGTAACTCCATCAGCTATAATTCCTCCGCCAGTCAACAGCTGATTCTATATTCTTCTAATGTAGCCTCCAAATTATGGTCAATTGTTCACCACTTCCTGATGGTGCCCTTGAACGATGGTTCACGGGTTGCATCCACACTTTGGGCCACTATATGAGCCGAGCGCGTTGATTCATCCACAAGTTCTACTGTGCACTTTAGTTGCGCATCTGGCAGTCTTTGATCTTTGGAGAAAAACTACATTCCCAAGCCATCGTCCGCCAAGGCTATTTTATCGTCTGCCACCATGGACCACGATAAGCCATACCCCTCCTCCAAACGGTGGTAATGGCATGCAGTGGACCATATTGTGGAGGGGCCTTTAGAAATTTAGGCCACAGCTTTGGGGTTCACGTGCTGTCCATCGTGGGAAAGTATGTCAGTACAGTCATTTATACCGTTCTTTTATACCGTCCGTATACCGTTCTTTTTCACGGCTCCATCTGTTAGTTTCATTCTTCCCAGTTTGACTAATGCTTCCATTTATAAGAAAACAACAGTTTAAAACTTAAAGCTTTACTTTTCGTGTGAGACTTAATGACAGCTTTAACTCACAAATACCACCGTTTACGTGAGCTGCTCCTTTATTTCTTCTGACTCCACTTACTCATTGTCTTATTTTTATTAAAAATTTTTTACAGTTGTAGGATACACCTCAACGAAACTTAGACAGGTATTAGAAAGAATACAATTAATCCATACACAATCACTGGTTAGTTAATCATCTGTTCACATGCACACAATAATATCAGGTAACTGGTCGCATGTCCTTACAAAGCAAATAAAATGCACAAATAAAACATTTCTAAATACAGGTGATAGTTGTTTCTAAACATCAACAGTTTCTCTCTTAATGGAAGAAAACAAGAATCTCGCACACATAAAACCACAAGAGAGAGCAAAGAGCAAATGAAGGTAATTATTCACCATCAATTTTTTTGCCACTAAAGAAAAGTTTCTAGAGAATAGGAAATTTATTTCGAGTAAGCAAATGGAATTTTTTAAAGAAAATTTATAAAAATTATTGAAGAGGAAGTTGCTTACTCTTTAATTTATAAAAATTATTGAAGAGGAAGCTGCTTGAACACACACTTTTTAACAAACAAATAATAATAACAGACGTAGAGAAATAGAACATGGATTGAGGAAGAATCTCATCTTTACGATACCATTAAGTTATGCTACGATAGTTTATGTGTTCAATATCTTTTGAAACTTATTCATACAAAATTACTAACTAATTATCAAAAATTCGCTCTATATCTATGTCAGATTTTTCTGATTAATTTTAAAGCTCCATTAGCATTTTTATTCCTGATATCAGCCTATGTAATCCGTCTGATAAATTTTATTTCCGTTTAGAATGAGTATTAGGTTTTTTAAGAGATATATGGTTAACTATTTTACTAATTAGCCCGTTGTATACTTTTCCAAACTGAATGGTCATGAAAATATGGAAGATAAAATTTTAATAGAATGGACAAACTAAAAGTATTCTACCAAATTAAAAAATAAAAATATTTTTAATTTAAATTAGTTTAAACACATTTTGTTAAATCTGTTATTTAAGGCGAGGTAATTACATTTTACTGTAAAATAACTCTCGCTATAAAAAATGTTAATCAACGCGAAATAAAAACATGTGACCTGTATAGAGCGTTGATTTTTTATCTCCGTCATTTTTCGTCTGGGAGATCTCTTGCATTGATAAAGCAGCTCGTTTGTAGGTGAAATAGTTGTCAATGGCTTCTTTTTGTATATGTTATTTAATGCTGGTTTTTCATTTATTTTTGTACATGATTAGTCTTCAAAATTTAAAGACTCACGGCTCTTTTTGATCTGTAAGATCTCTTGTGTCGAAATTTTAAACCATTCTACAAAAGTTAGATATAAATTACATTATATTGGTCCTGGTAGTAGTAATGGAAATAAAATTAGTTAATGTAGCTGAATAAAAAAAATTGTATGATTTGTATATCTAAATAATAGAATTACACGTGCTACTAGTTCACCAAATCTTAAATCATTGCACGTTGGGCTTATGTACTTTAAAGGCCTATCCACACTATGGTCCTCTGAAAGTCATCAAGACTCTCTAGAGGGTGTATGGTTTATCGAGGTCAACGATAGCAAACGATTGCGGAGGCTGGCTTAGGAAGGTATTTTTCTCCAAAGATCAAAGATAACCAGCATGCGCTACCGAAGTTCACAGTAGATTGTAAGGATGCATACACGCGCTCTGCTCATTTAGTGCCCCAATGTGTAGATGCAACCTGTGAACTGTCGTTCAAGGTTGCCATCAGGGCTAGTACAGGAGTGGGGAACTATTGGCCATAGTATGGAGACTATATAAGCAAAAATCGAAATATAGCTCTATAGCCGTTATCCATAGTCACATTTTGCAAATTGCATGAAACATGTTCGATATATTGTTCTTCTTATTACATTTATCGGAAAAATATTCACAGAAATAAGTTATTCTGCATGATATTAAATAATGATGGCTGGATTTATTGGTAATATATTTATCAGTAGAGTTATGGTCAGAACTGTATGACATATCTAACAGTATCTTAGCCACCGGGACAAAACCTTGTTTGTAGAGATCAAGACGGTTATATGTAGTGTATGTTTTTAACCCTTTCGAAAGCCATTTATCTTTTAAATAAAATATTTTTTATGTTCAATTATTTACTAAAACAAATGCATTTAGGGAAATTTATTTTCTTTCTTCGGATTTTATGTTTATATTTAAATTTTAGGCTAGGGAAGTACATATTCCCTGGAACCATTCATGGTCATACATAAAATTAAATTCAATGATAATTATTTGCCATGGCAAGACAAAACTCATGTTACAATGACCATGGGTAAAACTTATTCTGTCCACGTGTAACGGGTGCTCTTTACTTGGGTGTATATGATCCTTATCTACATTGTTTACAGTTGGAAACCAAATTATGAGTACATATACTGACTGAGAGTACATCTTCCGGATCTGAGCACTTTCATTTGAATCTAGCAGGAAGACCTTTCTTTTTCTTCTCTGGGAATAACATCTATTATCTGACGAGCTAAAATTGTATGGTATATTAATGACTAATTCTAAATTTATTTTAATTACCCCAGCCTCAAGAGGCTCGTATCGAGCATGTGATCCCTGAAGTCCAATAGATAAAAGAAATTGCCCCAGAAGGTAGGAGAATCTCAGAAAATGATAAAGCTAAATCGCTCCTCCCAGCCGGACAAGTCAAACCATGCTCTCTCGTCATGGGAGCAGAGGTACAAAAGATGCAATGAGGGAATCCACTAAGTGAAGTGGGAAAAGATGATCCTCCAGCAAGTCACGTCCAATTCGGATTCTAAAGGCCCCATCCGCACTGTGGTCCACTGCAAGAAATTACCACCGTCTGGAGGTGTTAGAACTTATCAAGGTTGACGATGGCAGACGATAAAATGGCCTTGACGGAGCATAGCTTCGGAAGAAGGTTTTTCTCCAATGATCAAATGCAACCATATGTAAAGTGCGCAGTATTCCCTATGGACTAATCGCTGTGCAGGCTCATTTATTGGTCCAGTGTGTGGAAGCAACCAGTAAACCATCGTCCAAGGTCACTATCATTAAGAGGTGAACAATTGGTCATAGTGTGGAGTCAACATAAAAAAGCCACCCCAAAAGCTCTAAGAAGAAAGAGCAAACTATCTTATTAAAGAGAGATGACTCTCTCCTTCCAGACGTAATGTCTCTGCAATGACATATACTAGTTTTTTAGTATAGTCTCTGATGATTCTCTTTCTGTTCCTAAAAGGTGCACCAACAGTAGGTTGGACCAAATCCCAACCCTCCTTGGCGAGTGTATCAGCACGTTCATTGCCATAGAAATTGCCGTAACTGAGAATCCGTTGTAAAACCATATCATCCCCTGAATCAAAGAACTAATTCGATTTTTATAGTTAGTGAGGATTTGAAGGGCAGCCCTGGAATCAACAAACAAAACGATATTTTTGTAGTATTTTCAATTGCTCTAAGGATCATACAAACTGTATATAGCTCAGCATCAAAATGGTCGAAGAAATATCTAACAGCCTCTCTGATTTTAAATATGTCAGCATACACACCTGCCTTTCCATTAGCAGCAGAGCCTTCAGTATAAATATGTGTTCAATCGCTGTGTAAGGATATCTTTCATAAATGGTTGCTAAACATAAAGTAGTAATAGTATGTGCACTGGCCTTTAATGGATTCTATGGTTCCTGTAGTCGTATGAAAAGGTGATTATACAACTACAGTCTACATTGTATCTATTTAGACCTTTTAAAACTTCAAGCTACTAAACTTGAAGACCACTGCTGTAAGGATCCGGACTTTAGATCTTTTAGAATTCATAAAGCAGAAGGCACCCACATCACTGAATCCAATTTTTAATCTGAATCACCATGGAGAAGAGTTTCTAGTTTTACGGACTAGTAACAGAGAGGATGAAAAGAAAAAGGTTAAAAGTAGATGGTGTGATGGTGATCAGAAAAAAAGAAGGATCATATTCCTGAATACTTTGTTATTCTCTTGATTCCTTGTTCAGTGTTTTGTTATTTTGTAATAAATGTTTAGTTCATTTTAGAACGGATTGTCATTTATTATAAAATTGAGATATCACCGCCTAGCTACTAGCACGATGGGAACGAAACATTTTACTTTGAGCGTACATCACCGGATCTGAACACTTTCATTTTAATCTATCAAGATGGCCATTCTTTTTTTCTTGAGGAATATCTTGGGGTCTACTAGTTGACTAGCTAATACTATGTGGTATGTTAATAACTAATACTATGTGGGCTGGTCTTTAATGGGTTTTACGCTTCCTGCAGTTGTATGTAAGAGTGATCATACAACTACAGTCTACATTGTATCTATTTACCCCTTTTAAAACTTCACTCTACAAGGTTTGCATTTTCTTTTGTAAATAATTTTGTAGTATTTGTCATAGAAAATTATTGTTTGTTTTATATGTAGAACTGTAAATGTAACTTCCCAGTCTGGTGTCTATGAGCGAAAAAAGACAGCTTCAGGGGAAAAACTTTTATTTCCAGTAAAAAAGTTGTTAGACATGTTCAAAACAATTCGAAATATTAGTTCTAATAACATTTTCCAGCTTACAAATGGGAATTGAACAAAGATATGCAATAAAAACTGATTTTTTTGGTGACCACTGCTATAAACTAATTCTTGAATAAATTATTGCCTGTTTTCTCTGGTCAGCAAATAAATAAGGTACGAAATGTATATTTAGTCATAGCCTTTACCCGATTTATGTTTTTCTAACTACCAACGTTAAGTAAAACGCAAAGTTAAGTAAACTTGGCACGATTGTTCAACACTATGCACAAACCTTTTTGAATCCATTGAAGCAAATGCTTTAAAATAATAAGTTTTATTCTTACTAAAGAATTATAAAATACTCTATAAGAATTAACAACTTTCTTTAAAAAAATAAGTTTTAATGCTTTATCACGAGAAAGTTTAAAATAAAACACGATTTTAAACTCTTAAATCCTTAATTCTCCCATTTCTCCTCAAACGTTTCCATTTTATGCTTATTTCAGAAAAATAAATTTTTAAATTAACGTATAAAGTAAAGAGATCATATTGGTACCATTATAATATCAAAGACTTAACGCTGCCATCGCTTTAGTAAAAATAAATTCAACGCGACTGCAGCACAAAAAAATATATTCTAAAGTATTACAAAGCTTTAGGCGTCAACGCAAACTTGCACATTTCATCGGCATTATATAATCCAGAATTTAATATTCTGGAAAAATCTCGAAGCGACATCCTGTATCTTGCAGCTAAATCGATAAAAGCTTGCATCGATATTTCTTAAGTAGAAAACTCTACTGTCTACAGAACATTATTCGAAGTATTCACGTGAAGGTAAATAAGATTAGAACGTTTTCGAGAATTACGTAGTTGTAAAATGTTGATTTAATAGGAAAACCAAAATAACTTAATTTATCTATATGTAAATGCTATTTTCCCTTCTATAAGTAATAACATATTTTTTGAAAAAGTGCATAATTTTTAATAAATATTTATTATATATATATATATATATATATATATATATATATATATATATATATATATATATATATATATATATATATATTTATTTATTGGAAGTACTGGAATATTAATTCCTGTTCCATAAGTATAAATATTAAATTATATATTTCACGTATGAATATATGCCTTGAAAACTGCAAGATAAAGACGGTAAATCAGTCTATAATAAAGTCAAAATTTATTACCTTCTGGATTACTATATACCATATGGTTTGAGATTAACATTTATTTATTTTACAAATTCTTGGTTAACCGATTAATGACCAGATTGCTTGTTTAAAAAAATTAAAAAAGTAAAGGTTTAAAATTTTTTATGTGTTTTTAAAAATATCTTCTCTTTTTAGTAAAGAAAAATGGAATCTTTATGAAAAATTCCTTAAAGTATTACTGTATTTCCTATCATTTACAATTATAGTAATTATATATACATTTTGTGACTCTAAAAAATTGCAAAGATTCAACAAATAACATAATAAATACACAATTTAAGATAATTTCGTTTATCTTGAAATTTTTATTTTTATATTCGAAATAAATGATGTTTAATATGACAGATTATTCAGAAATGATGATGGGCTGTGGTTTTATACTTGCTAGAAACTTGTTTATTCCTTCACTTATCCTACATATCACATAAAATATACACATCTAATGTTTTCTATCCTCTTGTATATCACAAGTGATCGACAATGAAGTATAATTTATACATAAGATTTTATATCATTGTGTATCACTTGTGATATATAAATATATAAGGCATTCGATGTTCACATAGATAATTTGCACAAAAAGCCTATGTTTGAAATGAGTTCCCAAGTTCTTTCCTTAGTGTTGCTTTTTTAGTATCGCCTTTGATATGCTACTGCAGACCTTACAAAGTTTTCTAAGTTTATTGTAATATTCATAGAAAATATTTGAACGGATTATGAACATATATCATCTGGAGTTTTATAGCTTATTTTTCTTTGACAAAAATGGTATACTGAGAGATGACAAATGTTGTTGGAGAGCAAATTTATTTGAAATAGTTTCGTATTTTAACCCAAAATTATTTTCTCTTATATTTTAGAGATATATATTTTATAAAATATTATTATTTATCCTTATTACAATAAGAGTTTAAAAGTTGGATAT